>OY821517.1:246787825-247392840 GCA_963682025.1 Cordilura impudica
CAAACAACAACACTACACTCACCAACAACATCACACCCAACATAAACATCATAACCACCAACAATCATCACATCTAATAACAAGACTATACCTAACATCAACACTACACACAACAACAATACTACACCAAACAACAACAATACACTCAACAACAACACAATGTTCAACAAAAACACACCAAAACACAACAACGTCAAACCCAATAACAACACTATTCCCAGCAGCAACACTACACCCAATAACAACACTACACAAAACAGCAACAACACATTCAACAACAACACTACACACAACAAATACACTACACTCAATAAAAGGATAAAAAATATGTAAACTAAATTTAGTATTTATTTATTTTTTTTTTTTTTTTTTTCTCTCAGCAATGAATGCATTATCATTTTTAACTCAAAATATTTGTAATATCCTGCAGACAAGCCATTAAGGCTTCGCAAGGAAAATTGAATTGTATTTCTATGTTATATAATAATAAATAAATAAAATTAAATTAAAAAAAAAAAAAAAAAAATTATTATTATTATTATTATTATTATTATTATTATTATATTATTATTATTATTATTATTATTATTATTATTATTATTATTATTATTATTATTATTATTATTATTATTATTATTATTATTATTATTATTATTATTATTATTATTGTTATTATTATTATTATTATTATTATTATTATTATTATTATTATTATTATTATTATTATTATTATTATTATTATTATTATTATTATTATTATTATTGTTATTATTATTATTATTATTATTATTATTATTATTTTTATTATTATTATTATTATTATTATTATTATTATTATTATTATTATTATTTTATTATTATTATTATTATTATTATTATTATTATTATTATTATTATTATTATTATTATTATTATTATTATTATTATTATTATTATTATTATTATTATTATTATTATTATTATTATTATTATTATTATTATTATTATTATTATTATTATTATTATTATTATTATTATTATTATTATTATTATTATTATTATTATTATTATTATTATTATTATTATTATTATTATTATTATTATTATTATTATTATTATTATTATTATTATTATTATTATTATTATTATATTATTATTATTATTATTATTATTATTATTATTATTATTATTATTATTATTATTATTATTATTATTATTATTATTATTATTATTATTATTATTATTATATTATTATTATTATTATTATTATTATTATTATTATTATTATTATTATTATTATTATTATTATTATTATTATTATTATTATTATTATTATTATTATTATTATTATTATTATTATTATTATTATTATTATTATTATTATTATTATTATTATTATTATTATTATTATTATTATTATTATTATTATTATTATTATTATTATTATTATTATTATTATTATTATTATTATTATTATTATTATTATTATTATTATTATTATTATTATTATTATTATTATTATTATTATTATTATTATTATTATTATTATTATTATTATTATTATTATTATTATTATTATTATTATTATTATTATTATTATTATTATTATTATTATTATTATTATTATTATTATTATTATTATTATTATTATTATTATTATTATTATTATTATTATTATTATTATTATTATTATTATTATTATTATTATTATTATTATTATTATTATTATTATTATTATTATTATTATTATTATTATTATTATTATTATTATTATTATTATTATTATTATTATTATTATTATTATTATTATTATTATTATTATTATTATTATTATTATTATTATTATTATTATTATTATTATTATTATTATTATTATTATTATTATTATTATTATTATTATTATTATTATTATTATTATTATTATTATTATTATTATTATTTATTATTATTATTATTATTATTATTATTATTATTATTATTATTATTATTATTATTATTATTATTATTATTATTATTATTATTATTATTATTATTATTATTATTATTATTATTATTATTATTATTATTATTATTATTATTATTATTATTATTATATTATTATTATTATTATTATTATTATTATTATTATTATATTATTATTATTATTATTATTATTATTATTATTATTATTATTATTATTATTATTTATTATTATTATTATTATTATTATTATTATTATTATTATTATTATTATTATTATTATTATTTATTATTATTATTATTATTATTATTATTATTATTATTATTATTATTATTATTATTATTATTATTATTATTATTATTATTATTATTATTATTATTATTATTATTATTATTATTATTATTATTATTATTATTATTATTATTATTATTATTATTATTATTATTATTATTATTATTATTATTATTATTATTATTATTATTATTATTATTATTATTATTATTATTATTATTATTATTATTATTATTATTATTATTATTATTATTATTATTATTATTATTATATTATTATTATTATTATTATTATTTATTATTATTATTATTATTATTATTATTATTATTATTATTATTATTATTATTATTATTATTATTATTATTATTATTATTATTATTATTATTATTATTATTATTATTATTATTATTATTATTATTATTATTATTATTATTATTATTATTATTATTATTATTATTATTATTATTATTATTATTATTATTATTATTATTATTATTATTATTATTATTATTATTATTATTATTATTATTATTATTATTATTATTATTATTATTATTATTATTATTATTATTATTATTATTATTATTATTATTATTATTATTATTATTATTATTATTATTATTATTATTATTATTATTATTATTATTATTATTATTATTATTATATTATTATTATTATTATTATTATTATTATTATTATATTATTATTATTATTATTATTATTATTATTATTATTATTATTATTATTATTATTATTATTATTATTATTATTATTATTATTATTATTATTATTATTATTATTATTATTATTATTATTATTATTATTATTATTATTTATTATTATTATTATTATTATTATTATTATTATTATTATTATATTATTATTATTATTATTATTATTATTATTATTATTATTATTATTATTATTATTATTATTATTATTATTATTATTATTATTATTATTATTATTATTATTATTATTATTATTATTTTATTATTATTATTATTATTATTATTATTATTATTATTATTATTATTATTATTATTATTATTATTATTATTATTATTATTATTATTATTATTATTATTATTATTATTATTATTATTATTATTATTATTATTATTATTATTATTATTATTATTATTATTATTATTATTATTATTATTATTATTATTATTATTATTATTATTATTATTATTATTATTATTATTATTATTATTATTATTATTTATTATTATTATTATTATTATTATTATTATTATTATTATTATTATTATTATTATTATTATTATTATTATTATTATTATTATTATTATTATTATTATTATTATTATTATTATTATTATTTATTATTATTATTATTATTATTATTATTATTATTATTATTATTATTATTATTATTATTATTATTATTATTATTATTATTATTATTATTATTATTATTATTATTATTATTATTATTATTATATTATTATTATTATTATTATTATTATTATTATTATTATTATTATTATTATTATTATTATTATTATTATTATTATTATTATTATTATTATTATTATTATTATTATTATTATTATTATTATTATTATTATTATTATTATTATTATTATTATTATTATTATTATTATTATTATTATTATTATTATTATTATTATTATTATTATTATTATTATTATTATTATTATTATTATTATTATTATTATTATTATTATTATTATTATTATTATTATTATTATTATTATTTATTATTATTATTATTATTATTATTATTATTATTATTATTATTATTATTATTATTATTTATTATTATTATTATTATTATTATATTATTATTATTATTATTATTATTATTATTATTATTATTATTATTATTATTATTATTATTATTATTATTATTATTATTATTATTATTATTATTATTATATATTATTATTATTATTATTATTATTATTATTATTATTATTATTATTATTATTATTATTATTATTATTATTATTATTATTATTATTATTATTATTATTATTATTATTATTATTATTATTATTATTATTATTATTGTTATTATTATTATTATTATTATTATTATTATTATTATTATTATTATTATTATTATTATTAAAAATTGATGTAGAAATAAACAAAAGACCCCTTTCACTTCTTGCTATTTATCGTCCACCGTCATCTAATGTTAGTATTTTTATAACCGAGCTTGACGAAATAATAAACAGCATAAAAAGAAAACAAGAAGCAGTAATTATAGGAGACATAAATATTGATTTGCTCAAAAACAATATAACAACAAAAACATACTTGGATATGATGATGTCTAATGGTTTCGAGAGTATAATAAATGAGAGTACGCGTGAGGATGCAAAAATAAACACACATACATGCATTGATCATTGCTTCGCTAAAGACAACAAAACAAAGTCTACTGGTTATGCTGCAATAATAACAACAACAATAGCAGACCACTACAGTATATTCTTTTGTGTAGAAGATGAAGAAGAGAATAATAAAAACAACCAGAGATCGCCAACCTGTTCTGGGGTTACCCAGAGATCGCCAAACTTTTTTTGTAACCAATATCCAATAAATAATTTTAAAGTTAATAAATTAATAAACGATACAAATTGGTATAATCTAATGAACAACATAGATAATATAAACGATATATACAACAGATTCAGCCAAAAGTTCATCAGCATATATGAAAATTCTGTATTAACTGAAAAACGTAAGAAAACAAGAAAATCTAATCCGTGGATAAACAATGAGCTAATAAATTTATGTGAAAAAAGGGATAAACTTTATAAAAAATGGTTAAATAACAAAAATAATAAAATATACGAAACAGAATATAAAAAGTTTAGAAATACTTTAAATAAGAAAATAAACTACACTAAAAACAATTATTATAGAAATAAATTTATTGAAAATAGAAACGATATGAGGAGAACATGGCAAATAATAAATGAGATAAATGGCAAAAAAGTAATCAATCTTGATGAAACAATTCTAAAAAACTTTAAAAATGAAAGTCTACATAACATTTTAAATAATTTTGCAAGCAATCTGAAACAAAATGTGCAACAAATAATTCATGAATGTGACAAAAAAACGTTAAATTACACTGCAAAAACAATTTCAAACTCAATTTTTGTTGAAAATACCAATGAACAAGAAATATATAACATTTTAAAAACATTAAACACTAATAAAAGTGCGGGCATAGATGGAATTAGGCCAAAAGACCTCAAAAACAACGCTGATAAATTGACACCAATTATAACGTTTATTGTCAATATGATCATCAACGAAGCCAAAGTACCAGAACAGCTTAAAACGTCAATAGTACGTCCCATATACAAAAATGGATTTAAAAACGACTACAGCAATTACAGGCCAATATCAATCTTACCTGTGATTGAAAAAATAATGGAAGAGGTAATGGTAAGAAGGCTCTCTTACTTCATAGAACGATTTAAGATAATTAATTGTAACCAATATGGGTTCCAAAAGAATAAAAGTATAAATAAACTACTGGGAAGATTTTCAAACCACATCAACTCGTGTCTAACCGAAAATTTGCACTGCCTTGTACTATATGTGGATTTTAGCAAAGCTTTCGACACTCTATCTCACACTAAATTATTAAAAACATTGGAGAGATTGGGAGTACGTGGAAATAGCTTGAATTTTTTCAGAAGTTACTTACAATACAGGAGATATAGGGTCAAAATAAACAACAATTTAAGTGATGAAGTAGCTACAATATATGGTGTTCCGCAAGGTTCCAAATTGGGTCCAATACTTTACCTTTTGTATGCTAACGATTTGATAAGCGTCCTACAAAATAGCACTACTTTTGCATATGCGGATGATACCGCTATTATTGTCGCAAATAAAGATATCAAAACAGCAACCAAAATAATGCAAGAGGAATTGAATATCGCGACTAAATGGTGTCATGACAATGGGCTGATAATAAACGCCACAAAAACAAAAATTATGCATATAAAACCATCTCATTTCAGATATACTAATATAAGTCTTAAATTCCATGAAATTAATTGTATACACAACGAAGCCAGCAACATCGATGATAAATGCACGACAATAATTGAACTGGTCAATACATACAAATACCTAGGAGTACATGTAGATCATAACCTAAAATGGCGAACCCATATAGAGGAGGTACAAAAACAACTTCGAAAATCATCAATTATGCTTTATCATCTAAGTAATTCAGCAACATATAGTGTACTTAGGCAAGCATATTTTTCATTAATTGAATCTTACATAAGGCATGGAATCGCAGCCTGGGGTAGCTCTACATATTGTAGTGCTCTTCAAAATACTCAAAATAAAGTCTTAAAAATATTATGGAGGAACTTTAACAAATGCAGAAACAAAAACCACGCCGAAACCAACATCAGCAACAACAACGACAACACGAGCAATTACAACATCATCACGAATGAAGAATTAAACAGCGCAACACTAAGAACCAGCACAAACAACACAACCAGCCGTAATAACAACCAAACCAACAATCGTAACAACAACCGAAACAATACCGAAAACAATGCTAGTAGTAACAACATAAACAATAACGCTAACACAAATAATAACAACTGTATCTCAAATGAAGAACAAAACAACGCAACACCAAACACCAACATAATTGTCACAACCAGCCGACACAACAACTATCAAACCAACAACCAAATTCGCAGTAACAACACAATCAACAACGGTAACACACGCAATAACAACAACATCATAAATGAAGAAAATAAATATAGCATCAAAAACAATTTACCGAGAAATCTCAATATTCTAAATGTCAAAAGCATTTATCAGATAACACTTATAAACGAGTTTTATGATGAAAGAAGAGATATTCAAAAAATTGATAATATATATAATACCAGAAGTAGAGCAGAAGGACGTTACAAGCCAGATAAATTCAGAAACAACTATGGAAAAAGAAGACTAGAAGTACAATTGCCAAATATTCTCAACAATTTGCCATTAGGGATTATAAATAATAGAAATAAATACAAAAGAAAAAAAGATATCAAAAACTTTTACTTAAGTTCGCAATGATGAATTAATAGATAATGAAATTTTATATAATAAATATATTTTTTTGGTCAAAATACATATTGTTAAATATTTTTATAACCCACAGATAAGCCACATGGCTTCGTGGGTCTTAAATTAAGCATCAAATGTAAAATTAAAAGAAATGTTTAATAAAATTGAAAAAAAAAAAAAAAAAAAAATTATTATTATTATTATTATTATTATTATTATTATTATTATTATTATTATTATTATTATTATTATTATTATTATTATTATTATTATTATAATTATTATTATTATTATTATTATTATTATTATTATTATTATTATTATTATTATTATTATTATTATTATTATTATTATTATTATTATTATTATTATTATTATTATTATTATTATTATTATTATATTAACACTCTTCCTAGAATCTAGAAAGGACATTTCCCCATAATGACGGCAGCTAGCTGCAAGTCATATAGGGGTTTCTATTTGTTTAACCCTAGTTTACATCACGAAAAAAAGTAAACAAACCTAACATGGGGTGCATTCGCACCCCATGTTCTTTTTGCATGGCAACTAGAAACAACAGTAATATGCATTCGCATTCCACGCTGTTTTTTTGCATTGCAACTAGAAACAACAGTTAGTTGTTAGCTACTGTGTTGTTCAGACGTTTCTCTGTGCGTAAACATAATAAAATTATTAGTAGCAGTAAAAAAAGTTGTGAAAAGTGACAAAAGTAAGTATTAATTATAACTGTTACTTTTATTCTATTTTTTATGGAATATATTTGGAATTTACTTATTTTTTTTTTGTTATTTTAAGTGTCGGATAGACAACTAAGACGTTTAAATACCGGTAATGAGCATGAAAGAGAGGAAGCACTGAGGGAATTGTGGGGAGCGGATTCTGATGAAGGTGAAAATTATGACCCTTTCAGAAAATGTGGCAGAACTCGAAGACTGTGAGTTTTTATTAGTTTTTATTCAAATGAATTTATTCGATTTATATTGCAGCTGAATATGAGGACATTGATGAAGATGTAGCAGAGGCAATAGGTCCAATAGAAAATTTGCCTGAACCAGATGAGTTCCTAGCAAATGAAGAGCCTATTGTGAATGTAACATCAAAGGAGGAATATTTTGTATCTGCCAGTGGACGAATTTGGATGAAAGAGCCCGAGATATCGGTAATGTCTCGTATTCAAGGGAGTAATATATTGAGACCTGGTGGACCTATTGGCCCTGCTGCTAATTTGAAAAATGAGTCTCTTCTCGGTATTTTCAATCGAATTTTCAATACGAAAATAAAAAACGAAATCATCAAATACACAAACGAAAAGGCCAACGATGTTTACATGAAATTGAATATAAATAGAGCACCACAACGTGCTTGGAAGCCATTGACATTAAACGAGCTAAATGCATATTTTGGAATATTGTTATATATTGGGGCAATGCGAGGCGGCCATCGTCGTTTGCGTACATTGTGGCACCCCATCACAGGACATACAATCCTTCGTGCTGTGATGAATTATACACGCTTTGAAATAATAAATACCTTCCTTCGTTTCGATGATTCAATTGGTCGCCGTGGGCAGAATGCAGCCGATCGAAACATTTTACAGCCGGTCCAAATTTTACTGACTGAAATGAATGAAACTTTGTCTGCAAACTATATTCCATCTGCAAATCTTACAATCGATGAGCAATTGAAAGGATTCCGTGGTCGCTGTAAGTTTCGGCAGTACATGCCAAGTAAGCCAGCTAAATATGGACTGAAGTTCTGGTGGATGAACGATAGTTCAACGGGTTATCCACTGAAGTTTGCAATATACACTGGCAGCGCTGATCAAAGTTCTGGGCTTGGACGTGGATATGATGTTGTGATGTCGTTGATTTCAAAATACTACTACACTGGGCGAAATTTGACAATAGATAATTTTTTCACATCCGTTGAATTGGCAAGGCAGTTGCTCCACAAAAAAATTACTATTCTTGGCACCATTCGAAAAAATAAAAGAGATGTCCCAAAACAATTTGTCGTCAAAGAGCTTCTTGATAATAATAACGAGCCCATCAAAGTAAACAATCGAAAGCAATATCGTCCAACCGAATCATCCATATTTGGCTTTTCTAACAAAATGGCGTTGGATTCTTATGTTCCAAAACCAAACAAACAAGTCGTTTTGTTATCAACGCAACATAATCGCGATAAAGGCATTTCTGGTTATCAAAACAAACCTAATATGATTATAGATTATAACCAAACAAAAGGTGGCGTTGATGTGTTTGACCAAATGGTTTCAACTTATTCTTGCTCACGTCAAACTCGACGCTGGCCAATGGTTATTTTCTATAATTTATTGGACGTAGCAGCCTTAGCAACAGTCATTATTTATCGCCACTCCAATCCGCCAACAAGAAACAAAAAGTTATACAGGAATGACAAATTGGTTGAACTGGCAGAAGAGCTGATGGAATCAGAACTGGACGACCATGCGCACATTTCAAGACGGAACACAATAAGTAAATTAAGCATGGATGCACTAAAAATTATGGGGAGAGTTTCCCAGGTTGTACGCGAAGTTGATGAGAAACTTCCACGAAAGCAGGTAATAACTTGAATGATAATAGAGTTGAATTGTTTTTAGAACTAAATCTTTTATTTTTAGGCCAGATGCCATCTTTGCCCCAGGAAGGATGACAAGAAGACTAAAACCACATGCGATGTTTGTGGAAAAAATTGCTGTCCTCGCCACCACAACGACATTTGCGTCGGATGTCTTCCAGAATTACCTAACATACAAAAGTAATTTCTCATTTATTTTTCACTTGTTTTTTTTTTGTGGGTTTTCAATGTTCTGATGAACCCTATTCAATTGAAAAAATCAATAAAGAATTTCAATAAATGGTAAAAAGTGAGATTTTTCTACTTGACATGGTGGGGTTTTTTGAAAAACAATTTTTAAAAAAATTAGAGAGATCCCATGGATCGAAAAAACGCTAGAAATGGAAAGAAAAATAAATTTCGTTCACTGATTTTTTTATCCCAGCCAAAAAAAATTAAAAACAAAAAATGTATGAGCGTACAAAGTAGCGTTGGGGTGCTAACGCACCCCAGGATGTGTACTAGGGTTAAAAATTTTCTTGTTAGGTTACAGGTTTTGATTATGACTGCTTTTTGAATGATTTCGTGTGTGTGTTTGTTGATATTGACTGCTTCTAGATTTGGAATAAATGAGGAATGGAGGATACCCGTTGTAGATATTATGTATGGTATAGTTAGTACTTTTTTCTTTTTCCATATTCTTTTAATTTCCTGCGATAATTCAGCATATTTTTCAATTTTTTCTGAATATTTTCTATTAATATTTGTATCACAGGGTATGCTGATTTCAATGAAGTATGTGGTTTCTTCTTCCTTGTCTATTAAGGTTATGTCTGGTCTATTGTTGTTTATGGTTCTATCAGTTAGAATTGTTTTGTCCCAGTAAAGTTTAAAGTTTGTATTCTCAAGAATATTTACGGGTTTATAAGTATAATAGGGTTCCTTGTTGGTTACGAGATTAAGATTAAGGGCTAATTCTTGATGTATTATTTTTGCAACTGCGTTGTGTCTCTCAACGTAATCCGTTCCAGCTATAATTTGGCATCCGGATGTTATATGGTCTATTGTTTCGGGGTGTATTTGGCATTTTCTGCATTTATCTGTTTGGGTATTGGGATCTTTAATTATATATTTAAGATAGTTTTTAGTGGCTATAATTTGATCTTGAATAGCAATTATGAAGCCCTCTGTTTCGGGTTCAAGAAGGCCCTTTTAAAGCCAGGAATATGAATTAGTTTTATCGACCTGTGAGTTTTCCATTATACACGGGTGTTTTCCATGAAGCTGTTTTTGTTTCCATGCTATTTTTTTTTGATCTGTTGTATTAATTTCGTATGTGGTATTTAGATCTGATAAATTGAGAGGTGTGTATCTAATGTCTGCTGCTGCTATTGCTTTATGAATATTATTTGATTCACTATGGAAATATGCTCTTAAGTCTTCCAGTTGTTTATTGTGTAAGTTATGTATGTCTATAAGTCCTCTGCCTCCTTCTGATCTAGGTATTGTTTATCTTTGTGTGCATGAATTTGGATGGTGTTTTCTGTATTTAGTTAGCATTGTTCTAGTTGTTGTTTCTATTTTATTTAAATCTGTTGTTGACCAATTTATAATTCCAAATGAGTATGTTAATATGGGTATTGCATAAGTATTTATAGCTTTAAATAGGTTTTTCGAGTTTAAATATGATTTCAGAAGTTGATGTAAGCGGTGTTTGTATTTTTGCATTAGCGATTCTTTGATTGTTGTGTGATTAATTTTCGTACTCTGCTGGAAACCCAGGTATTTATATGTTTCATTTTTATCCATGTTCTGTAGAACTTCGTTATTTAAAATGATTTCAGTTTCGGACTCCTTCCATTTCCCTCGTTCTACGTGTTGCGCCTTACATTTGCTTATTCCAAATTCCATTCCAACATCTAGTGTGAACTCCTCTGTTATTTTGAATAGACTTTTGAGGTGATTCTGATTAGCTGCAAATAATTTAATATCATCCATGTATAAAAGATGATTTATTTTATGTTTTACTACTGACTGGTGTTTTATACTGAATCCATATGGAGTACTGTTCAATAAATTCGACAATGGATTGAGACAAAGGCAAAACCACAGCGCACTCAGTGAATCTCCCTGAAAAATACCTCTTTTAATTGAAATTGTATCTGTTGTTATATTTATGTTGTTTGTGCGTAAGTGAATGGTTGTTTTCCAGTTTCCCATAATCTGCGCTAAAAAGTTTATGTAGTTTGGATGAATCTTATATAGATGCATTACCTTTATGAGCCAACTATGAGGGATAGAATCATAGGCTTTCTTGTAGTCTATGTATCCTGTGTGTATATTCCTCAGTTTAGTTTTGGCTTGTTTCATAATGATTGCATCTATAATGAGCTGTTCTTTGCACCCTTTACTATTCTTTTTGCACCCTTTTTGCTCTATTGTCAGAATATTTTGTTCTACGATATGTTTTTCTATTTTATATGCTATTGCTGCTGTGATAATTTTATAAAGCGTTGGCAGACAGGTTATAGGTCTATAGTTCGCAGGGTTTTGTGTTTGGTCGTTTTTTGGTTTAAGATATGTTTTTCCAACTGTTAGGAATGCTGGCATTTGATTTGGATCTACTATTGTTTGATTTATTAATATTACTAAATGGGAATGAATGGATGCGAATTTTTTGTACCAGAAGTTTTGTATTCCGTCAATGCCTGGACTTTTCCAGTTATGAGTGCAGTTAATTATTGTTGTTAAATCAGCTAAAGTAATTATTTGATCGCTCTGTTCTTGCACTTGATCCTGTCTTTGTTCCTCTTGTTTTGTCCATTGTGCTTCTTCTTTGTGCTGTACTGGGTTCGACCAAATGTTGGACCAATATTCTGTTATTTCTTGTTTCGTGGGTGGATTTATATTTATATTGTCTTGTGAATTTAATTTATTGTAGAAGAGTTTTTCATTTGTTACAAATGTGTTATTATCTTTCTTTCGTTGATTCGCTTCATTATATCTGCGTAGTCTTGCTGCGTATACTGATAACCTTTGTTTTGTATAGTCTAGTATTTCTTCTATCGGTTTATTGGATTCCTGTTGCAGTCTATTAATATGTTTTAATATATTTTTTGATCTGTTTCCGTTTATGTATTGTGTAAGTCTCCCCAGGTTTTGCCTAAGCTTACTTATGTTATTTTC
Organism: Cordilura impudica; assembly: GCA_963682025.1. Lineage (NCBI taxonomy): Eukaryota > Metazoa > Arthropoda > Insecta > Diptera > Scathophagidae > Cordilura > Cordilura impudica. The sequence goes on from OY821517.1 coordinate 246,800,952, forward strand.
TATGCGTATTTGCCATTTTGGTCTCAGTTTATTCTTTATTTGTATGTTATTATTTTGCTCGTTTACCTTTTGGTTGTTTAAGTTGAGCACTGCCGTTGCACAACAATAAATTATTAAATGTAGTTTTTCTATTGATGTGTCGTCTGTTATTAAGTCGGGCATAATATGTTGGTTTATTGTATTTATTGTATTTAGTATTGTTTTACTTATTTTTAATCTAGGTAGAGTTGGTCTCATACATGGATCTGATCCATCCCATTTAGTGATATATGTTTGTATTTCATCTGCATATCTTGCTATTTCCGGATTTAAATTTTCTTCTATGATTGGTATTAGTGTACTTTCATCTATTCTATTTGTATTAGTTGCTGTTTGGTGTTCACTGTTATTAATGCTAGTAGTCCTGTTTTGTATGGGGTTACCATTTGGTGTGTGGAAGGTTTCTATGGATGTATTAATCTGTGAGTTATTATTTTGTTCTCTTAGTCGCCTATTAGTCGCTATTTCTGTTGCAATTTCCTCCTTAATAATGGCTATTTCATGTGCTGATAATAGGTGTTTTGTTAATATTGCTCTTACGCGACATGCGAGATTTTGTTCGTTGACTCTTTCGGCTAACTCAGGGTAAATTATTATAAATAGTTGGTGTTGTCTGGTTCTGTTACCTAGTACTGGTATATTTCCACATTATGTGGCTCTGTAATGACAGCGTATTGCGTTTTGATTCATCGTTTGGGTCCATGCTATTCGCTCGATGTTTGCTGGATTTCGCTTCTTCGGGTTGTCCCGGTGTGCATATCCTGCTGTACTTGCACACCACTACCGGTTCGCATGCTGCTGGCTCCAGCGGTAGCTCCAGAGTCCGCCCGGGGGCCCCCGGATGGCCGTATTGTATTTAAATTTCTCATCTTTCTCCTGATGGGTTGGTTTTAAGTTTTCCTTCTTTAATTTGGGAATTTTTTTTTGTCTGCCTTCCCGAAGACAAGTAATTCAGCCGCTGCTAACCTGCAGTACAGACGCTGACCTGGGAGCCGCCCATTGTGGGACAGATGCTTCAGGATTTTTAGGCACTTATTTAAAGGCGGTGCCGACTCGCCTTGTCGGGGCTTACTTAAAGTTTAAACTTCAAGTAAAAGCCCTGCTCTCTGTCCGGGACTGCTTATTATGTATATGCCTTATTCGCAGCTAACCACCATATCTGATGGCCGTTCCCCTATCCACAACCTGGGGACCCGTCCGGTTGCCTGAGCTCGGCATCCTACAATCCGTGGCCGGATTATTATTATTATTATTATTATTATTATTATTATTATTATTATTATTATTATTATTATTATTATTATTATTATTATTATTATTATTATTATTATTATTATTATTATTATTATTATTATTATTATTATTATTATTATTATTATTATTATTATTATTATTATTATTATTATTATTATTATTATTATTATTATTATTATTATTATTATTATTATTATTATTATTATTATTATTATTATTATTATTATTATTATTATTATTATTATTATTATTATTATTATTATTATTATTATTATTATTATTATTATTATTATTATTATTATTATTATTATTATTATTATTATTATTATTATTATTATTATTATTATTATTATTATTATTATTATTATTATTATTATTATTATTATTATTATTATTATTATTATTATTATTATTATTATTATTATTATTATTATTATTATTATTATTATTATTATTATTATTATTATTATTATTATTATTATTATTATTATTATTATTATTATTATTATTATTATTATTATTATTATTATTATTATTATTATTATTATTATTATTATTATTATTATTATTATTATTATTATTATTATTATTATTATTATTATTATTATTATTATTATTATTATTATTATTATTATTATTATTATTATTATTATTATTATTATTATTATTATTATTATTATTATTATTATTATTATTATTATTATTATTATTATTATTATTATTATTATTATTATTATTATTATTATTATTATTATTATTATTATTATTATTATTATTATTATTATTATTATTATTATTATTATTATTATTATTATTATTATTATTATTATTATTATTATTATTATTATTATTATTATTATTATTATTATTATTATTATTATTATTATTATTATTATTATTATTATTATTATTATTATTATTATTATTATTATTATTATTATTATTATTATTATTATTATTATTATTATTATTATTATTATTATTATTATTATTATTATTATTATTATTATTATTATTATTATTATTATTATTATTATTATTATTATTATTATTATTATTATTATTATTATTATTATTATTATTATTATTATTATTATTATTATTATTATTATTATTATTATTATTATTATTATTATTATTATTATTATTATTATTATTATTATTATTATTATTATTATTATTATTATTATTATTATTATTATTATTATTATTATTATTATTATTATTATTATTATTATTATTATTATTATTATTATTATTATTATTATTATTATTATTATTATTATTATTATTATTATTATTATTATTATTATTATTATTATTATTATTATTATTATTATTATTATTATTATTATTATTATTATTATTATTATTATTATTATTATTATTATTATTATTATTATTATTATTATTATTATTATTATTATTATTATTATTATTATTATTATTATTATTATTATTATTATTATTATTATTATTATTATTATTATTATTATTATTATTATTATTATTATTATTATTATTATTATTATTATTATTATTATTATTATTATTATTATTATTATTATTATTATTATTATTATTATTATTATTATTATTATTATTATTATTATTATTATTATTATTATTATTATTATTATTATTATTATTATTATTATTATTATTATTATTATTATTATTATTATTATTATTATTATTATTATTATTATTATTATTATTATTATTATTATTATTATTATTATTATTATTATTATTATTATTATTATTATTATTATTATTATTATTATTATTATTATTATTATTATTATTATTATTATTATTATTATTATTATTATTATTATTATTATTATTATTATTATTATTATTATTATTATTATTATTATTATTATTATTATTATTATTATTATTATTATTATTATTATTATTATTATTATTATTATTATTATTATTATTATTATTATTATTATTATTATTATTATTATTATTATTATTATTATTATTATTATTATTATTATTATTATTATTATTATTATTATTATTATTATTATTATTATTATTATTATTATTATTATTATTATTATTATTATTATTATTATTATTATTATTATTATTATTATTATTATTATTATTATTATTATTATTATTATTATTATTATTATTATTATTATTATTATTATTATTATTATTATTATTATTATTATTATTATTATTATTATTATTATTATTATTATTATTATTATTATTATTATTATTATTATTATTATAATTATTATTATTATTATTATTATTATTATTATTATTATTATTATTATTATTATTATTATTATTATTATTATTATTATTATTATTATTATTATTGTTATTATTATTATTGTTATTACTAGTTGATTGTGTGGCGCCTAGGCGCCCGTTTAAAAATTATGAATAAAACAAACAGTTTACAGTTTGGCTTGCAACTTTTGATCGTGACAAAGCCACATACATTTGGCCGTGTGAAAATACCGCGGTCTCCAAATTAATGCCAACGTAATCAAATGACTGGCCTTGAGCCTTGTTTATGGTAATTGCGTATGCAGGAATTACTGGAAACTGGCGGCGTTTTAATATGAAAGGTAATGTGGTGTCGGTTGGGCGCGAGATCAATCCTAGGAATTAGAACCGTATCATTTTGGTCAGCGTTACAGAATCAGTCAGTCTATCAGTCAGTCAGTGAGTCAGGGATCAGCGTAAGTATATTTAAGATATTAGCCGGCCTTCACACGTTAAATTTTTGGCTTTCAGGTTGTAATGCACTCATACTTTTTTACTCTTTTTTACTAAAAGTTAAAAAAAGTGGTATTTTCATAGTTATTTTATTTATTTCATATGTACGTTATAACATTTGAACAATCTTTGAAAAGATTTTCAATTAAAAATTTTAATAAATAAGTCCGTGACAGGGAATCTCCGGAGGCGTTGTTGTTTTGCCGTGAACATCATAACTCGTTACCGGATCATGTGAAATAAAAAATCGAAATGCGTTTCAAAGCTGACATGTTTCCTGAGGTAGTGACCAAGAGTTTTTTAAAAATTTTTTTTTTGCAGCATTTTGAAGTGAAAAACGATTTTTGCTATACAATTTCGGGAATTTGTTGTTAAAAAATGGGAAAGAAAATGGAATTGAAAAAACTCTTCGTGGTTACCTGATGATTTATTTCAAAAGAATCGGTCAAGTAGATTTTGAGTTATGATGTTCTCGGAATTCGAACATTTATTTGCGAAAAAATCGGTTTAAGGTTTTCTAAAAACTGATTTATATACTATATACCGTATGAGGCCGGTCGCTGGAAACGCTGTATCTTCTTAAGTTTTGCTCTGATTTACTTAAAATTTTCACACAACACGCTCGACATGTTGTGCATTCAGAAAGAGAAATGCAAAAAAGGTTTTTATAACCTACCACCCCTTAAGGAAGTGCAAACACAAAAAAAAAGAGAACAAAATATTTCATATTTCATCATACATGTAAACTGAAAAAAGAGAAGTACATTTTTGCAAAGTTATCTATAAATCTCAAAAATAAAAAAATGGGCGTATTAGTTTCACTTAAAAAAAACTTATTATTCCAAATCACCTTTAATTCTTCCATGATAATTTCAATAAATTATACAAATTAAAATCTTTAATGTACCTATTTTCGTGATTTATGTTTGTCTAAATTTTTGAAATCAAATTATGGAAAAATTAATATTATGTGTAAAAAAAATAATTTTCCAACCTCTCTTCTGAAATTGCAATGTAATATAATTATGCAAAGTTAGAATAATTTAAATTTTAAACTTAAGATTTCACTATCTTTTCAAGTGCGTTTCAATACAGAGCTTTAAACGAAATAATACGTTGGACAACAACAAAATCCACATTGAAGATCTCTTTTTTCTCAAATATTTATCAAAAAATCATACTCTTTGGTAAGTGCTGGCCATCAGAGAACCTGAGCGAAAGCACTCATAACAATACAAAACAAATTTGAGATGAAAAACAAAACAGACAAACGGAAAAGTTTAGTTCGATAAAAGACGTTAAATCAGAAAAAAAAAATGTTTACAATATCATTCATTACTTTTTTGCAGAATTTTTTTATTGACCAACAAAGGGAATTTAAAGAAAGATTTTGAATAGATATTAGTTTTTTTTTTATGCATTTTTTGCGTTCAACTTATTCCATATGTAACACGAAATCTGCATATGTAGTGCTATTGTCGTTAGCAGTGCTGCCAATTTTGGCAACTTATTGTAATTTCGACGATTTTTAAATTTGTTAAAATGATTTGTTAAATTTGTTAAAATGACGATTGAAGATTTAAAATTTTCAGTAGTATAAAAATTACGATTTCAAGGGTTAACAATTAATGGGTTGTTTATCGAAAATTGATAGTTTTTGTTCAGTGTAAATGTAAATTACAAAATATGTATAGATTTAATTCTGGGTCAAGTCGTTTCAAAGCGGAAATACCTTGAATAGCATCTCCATGTAAGATTTAAGTTTTAATTACGGCGATACTTTAAACCTATATTATATGTTTCAGCTATAGATACATATCAATAAAATTATTTAGTTGATTGCTGTGTTAAATTTTTTCGTTGAAATTTCATCACTAATACATTTGTATATATAGAAATAACCAATGCTGTAATAATATTCGTAATATGAATGATATAAATAAATTTTATTGTTTCTTTTTGTAATATTTTTTCGAATTTTATAAGCGGTAAAATTTTCTTGGCAATTTCTTGTTTTAAAAATAATGATTTTGGCGATTTATTTTCAAAAAATTGTCGATTTTCTGAAGATTTTATTAGCAGCACTGGTCGGTAACAAAGAAGAGAGAAAATTGTGTGTGGGTTTGTATCAAATGAGAAAGATTAAATTTTGTTTGTGTATTTCGCATAGCTTTGTATGGAGTGCTATGTGTGTGTATTATTTCAGCGTTACAGAATCAGTCAGTCAGTCAGTGAGTCAGGGATCAGCGTAAATATATTTAAGAATATTATTATTATTATTATTATTATTATTATTATTATTATTATTATTATTATTATTATTATTATTATTATTATTATTATTATTATTATTATTATAATTATTATTGTTATTATTATTATTATTATTATTATTATTATTATTATTATTATTATTATTTTTATTATTATTATTATTATTATTATTATTATTATTATTATTATTATTATTATTATTATTATTATTATTATTATTATTATTATTATTATTATTAATATTATTATTATTATTATTATTATTATTATTATTATTATTATTATTATTATTATTATTATTATTATTATTATTATTATTATTATTATTATTATTATTATTATTATTATTATTATTATTATTATTATTATTATTATTATTATTATTATTATTATTATTATTATTATTATTATTATTATTATTATTATTATTATTATTATTATTATTATTATTATTATTATTATTATTATTATTATTATTATTATTATTATTATTATTATTATTATTATTATTATATTATTATTATTATTATTATTATTATTATTATTATTATTATTATTATTATTATTATTATTATTATTATTATTATTATTATTATTATTATTATTATTATTATTATTATTATTATTATTATTATTATTATTATTATTATTATTATTATTATTATTATTATTATTATTATTATTATTATTATTATTATTATTATTATTATTATTATTATTATTATTATTATTATTATTATTATTATTATTATTATTATTATTATTATTATTATTATTATTATTATTATTATTATTATTATTATTATTATTATTATTATTATTATTATTATTATTATTATTATTATTATTATTATTATTATTATTATTATTATTATTATTATTATTATTATTATTATTATTATTATTATTATTATTATTATTATTATTATTATTATTATTATTATTATTATTATTATTATTATTATTATTATTATTATTATTATTATTATTATTATTATTATTATTATTATTATTATTATTATTATTATTATTATTATTATTATTATTATTATTATTATTATTATTATTATAATTATTATTGTTATTATTATTATTATTATTATTATTATTATTATTATTATTATTATTATTATTATTATTATTATTATTATTATTATTTTTATTATTATTATTATTATAATTATCTTTTCTTTTTTGATATACATCAACACTCAGGGAATGATATCAAGAAAATATGTTATGTTTAGGAGGAAAGAGGGAGTAGTATTAGTCGATATTTAAATAATATTTGTCTATATTGTAACTGACAGGCAAGACTTCATTGGGAAGTTAATCCACATAGCTTTGTGCGACTAATAAACGAATTTTCGCTGTAATTTGTTGTCCGATCCACTGAACGATAGACTGCAAATGGATGAGATTTACTATGTGTAATATCTAATATCTAACAACTAATATCTAATATCTAATATCTAATATCTAATATCTAATATCTAATATCTAATATCTAATATCTAATATCTAATATCTAATATCTAATATCTAATATCTAATATCTAATATTTAATATCTAATATCTAATATCTAATATCTAATATCTAATATCTAATATCTAATATCTAATATCTAATATCTAATATCTAATATCTAATATCTAATATCTAATATCTAATATCTAATATCTAATATCTAATATCTAATATCTAATATCTAATATCTAATATCTAATATCTAATATCTAATATCTAATATCTAATATCTAATATCTAATATCTAATATCTAATATCTAATATCTAATATCTAATATCTAATATCTAATATCTAATATCTAATATCTAATATCTAATATCTAATATCTAATATCTAATATCTAATATCTAATATCTAATATCTAATATCTAATATCTAATATCTAATATCTAATATCTAATATCTAATATCTAATATCTAATATCTAATATCTAATATCTAATATCTAATATCTAATATCTAATATCTAATATCTAATATCTAATATCTAATATCTAATATCTAATATCTAATATCTAATATCTAATATCTAATATCTAATATCTAATATCTAATATCTAATATCTAATATCTAATATCTAATATCTAATATCTAATATCTAATATCTAATATCTAATATCTAATATCTAATATCTAATATCTAATATCTAATATCTAATATCTAATATCTAATATCTAATATCTAATATCTAATATCTAATATCTAATATCTAATATCTAATATCTAATATCTAATATCTAATATCTAATATCTAATATCTAATATCTAATATCTAATATCTAATATCTAATATCTAATATCTAATATCTAATATATAATATCTAATATCTAATATCTAATATCTAATATCTAATATCTAATATATAATATCTAATATCTAATATCTAATATCTAATATCTAACATCTAATATCTAATATCTAATATCTAATATCTAATATCTAATATCTAATATCTAATATCTAATATCTAATATCTAATATCTAATATCTAATATCTAATATCTAATATCTAATATCTAATATCTAATATCTAATATCTAATATCTAATATCTAATATCCAATATCTAATATCTAATATTTAATATCTAATATCTAATATCTAATATCTAATATTTAATATCTAATATGTAATCTCTCATCTAATATTTATATAATCTCATGAACCAATTTTCATAAAAACAGATATAAATACGAGGGCAGTTTGTACTTTATATACTTTCTTCGTTGCTAATTAAAAATCTGCACTGATTCTGTTTGTTAATAAACTTACTTACGAATTTTAAGTAAACTGCTTCATTTAGTTTGTTTTTAGCACCCATTGAAAGCAGACAACATAGAAAAATATAATAAAGTCAATTTTAAGAACTTATAAAATGTCATAATTTGGAAGAAAAAAGCATCACCATCGAAAAGTTTGATTTATACTATAAGGACTCTACATCATTAATTGCAATGATTAACGAATGTTTTACTGAATTCCGTTGTGGTTGTACCGGCCCAAGTGACGCCGAATATTGGTCGGCACGCCAGAAATCGTTAATAAAATCAATGGAATGTAGGTATCTCAATTGAGCGGGTACATCATAATTTACATGACATTGAAAAACAATCTGCATGATGTGATAGTTTCGTCCAGATTCGTAATGTTGGAATCATGGATCCATCACAACACACTGGAAACCAAGGAGCAGCAAAATCGGTGGACTTATACGGGTAACGTATGTCAAAGAAGGGGTGTTGGTTATGTCAACAGTTTTTTGGGATACATGAGGAATCATTCACATCGATTACCTCGAAAAGGCTGAAATGGTTACCGGCGAATATTATTCACAGCCGTTGAATAGATTCAATATTAATTTTTAGGGCAAAAAAATCGCATTTCGCGATGTAGGAAGTGCTCTCACACCATAACAACGCATTGACGCAGTCTTATGCAGTCGGCAAGTCAAAATCCATAACTTTGGCTATGAACTGCTACCCCACCCAGAAAATACTCCAGATTTGGTCCAAAAATCACTTAGTTTTTAAGCCGCGCTCGTATTTATAATAACGAAAATTTGTTTGTTTGTATTCGCTTTGTTGTTGGCTATACTTTTAAACCAATCTTCTTATAATCTTCACAGTGTCTAATATTTTTTGATACATTAAGTAGACGTGGCATCTTCTATACAAAACAAGTTGAAATAAAATATATATGAAGAGTTATAAAATACATTGTAACGAAAGTTTGTGTGTGTTTATTGGTTATAAATGTTAATAGTCGTACCAAAAATGGCCAGGATCAAACCAGTGGACGTGGCATCTCCACTGCAGTTTTGAAAATTTAAAAGTGGGCGATATCATATCAATGGGGGCGGCACCTCCCATACAAATAAAATATAAAATATCATACTTCTGGAATTCTAGGATATAGTGAGTCTTGAAACTATGTGTAAGTCCAAATGTTTAAATGTCATAGGTACGCACGATGGTTTAATTACCGGCCTATAGTTTAATCACCAGAAAATGATTCTGGGTTGTATCGACTTTATTGTATCTACTTTATATAAAAATATTTTTTAAGTTTAAGAATCGGATTGCAAAAACTTGTTCACATTCTGATTGTTAACTGTAATGTACGTACAAGTGCGAATTGAATTATGAATTTGTGAAGTTGTGTGATTATTTTCCCTAATTGAATTGTGGTTTACAGTGGTGGTGGTGTTCTTTCAGATGGTATGTGTGTGTTAATATTATTAACAGTGGTGAGAGAGCAAATATCGCTTTCTAACGGATCGTTAATACCATTTAAATCGGTCGTTCCTCTGGAGGGAGTGTACAAGTTGTGTATTGTAGTATAAGTTGCAAAATATAGAAATAAATGATTGAAATGTAAGTTAAACTAAAATACTTGAAAATTAGGTATTATGGAAGTTACGATAATGTAAGTTAATTAAGAAGGTTTAGGTGCAGATAAAATAATCGTTTAAATAATCGTTAATTACCAACATTGATGTTTACATTAGCAACAAAAATATTGTTGCTTGAATTGTTTCTAATAAAAATTTTTTAAATATCTCGGATAATAGACCAATATTCAGTGCAAGACGTCATTCAAAACTACAATTCCACCAATTCAATTTTGTCGAAACCTCATTCTGGCTGCCCCTCCAAACAAACTGCATCAGCAAAACAGAATCCCAGAATGGCTGCTTCCATTCTTAATTTTAATTTTAATTTTTATTTTTATTAATTTTTTTGGCTGCAGATATGAAAAAGTTCATATCGGATGCTATACCTATATGGAGACCAGGGCCCAAAATGGAACGATCCTGACTATGTTTGGTAAAGTCTCTTGTATTTTGCAAAAATATTTACAAACAAAATTTGAGAAGAATCAGTGCAATATTTTTGTTATACCCTCCACTCCAGTGTGCAGAGGGTATATATAAGTTTGTCATTCCGTTTGTAATAATTAAAAAAAAAATTTGGACCCCATAAAATATATATATTTGTGATCCTTATAACAACCGGAGTTGATATAGCGATGTCCGTCTGTCCGTCTGTGGAAATCATGATGACGGCATCAATCGGGCAGCTAGGGTGCTCGTTGGCATAAAAAATGATTCACTAACATCCTGAAAAGTTTGCTATTTAAAATCGTCCAAATCGGTCAATTAGGGCCCGAGATTTGAATGAAGAACTAAAAAAAGTCTTGAAAAAATATAATTTTCTATGTTGTTCTTGTCACGATCACGCCCTCAATAGGACAGCTAGGGTGATAATTTTTAGTGAGAATGATTCACCAAATTCATGGAAAGATTTCTACTGCAAAAATCATTAAAATCGGTGGAACAGGTCCAGGGAAATCTCTGAAAAATAAAAAAAAAAAATTAAAAACATGATATTTCCATATTGTTCTTGTTGTTATTCTAAATGTTGCATTGTTGTCTTGTTGTTTTTGTGGTCGTTGTGGTAATAATATAATAAAAACAAACCCTTTGTACATTTTTTTGTCAACTCTGGTAGAAAAATTTAAAAGTTTCCATTGTTTTGGCATCACTTAAAAAATTTGTTACATCATTTCTGTCATTGCCACGAGCCCGCCTGCAAAATTTCAGATCGATTGGGTCATGGGGAAGTTGTTAAAATCGATCGGGCAGCTAGGGTGCTCGTTTGCATAAAAAATGATTCATTAACATCCTGAGAAGTTTGGTATTTAAAATCGAGAATTGGGTGAAGAAGTAAAAAAAGTCTTGAAAATATATTATTTGTTTATGTTGTTCTTGTCACGATCACGCCCTCAGTGGGATAGCTAGGGTACTTATTATGATTTACTAACGTCATGAGAAGGTTTCTGTTTGAAAAATCATGGAAATCGGTTTAACAGGTCCTGAGAAATTTCTGAAAAGTTAAAAAAATTTAAAAATATATGTTTTTCTATTGTTCTTGTTGCTATTCTAAATGTTGTATTTTTCTCATAGTTGAGCTTGTTGTTTTTGCGGTCGCTGTGGTAATAATATAATAAAAAAATATCCCACAAAAAACTCTGGTAGGAAAATTTAAAAGTTTCCATTGTTTTGTCATCATTGAAAAAATATGTTATGTCATTTTTGCCGTCGCCACGAGCCTGCCTATTAAGTTTCAGATCGATTGGCTCACGGGAAAGGGGATAAAAATCGATCCAAAATTTTGTCGACAAGCAAACACTACCAGTTAATATAAGGGTAGTAAATAAAGGGAGTAAAAGTTCACCAACAATTTAAAAAAAGAAATTTTTATGTATTAATTTATTTAAAGAAAAAAAATAATTAAATGAAATAGTAATAATAATAAAAAAAATAATATGCAATACAAAAAAAAAAAAAGAATATATAAATAAAATAAAATAAAGATAAATGCATTCATAGCATTATAATATATATAAAAGGTCAATGTTTTCTAACCGTAACCGTAACGAGTCAGTTGTTTTTTTTTACATGAAAATCATTTAAAACAGCTACCGAACGTAACCGGAACGTCCCAATACTTTTCATGTGAAAAAAAGGCTGACACGATACGTAACAGTTACATGTCGCTAACTTGTTCTTTACACAGGCTACTGCTTTTGCATCCAACTTCAGGTCTATTTATATAGTTTCATTAAAAAAACTGATAAAATTGTTTCTATTATTTTTTGCTGTAAGTAATAAATTATAAATATACTGAATTTGCAAACTAAAATGGATACATATATTGGAGGTGCTTTAATACAAAAGAGTTAACGAAACAAAATCAAAAAAAAAACAACTCTACAACATCAACAATGGCAGTCATATGTTCTTCAAATAGAAAAAAAAAACTGCAAGTGTGTTTTGTTGGCTACAAAACAAAAATAGTGTTGACAATATAACAAAATATGTAAAAGAAGTTAGTGCTATGAAATATTTTATTTTGTTTAAAAAAAAAATCGCAAAATGAAAGGCTATAATTCCATTAATAATCAAAAGGCGTTAAACTAATTTATTTATTTTTACGTTGTATTAATGCATTTTAAAAAATAAGTAAAAGTAATTGTATATTTAAATAAAAATGCATTTGTATTATATGTTGCTGTCGTATTCAGAAAATTTAAGTAGCTGACTATACGACTACAAATGCTGCTGCCAGCAGTCGTCTATGTGTTTCATTCATGATGTTGCATTTTTTTGCGAGCAATACTTACATATATTCTAAATAAAGAAATAATAGTTCTTTTCATACTGCGAAATCTATACAAATATATGTACAAATACAATATGTCAAATTTCAAATTTGCAATAATTGATACATTTTTGAAAGAAAATTGTATAATATGAAATGTCTTTAATTTATTCCATAGAAAACAATTTTTTGAGGTGCGTGTATTTTCCATATTTACGGTTTTACTATTTTCGTAATGAGGTTAAATGAGTTAAAAAGAATTTAAAATATTTGAAAATATTAGGTGAGGATCCTCAAGATGTAATATACGATCGGTCTAAAACTTTTCACTTAGAGCCACAGTTAAATTCGAAACAACAAAAACCCATATATTTTGTGCATAAAGTTTAACATTAAATGTGCTTTTCTAAAATGTCTATATATTTTTTCTCATTCATTTCTGACCATCTTCAATGTAAATTTACCAAAGTTTTTTTTATTGCAATATGTATATAAAACTTAAAAATGTAATATTTTTTATTGTGTATTAACTTATTACTCTGCGATTTTCATTACATCACAATATGTTACAAATTGGCACTACTGTTTCAAAAACAGAAAACTTCTAAATCAGTTTGAAAACAGTTGTTCTGTAAAACTGTGTGTGAAATTGTGTCAAAAAAAATTACAAATATTAATAAATATAATAATACATATATATTATTCAACTTATAAGTAAATAGGTAAGTTATTTTATTAATTTTGTTAAGAATTAGCACAAAATTGATTTTCCATTTTGCATTTCATTTATAAAGAATTCTGACATATTTTGTTAAAGGGAAAATCCATTTTTGTTATATTAAAAAAAAACAGAGTTGCATTTAAAATTATACTAATTTTAGAAATGAAAACAATGCACTTTTTTAATGTTTCAATATAATTTTATTATATATTTAACATTATTATGTACATATTTAACATTAAATGTACATATTATGTACATTTTTTAAAATCTAGAAATAAAAATAAATGAATTAATTATTTGTAAATTTTTTGAATATTTATATTAAATGTGTCATAAATAAGAATTTAAATTGAAAAATTCGACAAAAAGCAGAAATAATTAAAAATATATCAATTAATTATTTGCACTTTTTTTTTTGGCATTTTTATACCCTATACCACTATGTGGTTTGGGTATAATGACTTTGTGCTGCTGTTTGTAACAGCCAAAAATATTCGTCCTAGACCCATCTTTAATTATCGAAATAGCAATGTCCGTCCGTCCGTCCGTCCGTCCGTCTGTGTGTCCATGTAAAGCTTGTAATCAAACTACAGGTCGCAAATATGAATATATTTTAATGAAATTTGGTATATAAGCCTCCATCGGCCGTGGGATGAACGCTATAGAAATTGGTGAGAATCGGTCCATGTTCAGACCTAGCCCCCATACAAATGACCCCTATGAAATCGACATTAATTGCCATAAGTTCCAAATTATCGTATAGATCTCAGTCAAATTGGGTTTGTATGTGTTTATTACATCCATTAATCAGTAGTTCAAAAATACTGCATATAGGAAAATTCTTAGTCATAGGTCCAATATAGAGCTGCTTCCCGATCTTCACTTAAATCTTTCAAAAAACAAAAATATTGCACAGATTTTTCTCAAATTTGGTTTGTATATATTTTTTCAAAGTATACGTGACTTTACCAAATATGGTCAGGATCGGTCCATTTTTCGACCTAGTTCCCATATAAATATAGTATCCGATATGAACTTTTTCATATCTGCAGCGAAAAAAATTAATAAAAATGCCACTCAAATTTGGTTTATGCTTATTTGATATATCTAATTAGTTGAACCGAAGAGATAGGGTCTCTTAACCATGGTATAGGGTATCGTATAGTCGGGCTAGACCGACTATAATTTGCTTACTTGTTTAATTTAATTTAATATTTATATTTAAATAATATCTCAAACTTAAAACCAATCGTATTCAAGTTGAAAAAATGTTTGGTCTCAAGTGGAGAAAAGTGTTGGATATCCAATTGAGAGTAAAAATGTTTCTCAAAGATTGGAAAAAATGTTAAGTCTCAACTTGATGTCAAGTTGAAAGCAAACAAGGAGAAAAATTGTTCAACCCAAGTTGAGAATTACATTTGACATCAATTTAAGAACTTAACTTTTCTCCAACATTGGAGAAATAATATTTCAATGCATACTGGGGAATGACCGAAACTAACACATAAACAGTTTTTTTCTATTTGAAAAACTCTGAAAAAGTAAAAAAAATGAAAAACATGATATTTCTATATTGTTCTTGTTGTTATTCTAAATGTTGCATTGTTGTCATAGCTGGATTTGTTGTTTTTGTGGTCGTTGTGGTAATAATATAATAAAAACAAACCCTTTGTACATTTTTTTTTATCAACTCTGGTAGAAAAATTTAGAAGTTTCCATTATTTCGGCATCACTAAAAAAATTTGTTAGATCATTTCTGTCAGATCGATTGGGTCACGGGAAAGTGGTTAAAAGCGATCCAAAATTTTTTCGACAAGCAGGCACTACGAGTTAATATAAAGGGAGTAAAAATTCACCAACATCTAAAGCAAATAATGCTAAAATACCTAGTTGTTAATAAAAAAAAAAACAATTGGGCAATTCACAATGGGTAATGTATCGTTGTATCTGTTGTATCGTGTATCACTTTACAATAGTGTAAAATTGTTGTTGGTAATTTTCACTGAAAAATCTGATACACGATCCAACTTCATTTGCTATGTTTAGTAAATGTTGTATATTGTATCATAACATATCAGTCCCAAGTGAATGCCAGTTTTTATGAAAAGAAAAAACAAATACATAGAATGTTATCAGCAAAAATAATTATAAAATAATTATAAAATAAAATACGGCAAATAACGCAAATACATCGATAAGTTTATTTATATAAAAATTAATGTTTATATTTTTAGTATGTATTTTCTCTTTCAGTACCAACCAAAACATTTAAAATTTTTTTTTTCATTATAAATTAAAAAGCAAGAGGTACGTAACTAAAACTCTAGGGTATATCTCACGACCAAAAAGCAAACACTGACAAGTGTTTTCTCTTATACAAAATAGCAGAAGCGACGAAGCGATCTTTCCTCGTTGGATCGAAAATTACAAAAGAAAGCGTTTTACAATATGAAAATACAACTGAGTGTTCACAACAAATGATTGTATTGTGTATTTCAATACAACATACAATATACAACACCTGTTGTGAATTGCCCAAATGTA
The DNA here is from genome assembly GCA_963682025.1 of Cordilura impudica. Taxonomy (NCBI): domain Eukaryota; kingdom Metazoa; phylum Arthropoda; class Insecta; order Diptera; family Scathophagidae; genus Cordilura; species Cordilura impudica. Next base: position 246,817,746 of record OY821517.1, read on the forward strand.
AATTTAGCAAAAAAAAATTTATGTATTAATTTATTTAAAGAGAAAAACACAAAAATAGCCTTTGATGTTGTATTTTTTGAGTGTAATATTTACATATACATACATACACATATTAAATAATACAAATAATATACATATATAATATATATGTATGTATGTAAGTATGTATATTCATAGTAACTGCGTGTTAGAAATAAATCGGTATATTATTTTATTTACATAAAATTCTGCAATATTTTGTTGTGGGGAAAATACATTTCTTTTGCATTAACAGAGTGTCACTTCGTTTTGCTCAGCGTGACTATGCCACAGTAGATGGCGCCACAATTTTTGTTCTAATTAGCTTTGCAATAGTTATTTCTATTTTAACATGAATGTTAATATTTTCAACTAGATATCATACAGAACAATGTTAAGAGTATACACGGGCTGGTGTTTTATTTCATACGTTTTTTCATTATTCTTTTACAAATATGAACATAAGTTTGGCATATTAACTTTTTGTTGTCTTTTTAAAATAGAGTTACCGAGTTCATCAATGAGTTTTTTGCTTTCAAAACAGTTCTACATAGTTATATAGAATTATTATTCTGCTTTACCTACAAAATATCTGATTGCGATTACGTCTAATTTTTAAAAATTGTTTATAATTACTAAAGCATTATTATTCACATAAATACAAAATTGCACTTTTTAAATTTTCCATTCAAATTTTAGAAAATATCAATTGTAAAAATGGAATTAAAATTTCCAATTATAAATTAGAAAATATTAATTGAATTTCAGAAAATCATATCAAAACGTCGGAAATAATAATTTTAAATTTAGAAGACATCAATTGCATCTTTAATATATAAATTTTATTCGTTAAACACAAATTGAAATTCCAAAAAAAAAAACACCAAATATGTTTACATTTAAAAATGTTTACATTAAAAAAAAATATTGCCATTCAGGAGATATTAATAACTTTTCAGTACCGCGATTCAGTAACTTCTTTTAACGATAGTCGAATCGTAAAAAAAGAGAATTGCAAAATTATCAGTAAAATTTTTAAACGATATTCGCTATTGTTAAATTCAGCTGTTGTTATCTAAACGACTACCATTTTTGTGTTGTTCATTCAATCGATAAAAACTTAAATTTTTAGGTTGAAATGTCGTCATACATAAATAAAAATCATAAAATAGTAAAAATATTTTGCTTTTATTAAAAACTTTTTTATATAAATAAAAAAATTATATAACATATTCAATTCATTATTTCATTTTCAAATAAATAAACAGAAATATTAGTAAAAAAAAAATAAAGATATTAAACATATTCTTTGTGTTTTTCGCTTATTTTGACAGAGGCGCCACTAGTTTACAATTTAAATAAATAGAAAAACAGATTTGTCGACTGTCGTTAAGATGTATGTACTTAGTGGATCACTTAATCCTTAGTGTAAACAACAATAGCTGTCGATATATTTTGCGATTGTCAGATCGTTGAATTTGAAATTTACAGGATCGCACTACAGAAAATATTAATTTAAATTCAATGAATTTAAGAAAACCTCAAATGATATTTAAGAATTGCTAACATAAAAATTGTTACATAAGTAAACTTAATTTGATGAGAATGTTATTATACCCTATACCACTATGTGGTTTGGGTATAATGACTTTGTGCTGCTGTTTGTTTACAGGATCGCACTACAGAAAATATTAATTTAAATTCAATGAATTTAAGAAAACCTCAAATGATATTTAAGAATTGCTAACATAAAAATTGTTACATAAGTAAACGTAATTTGATGAGAATGTTATTATACCTTATACCACTATGTGGTTTGGGTATAATGACTTTGTGCTGCTGTTTGTAACAACCAAAAATATTTGACCTAGACCCATCTTTAATTATACCGATCGAATCAGAATCACTTTCTGAGTTGATTTAACAATGTCCGTCCGTCCGTCCGTCCGTCCGTCTGTGTGTCCATGTAAACCTTGTAATCAAACTGCAGGTCGCAAATATGAATATATTTTGATGAAATTTGGTATATAAGCTTTTATCGGCCATAGGATGAACGCTGTTGAAACTGGTGAAAATCGGTCCATGTTCAGACCTAGCCCCCATACAAATGAAATCGACATAAATTGCCATAATATCCAAATTGTCATATAGATCTTACTAAAATTGGGTTTGTATGCGTTCATTACATCCATTAATGAGTGGTCCAAAAATGATCCCTTTGGCCCCATATAGAGCAGCTTCCCGATCTTCACTTAAATCTATTAAAAAACAAAAATATTGCACTGATTCTTCTCAAATTTTGTTTGTATATATTTTTGCAAAATACAAGAGACTTTACCAAACATGATCAGGATCGGTCCATTTTTGGACCTAGTCCCCATATAGATATATCATCCGATATGAACTTTTTCATATCTGCAACCAAAAAAATTAATAAAAATCCCACTCAAATTTGGTTTTTGCTTAATTTCTATGTCCAGTTAGTTGGGTCTAAGAGATAGGGTTTGTAACCGCATGGTATAGGGTATCGTATAGTCGGTCTAGACCGACTATAATTTTCTCACTTGTTTTTTATATATAAATTTTCACAATTTTTTTTGGTTGAAAATTTGAAGTTTTTCAGAAAATAAAGATAACATTAAATTATTTTATTTAAAATGTTTGGGACTTTTCGTTTTTTGCGTTTTTCATCCCTAATTTGATTATTTATTATTATAAATTTATTCTCTATGTTTTCAAAATATGGCAATATTTTAAAAAAAGTTGAGAGAGCTTTTTTTTTTTGGTTATTATTTTGTCACTCCATCCGACCTATATGGCCACAATGAAGAAATATTTGGCCAGTTAAAAGAAGCTATACAGCCATCTCCAATTAGCATGATTTAATGCATATAGCCACTCTACACAACCATTACCTTTGCAATGGAGGTTAGGGCGAGCTATTTAATTTGCAAAAACTAAATTTAACGAGAAGTTATGTCATATAACCGGAAACGCATGCATATAGGTATATAACCTAAATGCATGGCGATCAGCAACCACGATGACCAAAAAGCAAACACCGAAATAAATCCGAAATAATAGAAAAGACGAAAACCAACCCAAAGAATTTTCTTAAATAATTTGGTATTAAGTTTAACAAATTGTTTACTTTTTCCAATATTTTGCTTACATTTATTATCAATACTCAAACCGAGGTGGAGGGTATTAAAGATTCGGCACAGCCGAATTTAACACTCTTTCTTGTTTTTTGATAGATTTAAGTGAAGATCGGGAAGCAGCTCTATATGGGGCCTATGACTAAGAGTTGTCCCAGGGATCATTTTTAGACTACTCATCAATGGATGTAATAAACGCACACAAATCCAATTTGACTAAGATTTATATGATAATTTGGATCTTATGGCAATATATGTTGATTTCATAGGGGTCATTTGTATGGCGGCTAGGTCTGAACATGGACCGATTCTCACCAATTTCAACAGCGTTCATCCCGATAAAAGATCAAATGCCAAATTTCATAAAAATATATTCACATTTGCGACCTGCAGTTTGATTACAAGCTTTACATGGACACACAGACGGACGGACGGACGGACGGACATCGTTAAATCGAATCAGATACTGATTCTGATTCGATCGGTATAATTAAAGATGGGTGTAGGTCAAATATTTTTGGTTGTTACAAACAGCAGCACAAAGTCATTATACCCAAACCACATAGTGGTATAAGTTATAAATATAAGAAAATGCGGCAAACATTTGTTATAATACCCTATACCACTATGTGGTCAGGGTATAATGACTTTGTGCTGATGTTTGTAACTACTAAAAATATTTGGTATTTTATTATACTTTTCGACTCAAAATCACTATCTGAGTCGATATAGCGCTGTCCGTCTGTCCGTCCGTCCGTCTCTGTGTCCATGTAAAACTTGTAATCAAACCACAGGTCGCAAGACCGACTATAAATTTCTTATTTGTTTTTTTAATAGTTTATTTATTCAAATCTAATATTTTTTATTAAAAACAATATAAAAAAATAAATCTAATATTTTTTATTAAAAACAATATAAAACAAGTAAGAAAATTATAGTCGGTGTAGACCGACTATATGATACCCTATGCCATGCGTTTAGAGACCCTATCTCTCCGACCCAACTAACTGGATATAGAAAATGAGCATAAACCAAATTTGAGTGGGATTTTTCTTAATTTTTTTGGCTGCAGATATGAAAAATTTCATATCGGATGCTATATCTATATGGGGACTAGGCCCAAAAATGGACCGATCCTGACCATGTTTGGTAAGGTCTCTTGTATTTTGCAAAAATATATACAAACAAAATTTGAGAAGAATCAGTGCAATATTTTTCTTTTTTGATAGATTTAATGAAGATCGGGAAGCAGCTCTATATGGGGACTAAGACTAAGAGTTGTCCAATAGGGATAATTTTTGGACTACTGATTAATGGATGTAATATATATATATATAGAAACCCAATTTGACTAAGATTTGTATGATAATTTGGATCTTATGGCAATATATGTTGATTTCATAGGGGTCATTTGTATGGGGGCTAGGTCTGAACATGAACCGATTCTTACTAATTTCAATAGCATTCATCCCATGGTCGATAGAAGATCAACTACCAAATTTCATCAAAATATATTCATAACTGCGACCTGCAGTTTGATTACAAGCTTTACATGGACACACAGACGGACGGACGGTCGGACGGACATCGTTAAATCGAATCAGATAGTGATTCTGATTCGATCGGTATAATAATGGGTGTAGGTCAAATATTTTTGGTTGTTACAAACAGCAGCACAAAGTCATTATACCCAAACCACATAGTGGTATAGGGTATAAAAATATTTATTAACATAAAGAAGTTGAATTAATTATACCCTATACCATGCGTTTAGAAAACCAATCTCTTAGGCCCAACTAACTGGACATAGAAAATAAGCAAAAACCAAATTTGAGTGGGGTTTTTATTAATTTTTTTGGCTGCAGATATGAAAAAGTTCATATCGGATTCTATATCTATATGGGGACTAGGTCCAAAAATGGACCGATCCTGATCATGTTGGGTAAAGTCTCTTGTATTTTGCAAAAATATATACAAACAAAATTTGAGAAGAATCTGTGCAATATTTTTGTTTTTGATAGATTTAAGTGAAAATCGGGAAGCAGCTCTATATGGGGCCAAAGGGATCATTTTTGGACTACTCATTAATGGATGTAATGAACACATATAAACCCAATTTGAGTAAGATCTGTATGATAATTTGGATCTTATGGCAATTTATGTCGATTTCATAGGGGTTATTTGTATGGGGGCTAGGTCTGAACATGGACCTATTCTCACCAATTTCAATAGCGTTTATCCTATGACCGATAGAAGCATATATACAAAATTTCATTAAAACATATTCATATTTGCGACCTGTAGTTTGATTAAAAGATTTACATGGACACACAGACGGACGGACGGACACACGGACGGACATCGTTAAATCGAATCAGTTAGTGATTCTGATTCGATCGGTATAATTTAAGATGGGTCTAAGTCAAATATTTTTGGTAGTTACAAACAGCAGTACAAAGTCATTATACCAAAGCCACATAGTGGTATAGGGTATAATTATAGTCGGTCAAGGCCGACTATACGATACCCTATGCCATACGTTTAGAGACCCTATTTCTCAGGCCCAACTAACTGGATATAGAAAATAAGCATAAACCAAATTTGAGTGGGTTTTTTATAAATTTTTTCGGCTGCAGATATGAAAAAGTTCATATCGGATGTTATACCTATATGGGGACTAGGCCCAAAAATGGACCGATCCTGGCCATGTTTGGTAAAGTCTCTTCTATTTTGCAAAAATATATACAAACAAAATTTGAGAAGAATCAGTGCAATATTTTTGTTTTTTGATAGATTTAAGTGAAGATCGGGAAGCAGCTCTATATGGGGCCTGTGACTAAGAGTTATCCAATAGGGATGATTTTTGGACTACTGATTAATGGATGTAATATATACATACAAACCCAATTTGACTAAGATTTGTATGATAATTTGGATCTTATGGCAATATATGTTGATTTATTAAGGGTCATTTGTATGGGGGCTAGGTCTGAAGATGGACCGATTCTCACCAATTTCAATAGCGTTCATCCCATGGCTGATAAAAGATCGAATACCAAATTGCATCAAAATATATTCATATTTGCGACCTGCAGTTTGATTACAAGCTTTACATGGACACACAGACGGACGGACGGACGGACGGACATCGTTAAATCGAATCAGATAGTGATTCTGATTCGATCGGTATAATTAAAGATAGGTGTAGGTCAAATATTTTTGGTTGTTACAAACAGAAGCACAAAGTCATTATACCCAAACCACATAGTGGTATAGGGTATAAAAGCGTATGACGTTGCAATGAGCAGAATTTTGGGAAAATGCTCTATTTCCAGATGAAAGCAAGTTTTGTATTTTAGGCATTAAAGGAAAAAGCAGAACAGTTTTACATAAGGAAAATCTTTTGCCAACGGTTAAACACTTTGGAGGTGACATTATGGCTTGAGGTTGTAAACAGACAACGGGGTTGGTAAACTTATATTTATTAAGTCTATAATATTAACAAGTAAGAAAATTATAGTCGGTCTAGACCGACTATATGATACCCTATACCATGGTTTAGAGACCCTATCTTTCGGTCCAACTACTTCGATATAGAAAATAAGCATAAACCAAATTTGAGTGGGATTTTTATTAATTTTTTTGGCTGCAGATATGAAAAAGTTCATATCGGATGCTATATCTATAAAGGGACTAGGTCCAAAAATGGACCGATTCTGATCATGTTTGGTAAAGTCTCTTTATATTTTGCAAAAATATGTACAAACAAAATTTGAGAAGAATCAGTGCAATATTTTTGTTTTTTAATGGATTTAAGTGAAGATCGGGAAGCAGCTCTATATGGGGTCAAAGGGATCATTTTTCGACTACTAATTAGTGGATGTAATGAACGCATACAAACCCAATTTGAGTAAGATCTATATGACAATTTGGATCTTATGGCAATTTATGTCGATTTCATATGGGTAATTTGTATGGGGGCTAGGTCTGAACATGGACCGATTCTCACCAATTTCAATAGCGTTCATCCCATGGCCGATAAAAGCTTATATGCCAAATTTCATCAAAATATATTCATATTTGCGACCTGCAGTTTGATTACAAGCTTTACATGGACACACAGACGGACGGACGGACGGACGGACGGACGGACGGACATTGTTAAATCAACTCAGAAAGTGATTCTGATTCGATCGGTATAATTAAAGATGGGTCTAGGTCAAATATTTTTGGTTGTTACAAACAGCAGCACAAAGTCATTATACCCAAACCACATAGTGGTATAGGGTATAAAAAGCATCATTTTAGATGAGTGTGGTGAAATAACTAAAGAGGATATTCTAAAGTTGAGTCAATGCCAAATCGGCTCACAGAGGCGCTAAAGTGCAAAGGATATCCTACAAGTTAATACAAGTTCAGCAATATTTCATTTAAATTTAGTGATATTAGTATTATTTCAAAAGTATTAATATTTTTCTACTGATTTTTTATGTTTTTACCTGAAAAAATTATGTTAAAGGCAATAAACCTGAAATATATTTAATAAAGCAAATAATTAACTTAATAATTTAAAAAAAATAATATTTTAGCTTACTTAAAATTTCTTATTTCTTTGTAGTATGACAGTTTTAGTTTTAAGTGTACGGAAACTTTTTCTAGCAAGTGTATATTTTTTTTTTTTACATAAGAGCTTATAACATTTTAAAGTTACGTATCTTGTTTTTCGTTGAAAAAAATACGAAAGTTGAAGTTATTGATAGTTTTTTGTTGTCGAAGACCAAACGCAAAAACTGATGGCCATGGAGAGAAAAACTCTTTACAAGTTTTCAAAAAAACTTCAGAAATCCAATTCAAAGGACCAAATGCAAATGCATGTTTGAAATATGTAAGAAAAAAGTTTTCTATGTATGTATATTTAATTTAAAATTTACCTTTGTCAAAAAAATTAGCATAAATCGGTGACAAGAAAAGCTTAAAGTAACGCTTAGTATTTACTGTCTATATAAACAATCCTCAGAAGGATGTAAGAGATGGACGTAAGTTAGATTATAACTAATTATTAACTCATTAAGGGGATGAAATTTGCAAACTTAGTAAAAACAACAAATTTAAGGATTTCTACTTCAACAAATATCTTGTCCTTTCTACTCCTTACTTTTCAACGTTGCAAGGAAAAGTAAAGAATAGAAAGAGAAAACGTTTTCCATTTAGATTTAATTTATATTCAACAAGCATCAGCACAGTCATTATATCCAGACCATATAGTGGTATAGGGTATAAGAACTATTGTGCAAAAATATTCCATTTTTATATTTCGGATCCAATTACACAGTGCAACAACCAAAATGGGAATGGGATGAAACCAAATGCAAATGAAATCTGACATTATCCATAACAAAACTCTCAAAGGTTTTTTATTTCAGTGCGAAATTTTTTTTTTGGACGCATTTGAAGTTGGTGATTTTGGAACGCTGTCGAACAAAAAAAAAATCATTAAAAATATGATAAAATAGTGCTTATTTATTTTTATTATCCTGGAAAGTTGTGGTATCTTAATGTTTTTTGCGTCGAGGAATTTTTGATATTTATTTTACTTAAAACTCACGCTTGATGGCGCTGTCATATAAATTGTGCTATTTTTTGTAGATTCTCATAGAAAAAACGGTATAATTACTTTTTTGAGGCTGAAAAATGAATTTTTGATGTTGGCTTCATTGTAAAGTATATTTCTAATGATATAACGAGGTACATTTGATTATTTTCAGTACGTTACTATTACAAAAATGCTATTTTTAGGGAAAAAAAATTTTTGATTTTTTATGGGAAAAACTTATGTTCCTCATAAATGGGGATTATTTATAGATTCTTCATAAAACAGTATGAAAGCAGTATTATTGTACTACAATAACAAAAAATCACGCATTCCAATAGCATACCATTTGAACACTAAAGAAACCTACGAACCAGTAAAATATCTACTGGAATCAGGAACTATGAAAACCATAATTGGCGTATATGCTGTGATTTGAAAATGGTGGCCTTACTTTGTGGATTACAAGGTAGCTATATGAAAAACATGTGCTTTATATGCTTGTGGAACACAAGTTACATAGGAAATCAATATCAAAAACGTGACTGGGAAAAAAAGAGACGTTTTTCGTGTTTCAACAGCTAATGTTATCCATGAACCTCTTGTACCAGCAGATAAAGTATTGCTACCACCACTTCATATTAAAGTGGGTCTTTTCAAAAATTTTGTAAAAGAGTTTTCTGTAGATGGACCAGCTTTAACTACTTTAAGACCTACATTTCCACGACTCAGTGCTAGCAAAGTTAAAGAAGGTATTGTACACAAATAAAATAAATTAATTTATTTATTTCAAAAGACTTTAAAAAGTGAATTTATAAAATAAATAAAATAAATGAATTTAAAAAATGTATTTAGAATATTTTTTTTTTCTAATTATACAGGTATGTTTAATGGTCCAGACATTAGAAGATTGATGAAAAATAATGATTTTGATTACTTTTTGGATTAATATCAATCAATCAATTAATTGCATAAAATAGCTTTTTTTAATAGTAACGTATTGAAAATAATAAAATGTGCTTCGTAATATCATTCGAAATATATTTTATAATGAAGCCAACATCAAAAATTGATTTTTCAGTTTCAAAAAATGTAATTAAACCGTTTTTTTTATAAAAATCTACAAAAAAAAAAATATGGCGCAATTTGTATGACAGCGCCAGCTAGTGTGAGTTTTATGTGAAAATAAATATCAAAAATTTATTCCTCGACCCCAAAAATTAAGATACCATAAATTTCGAGGATAATAAAAGTAAATCAGCATTATTTTATAATATTTTTAATGATTTTTTCTTGTTAGACAGCGTTCCACAATCACCAAATTCAAATGCGAATAAAAAAAAAATCTCGCACTGAGCTAAAAAAACCCTTGAGGATTTTGTTATGGATAATGTCAACTTTCATTTGCATTTGGTTTCATCCCATTCACTTTCGGAACATTCGATTTTGTATCACTGTGTTATTTATGTGAGTTCAATATATCATTCCCCTTTTATACTCCGAAATTTGAAAAATATGTGCATTAAAATAACAATTTTTAGATCATTTTAATTTTAGTTCGGCTTGAGGTCATAAATTTTAATAAAATTAAATAAAACAGAATTGTTTTAAATTTTATTATTAATTTTTGTTTATTTAAAACCCAATATTTCGGTCATCTTCAATTTTTATAAATTAGCTCAAATCTATGAATTTAATGACAATATATATATTTGTGATGAATTAATTAGACATTTTTATTCATTCGTTTTAAATTTTATGCTTCGCTATATCGCAACTTTATTTAAATAAGTTTCCATGTAGTAATTCGTTTTTTATATTTTTTCCGGAGACATTATGACTGACTAAAAATCAGATAAAAGTTATAAAAAAAGTATCGAAATTAGAATGTAATAAGCAATAAAGCCTATTAATCTTATTTCGATTTTTATTTACTTTTATCTTAATTTTTAGCAGTTATAATGTTTTTTCATCTTTCGACATGACAACTTTTGACCACCGTTATGTTAGTTGTTGTAAATATTTAAATTCGTTCAATTTAAGTGGGTGACTCAAACATGAACTATAAAAACAAACGGAAATTAAGTTAAGTTAACACGGAAATTACACAACAACACATTTTTATACCCTATACCAGGGTATAATGAGTATGTGCTGATGTTTGTAAATACTAAAAGTATTTGACATTGACCCTTCTATCATATACCAATTATACCGATTTAACGAACTCCGTCCGTCCGTATGTGAGTCCATGTAAGCCTTGTAAGCCGCAAATATGAATATATTTTTATATATTTTTTGTTGAAATTTTGTATAGGATGAACGATATTGAAATTGGTGAATCGGTGCATGGACAGTCCCCACGCAAATGACCTCTATGAGATCGACTCAAAATGGCCTAAGATCCAAATTATCATATATGTAGATCTCGGTCAAATTGGATTATTACATCCATTAATACAGGCGCGGATCTAATTCAACCCTTTTGAGGGGGGGGGGTTTATTTTTGACAAAAAAAATTTTTACTTATAAAAGTTTATTTAAAAGATATGTACTTACAAAAATTAAAAAGTAAAAAACAAAACAAAAACTCAACAAGTTTTTCAATAAATTCATTACCAATAAAATAACAATTGTTGATATAAAATATTTTTAATTATATACCTTGTTTTACAATTAATTGTATAAGTTTTTAAAAGAATTAACACTAAAATGACAAAATATTTATATTTTAAAGCAATTAAAAAATTACAGATTATAGTTTACAAAAGTTCAATAAATCAATTTTGTATACCAAACTCATTAGATAAGCATTATTACAGTTTATATACTTATTACATAACGATAAAAAATATAACATTGTTAAGAAATAATAAAAATGAATAACATTCATAACGAAATTAAATTGGACCATTAAAAAATCAATTTCAAGGTTTGGCTCAATATTTTTTTTAAATAAATATTTTTTAAGGTTTGCCGAAAAAATTACTTTTAGTTATGTTTTTTAAAGAAGAGTTTGAAAAGTTCTTTATAAAAAAAAAAGTTTTTTTCAAAATATTTTTTTACTTCCAGAAAAGCTTTCCACATTTTTTAATATTTTGAAATTAAAAAATTTTTATTTGAAATTTAAATCTTTTACTAAACAAAACAAAGTTATCAGTTAAAAATTCAATTTACAGTTAAAAAAGATCTATAAAAGTTAGAAAATTTCAATCGAAATTTACAAAAAAACATTTAATATCCAGAAAACTTCATTTGAAATTCAATAATTTATGTATAAACTTACATTTAAAATTTCTGAATTAAACGAGATTTTCTCAATTTCAAATGGAACTTTCTGAAATTCAAATTACATTTTTAAGCGATAATTTTGCCATTTTTAGTAAAAGATTTAAGTTTCTGATCTTAAATGACAACTTCTGCATTTCAAATAAAAACTTCTTAATTTTAAATGAAAATTTAAATTAAAATTAATTGATAATTCAAATTAAAATCATGAATTTCAGTTAATATTTTCTCGTGACAGTTGGGAATGGTGTTCTATATGTAAGTAGTTTCAACAAAATGAGGTTTCTGGATTAAAATGAATGTCATATGGTCGCAAGAATACTGTTTAAATATTTACTTTGTGGTTCCCCATGGATGAAAATTTATTTAAAGCAGCATCTGTAGATATTTCTTGTTTGTGGCTAAAGCACTTAGTCTTTCTTCATTGTTGATCTGAGCCATGTTTTAATTATCCGCAAAGTTGAGATAGATCTTTCAGCTGTTGAGTTGCTTACCGGCAATGAAATAAAAATTTTGAATTATTATTCGGAGAGTAGGGTATATATCTTCCACACAGTGAGATAATGCATCTATGCTTTCATCTGGAACTTCTGTTGAAACTTTCCATTTGAGCTGCCAATGAATAATTTCAGATTCCAACTTTGCAAGTTGAACTTCTTTTTTAGTTGGTGCAGTCCACCAAAGTCCTCCAAAACCTGTGAAATTTTTCGGCAAGAGCTTAGGTATGCTGAAAACATTTAAGCATTCTTCCGTAAAATGAGATTGGAGATCTTCCGAAGTAGATTCTAATAAAGGAATATAACCCACAATACGAAATTATTATTCACAATCCTGTATTGGGTGCTTTCTTTCAAATTAAGTTTTTTCGACTGAAATGTTTAGGTCATCACATATTATTTTTGCTTTGTTAAAAACAAATTTAAAGCTTTCCTCTGCTTCGCTTCTTTTATATTGAAGGCTCATTAAAACAGTTTTTATTACGTCTGACCCCTTGCATAAGTCTAGGTCTTTTTTTTGAAGAATTACGCTCATGGTTTTTGTGAGGGCAAGAATACCATAAGGATATACAATCCGCATATAAAATCAAATGAGCTTAGCGAATTTATTAAAATTGTTGCCTTTGTAGAAGTATCTCTGGCCTTCCAATGAGATATTTTCTCCAGTGCCTCCAATATATTTTTAATATTACTTGCAAATGGTAATATTGTTTCATGCCGCTCCACCCATCTAGTTTCACACAATATTGAGAATTTTGATCCCAAATATTTCATTAAAACATTATTCCTTTTGGGGTGTTGATTTTTGAAAAATTTTTTTGTCTCCTTTACAAGCGAAGTCACTTTTTGTATGAGTGGAACTTTAATGCTTTTAGATAAGGAGTTATTTAATTTATGAGAATAGTATGGAATCCTTTTTGCGTTGGTTGCTTCCTCCTGTATTTTTTCACTGTGCCTTTTTCTGCTAACATTAGAGGGCAACCATCCGCACCAATATCAAACAATTTTCTTCATGAAATTTAAAACTATCGAAAGGTGGGGGGAAATTTCCTTTTCTTACCCCCCCCCCCCCCCCCGTACATCCGCACTTGATTAATAAGTAGTCCACAAATAGACCCTATGTGACAATTCTTAGTCAGAGCCCCTATATGAAGCTGCTTCCTGCCCTTCATTAAAATCTATAAAAATAAAACTATTACACAGATTTTTCTCAAAAAATAAAAACCACTAAGTGTAGTCAGGATCGGTCCATTTTCGACCTAGTCCCCATATAAATATAGCAGACGATATGAACTTTTTCAGACCTACAGGCAACAAAAAAATAATAAAAATTTCACTCATATTTGGTATATGCTTATTTTCTATATCAATTCTCTAAACGCATGGCATAGTCACATAGTCGGTCTAGGCCGACTATAATTTTCTTACTTGTTCATGCTGACACCTGGTCATAACAATAGATACATCTAAAGCTTATTTTTTAGAGAAGAAAATCCAACCAGTTTTATATAATTAATGTAATTAAGCATTTTATTAAAACAAAATCGCTAGCACTGCTGCTGAAAGTTGTAGATGCATACATATTATAAAAAGTCAGTTAAACAAAAAAAATATAAATATATAAGCAGCACTAGTATAGATTATTTCGAAGAACTTCTGGCAATATACTGGGCATACTGGTAATCAATTTCTGACAAATATCGTATAATTTCACAGCATGAGAAATCTCGGACATCATAGAAAATTCTTTGCATTACATCCAAAATACTTTATTTACAAATAAAAGGAACGAAATACATGACATATATTTTTTCCATGCATTTATTTAGTGAAATAACAATAATTGTTCTTTGGGTAACCACTATAAAGAGTCTGTTAAGGATTCTAGCCAATAAGGGTGTCCAAACTGTCTGCTACGCAGTGGCGCCAAAGAAGTTTTTTCTTTGCAAAAATCAGAACTTTTGAATCAATTGAGATGATCAAATTAGTTGAAAAGATAAATAATTGTCGAACCTATGAAACAAGTGTTTGAACAAGGGCTGTGCCTACTTATGGGCCATCAATGTTGAAAGTTCTTAACGGCATGAAAAAATCATGTTTATGTTAACTAAAAAATATGATTTTCAACCATTATATGTTTCTTTTTCAAGGTTTTTATGTTTTAAAATTATTATCCATAAATAAGAAGAAAAAATAAAAAACAGAATTGATTTTTCGAATTTATGTTTTCCAATTGTTTCAAAATATTTATCGCAATTCATAACGAAAGTTATATCTAATAAACTAATCATTTCTGAACCATACTTATTGGATTCTAACTCATTTCGTGATTTCACATGTCGCAGAGATGAAATAAGTGGATCGGAAGATGCTGCCAACATGTTGAAGAGGTTCTCATTTTGCATCTCACTTGATGTTTTGAACGTGTTCGAGCATCTATATTTTTTTATAAAATTAATTGAGGGACTCCTGAGCTTCTTTGGAAAACTCTCCAATTGTTTGGAGTTTTACAATTTAATTAAGATTAACTTTAATCTTCAAATGACCCTGCTTATAAATAACTTATGAGAAGTTCCATAGAAGTCTAGAACTGTAGAAAATTTACTACAGTTCTCTTAATAATTTATAAAACTAAGAGCGATGTATTAACATGCTCTCGATAATCTATATCTATGGATAAATATTTTATTCATTTGGGTGTGGCTTCGCTCACCATATGTTTGTCATTACCAGTGGCATTAAACTTTACTCTCATTTCAGTTGTTGTCAAACAAAAATGCAAGCGCCGTTGAATTCCAAAAGTACGTTGACTGGCCTAGTTTGTACGTATGGCTCGTGCCGTTGAATTGAGCAATACCCAAAGTACATTGTATGTATGTATGCATGTTTAATTTACACTTGTTATACATTTGTATTCTACGTCATGCATGCATTACAAAAGACTGATATTCAATTATATTTTTGACATGCGTCAATATTTTATGTACTGTCGGGGTCTATTTTTTCAGTGGATACATTTCCGCCAAAATTGATGCAGATTTCGAAGCATGTTCTCCTTATTTTGTTGAATTTACCTTTTCTATGTAGTTTAAAACATTCAAGATAGTTCCCAATCTTTTAATTTGATTGTTAATTCCAGTGATTCAATTTACTCTCTCATTATTTTCAAAAAATCTCCGCGAAGTGTTTCTATCGTTTGAGTTTCTGTACCCGCACCTGGGATAGTCTACTCTAAGTATAACTTCGTTGAAAAATGCACGCTGTATTCCGTTCTTTCTGATCTCTTGCTTATCATTCCTCCTTTTGTGGAAGGGTATACGCAAGTTTCACCAAAGACTCCATACACTTTATCCTTGGTGAGATTCCACATTCATAATTGCTCCCCTCGTTTGAAGAACCGTTAAAATTTACGAAATTCTTTTGGGTCTTTTTGAAAATCGGGCATGGCAATGTTAAGGTTGTATTTGTCAGTTGGTTAACGACGTTTCCGTCAACCATGGTCAGGTGGAACTCGCAACTGCATTCAAGATATATATCCTTCTCTGATTTTCAGCACTGTGGGCTTAATGTTGTCAATTTGCTCTTTAATGTCCTGCACCGTGGTCCTTATGAGTTCTGGTAAGTTCTTTCAAACTAAAACATTATTGAGCGGTAATAATGCACTGCTGATGGCCGTGGATTTTTCCTGTGTATAGAAACATCAGATTTAAGGCGCAAAGGAACAACAGATGCCATAAACATATTTCCGTCTGATATTGTAGCTTCATTGTAGAATGATCGATGATCCATCGCAATCCCAGTTGTTGATTAATGTCAGCTTCTCAGGCAGAATTTGCAACTCATTTTCTGGAAGCATTTATTAAAACAAAATAGCTAGCACTGCTGCCGAAATTGTAGATGCATACATATTATAAAAAGTCAGTTAAACAAAAAAAAATATAAATATTTAAGCAGCACTAGTATAGATTATTTTGGAAAACTTATGGCAATATACTGGGCATACTGGTGGATTTTTCCTGTATATAGAACATCAGATTTAAGGCGCAAAGGAACAACAGATGCCATAAACATATTTCCGTCTGATATTGTAGCTTCATTGTAGAATGATCGATGATCCATCGCAATTCCAGTTGTTGATTAATGTCAGCTTCTCATGCAGATTTTGCAACTCATTTTCTGGAAGACTCTTCAACAGTCGTGTTACTGTATGGTCCTTGAGATCCAGCACATTGACTTTCACAGCTTTCGTAACCTCCGTGTGCAATGGCTCTGCTCTTTTCTTTTTGGGTGTCGAAATGTGCTTATATACGGATAAAATGTCAGCTCCTTATCGCATTGAAGATGCCCGTATATCTCATATTTGTCCTTGGAAAGTTCTAAGTCCACAAACAAGGCCAAAGGTTCTTCGGAACCATACTTTTGAAGGTGTGCATTTGGGAGCATGGGAATGCTCTCTTTAACCCTTTTAAGTCACAGTGGGTTTGCGTCAGCAACAGATTTTGTAATCTGCTACCTAACTTTGTCATTGTCCTTTATATATTTAATAGAGGCGCTTCCGATAGATGGTCGTTGGTCAAATCGCTGGTGGCATCGGTAAATTTCCTCTTTCGTGTAAAATTTGAACACTCCTCCATACTTTTTGTGGCACGTCTTGTTGATGTGGAGGATTCATCTTCTGCAGATTGTAATGAACAAAATGTGTAGTGATGAACACATGACTACAATGATGGTAGTTTTAGGTAGGTAAAGGTTCACATTTAATTATTATATATTTTGGAGAGCTAGGAAAGACTAACATGGGAGCCTTCTTACTGCTAGCTAACAGTCTGGTGGGGGGGTTCGTGTCTTCCTTATTTCCCATACTTACATACCTGTTGTTATTTTTTAACATAATACTAAAGACTCCCTTGCCTCTTATTTAAAAAAAATTCGAATAAACTACTGCAAATTACAAGATACATTAAACCAGGGGATGAAAACATATAAAAATAAAATAAATTATCTAACATCATAGAAACGAAAAGGCTTTATTTGGAACATCCGAGATGTAAATTGGAGTCCATGCCTCTTTACCCTCCCTACCATTTGTCTTAGCATCGGCTATTTTGCTAAGACCCAAAAAAAATTAGACACTTATCCTTCTATCACCTCACATCACGTAAGAAAATTGAATAAAACTTAGCAAATCATATTAAGATACAAAATTTATTCATTTAAATTTATCAAAAAAAATACGAGGCATGGCGAAATATAAAAAAAATTTGGGTAAAAACCGAGATAATTTTACCAAAAAAATTCAGTTAATATATGAATAAATTCTACAATAGGATAACGGGGTTCTTCCCCAACGAAATTTTAAATAAGAGAAACTAATGATCTTAAATGTACTTATTATGATGTAAGAAAAAAAAATATATATGTATATAGATAAAGGGAAAAAGCAAAAACTGGTAATATGGGAGAGCTAGAGGTTATAGATTACAACCAACGAATATTATGGAGAGTTTTAATTTCTGGATTTCTGCTTTGCTCCAAACAGTTGTTGCTTTTTAAATATATGTATCTCTATTTATACTAAATATGCAAATGTAAAAGTCAGCTAAATTCATGTTTCCATCACTCACCAAATAATGTTGCTAAACATGTTCCCGTTCATTACCTTGATGACGTAGAGGCCTCTGCGAACATATGAGTAGTACTGGGTGTTGAATAGAAAATGATGATTTTATGATGGGGAACTGAAATATGTAATTTGCATATTTAAAAAAATTTAGAGATTTCTACAGTTATACTATATAGTAACATTACCATTTGAGTGGAAAAAAAAATATTAATGATCTCTATTCATAAGTAATAATTATAGTTACGGATATTTATGTTTCTTTAACAATTTAGTGTTTAAAAAAAAATTAAATTTTTCTATACTCAAGATTTCCTCTCTTTGTTGTTTCTGTTCCTTCTTTCCTTTGCGCCAAACCCTTAAGGATCATCTAGACCAGAAGTGGTCGTGGTTCCCTTTCGGGCCGGACCCCTTCTTTTTGCAACTCGACGTCTGGTAGGAGGTGCTTCCCGTTCGTAATTATCGGGTATATTGGGTGGCGACAACTATTCAAGTGGAACCGGCGAGAACAATCCCAATTTTGGAGAAATTTACTGCACCAAAAGCAGGATACCAGAGGGCGGGTATGGATATTGCAATTATTTCTTTTCCACGTGATACGGATAGCGTGGTAATGCCAGGATCCCCAATGAGGCGATGTTGAAGATCCTAGGGTTTCATTAAGAATACTTAAAAAAAAACTTTAATGATTAAAGCCAGAAAAAATTACCTTCACTCCGATCACACAAATTGCGTAAATATATAAAAAAAAATGTTTTGTTTCTACTCAGGGATTGCGTTGAAAATTCCGGATGAATTATTTTATGTTACTCGTTAAACTTTTTATTGTTTTAAAGAACTTAATTTAGTACTATGGTTATCCTAACCTTTGCGTAAACGTGTTTACTCGATCACTTCCGAAATGAAAAGGAAATTTCCATGACGTACAAAGCATTTCGTATTGTTACCTACGTCTTGACTTGTGAAGAGAAACATAGTTGCTTTGAAAACATAGTTGTGTAGCAGAAAAAAATTGACGCTATGTGTCTCTGATACTTATTTACGAGAAATGACTTTATGCGAATGGAGAAAAAAAAAACTCATTAATAAACTTTTATCTTGGTATTTCTATAGTGTTATACTTTAATGTACTGACTATAATATTATAATATAATAATGTGCTGAAAGTGAATTTACTTAGTAAAATGATCAAAGCTCATATTTTTTAATATTAAGCGAAGTTGCGAACCATTTATTTAAATTATCTTTGTTTACACTGCCTCCAGTTACATCTTCTTAAAATTATTAGTTAACAAAGTGAAGAAAAAATAAGAAAATAAATGTATATTGTTTTTTTTTTTTTTTTTTTTTTTTTTAATGGTTCTGATGAAAACAGGTCGTTACAAAACCGGATAATACTGGTATGTGCTACTGTAGTATTAGCAGGAAACTCGACAGTTTTCACAGTCTCATGTCTTTCCCATGGAATGTACCAACTAACTTTCCGTCACAATCTTCGAGCACATAATAATTATTACCTACTTTTTCTCGAACTTTAGCTTTTAAATAAATAGGTGCAAGTTTTGAATTAAACTTTTTCTCTAAATTGCTCTGTGCAAAATTTTTCCTAAAAACAACCTGACCGACTGAATATGAGATAGGACGAGTTCTTAAATTATATTGGTGTTGATTTATTTGATATGCATCAGTAATATGTTTTTTTATATTTTGCCGCAGCAAGGCCAAACTGTCATCTCTAGAAAGGGGATTTACATATTCATCTAAAAGTTTAATATTTTTCAGAAGATGGTAGGAAGAACCATGTGTAATCATATCCATTCCAAAAAGAGCATGATAAGGTGAGGTTTGAATTGATTGGTGGTATGAATTTCGAAGAGCACAACTAATTGAACTTAAGTTTTCGTCCCATGCCGTCTGATCTTTTTTGAGATACGCGCGAATTCCAGATATTATAGAACGGTTCACTCTCTCTGAGGCATTGGATTGCGGAGAGTAGAGGGCAGTATATGTATGGTGTATACCAAGAGACGTAAAAAATGCATTAAGTTCATTTGCACGAAATTGGGAACCATTATCACTGACTATGATTTCGGGGATGCCGAAAATGTGAAAAATATGTTCTAACAAAAAGTTTTGAATAGCAGATGCGGTAAATTTGCGTAGTGGACAAAGCCAATGAAATTTCGTTAGATGGTCAAGCACTATTAACAAGCCAATAGTTCCTCGCTTACTTCTCGGGTAAGGTCCTAAAATGTCAATATAAAGACGTTGAAAAGGTCTTTCTGAAATAGCTTGCTTACCCAACTCAGGTCTTGTCACAAAGTTCGGGGCCTTAGTGGTTTTACAGACGTCGCATTGCCGTATATAATTTCTGACATCTCTAACTAAACCAGGCCAATAGAAATTTCTCCGTATTATTTCTAGAGTTTTATATATTCCTCCATGAGAAGAAATAGGAGAATCGTGAGCTCTGGTTATAACGGACATACGTAATTGTTGAGGAATCCATAGTTTCCATGAATTTTGCTGTTGCTCATCATCACCCGTGTAATGATCAGTGCGAATATATAAAAATTTGTCTACTATTTTTAAATCCGGATATTTTGAAGAATTGTCAGTGACTTTAGCTTTCAGATTTTCATACTCATCGTCGCGGAAGTGCTTCGAACCGAGGTCAACTTCAGGCTCAGCTAGTATAACGCTGCAGACTTCATTACAGTAGATCCGAGAAAGAGAATCTGGCACAATATGGTCTTTTCCCTTTCTGTGACTGATGGTGAATTTATAACCCTGGAGTTTGAATACCCAGCGTGCCAGTCTTCCAGATAACTCCGTTTGGTTCATAAGCCATACCAAACTGGCGTGGTCAGTAATAACTTCAAACTCTTGCATTTCAACATAACATCTAAATCTATTGATCGCCTCGATGGCTGCCAGACACTCTCTCTCGGTAACGCTGTAATTGCGTTGGGCGGTGTTTAGTTTTTTTGAAAAGAACGCGATTGGTTTTTCTTCTCCTTTATCATCAAGCTGTACCAAAATAGCCCCAATACCGAAATCACTTGCATCACAATGTATATAAAACTTTTTGTTAAAATCCGGATTTATTAAAATTGGAGCTGAAGTCAAAAGAATATTTATATTATCGAATGCGTGTTGCGCCTCAGGGGTCCAACAAAATTTTTTCTTAGTCGAGAGTACTTCAGTAATGGGGAAAACCACCGAGGAGAAGTTTAAAATAAACCGGCGGTACCACCCGGCAAGACCAAGAAATCCACGGACTTGTTTAATG
The DNA here is from genome assembly GCA_963682025.1 of Cordilura impudica. Lineage (NCBI taxonomy): Eukaryota > Metazoa > Arthropoda > Insecta > Diptera > Scathophagidae > Cordilura > Cordilura impudica. The sequence continues at coordinate 246,839,209 of OY821517.1, forward strand.
TTTTTTGGCGTTGGCCATGACAAAATCGATTCAATTTTTTCAGGGTCTGTTTTAATACCGCCTTTACCGATAACATACCCTAGATATTTAGTTTCAGTTACACAAAAACGAGATTTTGAAATATTTAATGTCAAATTTGCTTTGCGGAATTGGTCAGAAATTCTAACGAGAACAGAGAGATGTGTTTCGAAATCCTCTGAAACAATTATGAGGTCATCTAAGTATCCGAAAACACAATGCTTAAGTTCTGCAGGTATAAGTTCGTCCATTAGACGGCACATTGTTGATGGGGCATTACAGAGCCCAAACGGCATTACCTTAAATTGATATAAGGGCCTGCCAGGTACTGTAAATGCTGTTATTGCCTTAGCTCGATCAGCCAAGCCGATCTGCCAATAAGCATCTTTTAGATCCAGCTTTGAAATAATGTTTGCTTTTGGAATTCTCGCAAATATTCCCTCAATGCTTGGAAGAGGATATGCATCCTTTTTTGTCAATTGATTAACCTTTCTAGCATCCAAGCATAAACGGACTTTATTCGGCTTAACTACTAAGCGCATTGGGGAACTCCATGGGGATGATGATTGCTCAATTACTCCTAAAGCCAACATTCGATCTATTTCTTTATACATCAGTTTCTCTACGGCAGGAGATACTGGATAAAACCGTTGTTTAATAGGTGTGGCCTCTCCCACGTCAATGTTATGCTTGATTAAGCCAGTTTTTCCCAGTCCTTGTGCCTCAAAACTTGGAAATAATGCTATTATAGCTTCTAACTGGTTCACTTGGCTAGCAGTAAGGGGATATTTATGTTTATCTGAAACTGTGTCAGAATTTTCAATATTTACGGACAGCACTTCGGAGAGCTTATTTAGAGCAGAAAATTCGGAAGGACAGCTAACAATTGCAGATTCAAACAATTCTGGAGCTAACGCAAATAATTTCCAAAAGTCTAAACCTAAAATTAAATTTTGTGACAATGAAGGCACAATCCAGATCTTCATACGATGAACTTGGGACTTAAATGTTATATCAGTGTCAAGAAAACCTAAAACCCGCTGTAAGTTACCATCTGCAGTTTTTACGTAGGACTTAACGTTAACAAATTGCTTATACTTGGAGAAATCATGTTTTGCAAGATCACTACCAACACAGCTAATATTAGCACCAGTATCGAGTAATCCTAATTGTACAAAATTTAAGAAACTTATTTTGGCATAAAACCTTCTATCATCAGCATTGTCTATGATAGTAGAAATGGTGTACTTAGAGGTGAGCTTTCGCCTCTTAAAATAACTACGAAAACGGACAGTAGATCTTTTTGGTTTTTTAGAACGGACGGCAACTGACGATACTTCAAATAATACATTACGTTTCGCTATATACTCTTGCCATCTTTCATGATATGGACGGATAGGATACAAAATTTTTTCTGAATTGTTATTATTTATCTGTTTACGTTTCAAAATTGAAATATTTTTTTGAAAATCAGGGCTTGTCTGAGTAGCAACCGATACATTTATGTTGGTGGCTGTTGTTGTTTTTGAGTTACATAGTTTTTTGAAATTGGAGAATTTTTAAGCGAACATTTTAAACACTGAGGTTTGTATGTATCTTTAGCCCCGCAACCATAACAAAAAATTTTTCTATCGCTTAGACAGTCTTGCCAGTTATGTCCTACTCTTTCACAATTCCAACACTTGGATGGAGTTTGTGTTTCGTGTATGGCATCAACCGAAAGGCCAGAATTATGGGTGCTAATTTTTTCTCGTGGTTCTGAAAACTCTAACTCCGCGACATTTCGTCGTGAAAAGTTATTGGTGTGTGGCTTTGGAAGAGCACTTTTACGAAAGTAATCATCTTTCATTAAATTTTCGCGCTTCTGAACTAATTTTCGTAAATGTGCTATAGAATATATAGGTACATAAAGCAAATCATGACGTATGTCTGATCGTAAATTTTTAGTCAAAATTTCTATTAACTCCTCATCAGAAATAGAACAGTCAAGTTTATCCGTAATTGCGGACACAGCTTCGAAAAACTCATCGAAAGACTCTCCTGTTTGCATTTTCCTATATCGCAATTCCTCTCTCAAATCAAAGTCTGACTTAAAATCTTTATATTGGTACTTTATAGCCGCACAAAACTCTACCCATTTTATAGATTCAACTTTCTTGTGGTAACCCCAGTACCAATCAAGGGCTTTACCTTTTAGCAATATATGCAAATTTTTGCATATTATATCAAAATCATTGTTAAAGTTAACTGATGTTAATGAACGAATTCTATATAAAAATTCTTCTACACGTAATCCGTTAGTTGATCCATCAAATTTTAAATTCCAATTTTGAATAATGGAAGTAACTTTGTCCGCACGAGGACTATTATAATGTAATTCATTAAAAGGGTATTCATTAGGAACAAAAGCGGCAGGTGGGTTATACCCAATATTTGGTAAATTGTTTTCACTATGTCGAGCATTTTGTAAGCCATTAGTGGGAATATATGGTTGATTGTTTCTAAATGTAGGTTGATCATGAGCATAGTTTTGAGTCCTATGGCCTGAATGTTGTATGTTATTCCCAGGAAGTTGTTGGGGGTTTCTAGGGTTTGTTATAACTTCTTCGCTATTTTGTCGATTATTTGGGACAAGGTTCAAATTGCGTAAAATTTTTACAATACTGTTTTCAATAATTTGTGTGAGCTGACGCGTATTCACAGTAATATCATTCTGTAAACGAGTGTCTATAGAAGGATTATTTGGAGATTGTGGCATTATTGGTTCATGTGCTGGAGGAGCAGTAGCAGTATGATTAGGAGATGATTTTTCGATTCTTTCGTTTTCTTCTATTTGAGTTGGGTTTGAACTAAAGTCAAGCAAGGGATGTTCATTTTCCTGTAAAATTTTCCTAACTACATTTCTAGTTGGATACTTTTTGCTCATAGCTCCACGAGCTTTTCCACGTACAGTTACTGTATTTTTCTCAACCAGATTAGTTCGGATCGGAAAAGTAAATTTTTTTAAATCTGCCAAATTGCATGGCTTTTTACAATCTGGGCATTCTGACGATTGATAAAGACAGTTTTCTATGCAAGGTGCATGGAACGCGTGGTTACAATTTGTCAGTATAAGACAGTCTTGATTTTCTAATATCAAATCTTTACAAATAATGCAAATAATATCTGAATGCTGGGCATTCAAGCTCAAGGCTCCACTTTGTTGCTTTGAAGGGGTACGATCCATTTTTAGGTAAACTTTCGAACAAAAAATGGAAAAATTCCTAGTTAAAATTGCTTTAAAAATTGTTATGTTATTTTAAATGTTTTTTTTTTTTTTTTTTTTTTTTTTGTAACTTTCTTACATATGTGAAAATGAAAAAGGATTTTAATAAAGCACAGTTCATATCGATGTAAAAATAATGTAACAAATAGGGTTATGGAGTTTAACCGAATATATTGTAACTAACATCAATCAGACAAACCAGTATACTTCACACTTTTTCCCTTTTTTTTTCTTTTAACTAACTATCCGGACATAGATTCGCTATCTGCAGATTTATGTTTTCCGTAACTAGTTAGGATACTGATATCTAAGCCTAGAAATTTATTAAAAACAATACTTCTAAGAAACTTATTTTAAAACGGATAAAAATCTATTTAAGGACAGTCTAACCACAGAAGAAATAAACTAGCAACAACTTATCGGTCATAATATTCGAACTTTTAAACCTCAAATACCTGAATTATATCCTGAAAAGCTTGGAAGTTAATTCCGCTGCGAGAATCCTGCAGTCAATAAAATTTTAACATTTTATAAAATTGAAATCTAAAATCAAATTTAAGCTATAATTTTGGGGGACTAAAGAAAACATGTGTTCCCTTCGGGCCCCACGTTGGGCGCCAATTATGTAATGAACAAAATGTGTAGTGATGAACACATGACTACAATGATGGTAGTTTTAGGTAGGTAAAGGTTCACATTTAATTATTATATATTTTGGAGAGCTAGGAAAGACTAACATGGGAGCCTTCTTACTGCTAGCTAACAGTCTGGTGGGGGGGTTCGTGTCTTCCTTATTTCCCATACTTACATACCTGTTGTTATTTTTTAACATAATACTAAAGACTCCCTTGCCTCTTATTTAAAAAAAATTCGAATAAACTACTGCAAATTACAAGATACATTAAACCAGGGGATGAAAACATATAAAAATAAAATAAATTATCTAACATCATAGAAACGAAAAGGCTTTATTTGGAACATCCGAGATGTAAATTGGAGTCCATGCCTCTTTACCCTCCCTACCATTTGTCTTAGCATCGGCTATTTTGCTAAGACCCAAAAAAAATTAGACACTTATCCTTCTATCACCTCACATCACGTAAGAAAATTGAATAAAACTTAGCAAATCATATTAAGATACAAAATTTATTCATTTAAATTTATCAAAAAAAATACGAGGCATGGCGAAATATAAAAAAAATTTGGGTAAAAACCGAGATAATTTTACCAAAAAAATTCAGTTAATATATGAATAAATTCTACAATAGGATAACGGGGTTCTTCCCCAACGAAATTTTAAATAAGAGAAACTAATGATCTTAAATGTACTTATTATGATGTAAGAAAAAAAAATATATATGTATATAGATAAAGGGAAAAAGCAAAAACTGGTAATATGGGAGAGCTAGAGGTTATAGATTACAACCAACGAATATTATGGAGAGTTTTAATTTCTGGATTTCTGCTTTGCTCCAAACAGTTGTTGCTTTTTAAATATATGTATCTCTATTTATACTAAATATGCAAATGTAAAAGTCAGCTAAATTCATGTTTCCATCACTCACCAAATAATGTTGCTAAACATGTTCCCGTTCATTACCTTGATGACGTAGAGGCCTCTGCGAACATATGAGTAGTACTGGGTGTTGAATAGAAAATGATGATTTTATGATGGGGAACTGAAATATGTAATTTGCATATTTAAAAAAATTTAGAGATTTCTACAGTTATACTATATAGTAACATTACCATTTGAGTGGAAAAAAAAATATTAATGATCTCTATTCATAAGTAATAATTATAGTTACGGATATTTATGTTTCTTTAACAATTTAGTGTTTAAAAAAAAATTAAATTTTTCTATACTCAAGATTTCCTCTCTTTGTTGTTTCTGTTCCTTCTTTCCTTTGCGCCAAACCCTTAAGGATCATCTAGACCAGAAGTGGTCGTGGTTCCCTTTCGGGCCGGACCCCTTCTTTTTGCAACTCGACGTCTGGTAGGAGGTGCTTCCCGTTCGTAATTATCGGGTATATTGGGTGGCGACAACTATTCAAGTGGAACCGGCGAGAACAATCCCAATTTTGGAGAAATTTACTGCACCAAAAGCAGGATACCAGAGGGCGGGTATGGATATTGCAATTATTTCTTTTCCACGTGATACGGATAGCGTGGTAATGCCAGGATCCCCAATGAGGCGATGTTGAAGATCCTAGGGTTTCATTAAGAATACTTAAAAAAAAACTTTAATGATTAAAGCCAGAAAAAATTACCTTCACTCCGATCACACAAATTGCGTAAATATATAAAAAAAAATGTTTTGTTTCTACTCAGGGATTGCGTTGAAAATTCCGGATGAATTATTTTATGTTACTCGTTAAACTTTTTATTGTTTTAAAGAACTTAATTTAGTACTATGGTTATCCTAACCTTTGCGTAAACGTGTTTACTCGATCACTTCCGAAATGAAAAGGAAATTTCCATGACGTACAAAGCATTTCGTATTGTTACCTACGTCTTGACTTGTGAAGAGAAACATAGTTGCTTTGAAAACATAGTTGTGTAGCAGAAAAAAATTGACGCTATGTGTCTCTGATACTTATTTACGAGAAATGACTTTATGCGAATGGAGAAAAAAAAAACTCATTAATAAACTTTTATCTTGGTATTTCTATAGTGTTATACTTTAATGTACTGACTATAATATTATAATATAATAATGTGCTGAAAGTGAATTTACTTAGTAAAATGATCAAAGCTCATATTTTTTAATATTAAGCGAAGTTGCGAACCATTTATTTAAATTATCTTTGTTTACACTGCCTCCAGTTACATCTTCTTAAAATTATTAGTTAACAAAGTGAAGAAAAAATAAGAAAATAAATGTATATTGTTTTTTTTTTTTTTTTTTTTTTTTTTAATGGTTCTGATGAAAACAGGTCGTTACAAGATGTATCCAGGATGGTATACTCATTAAGCCAGTCATCGTAGTTGGAGTTCAATTTCTGAATACCTTGGCGTACTTTCGTCCATTTTGCCTTAATATTTGCATATGGTAGGCGAAGGGTATTTGCTATACTTTCGGTTCTCTGCAGATTATCGTAAAAGTTATCAAGTTCTTCTAAAGCAGCTTCCACAAAATCTGTTGGGGTGGTTGAGTTTCATAACAAAGCAAACAATTTTTAATTGTTCAATGACAGTAATTTTTTTTCTCTAATATACTGAATAAATACACAAATCAATAGAAACAAACAAAAAATTATGATTAGTTACCTAGTTTTTTATATTCTACCTGAAACTAGACCATCTGCCTAAAAATTGTTTGTTTTTTGCAAACTGAAAATCGGTCAACTTTGAAGATATTCTAAACGAAAAAACACATCATATTGATGGTAGCAAATTTGTAACCTTTGAAAAATTTTTTACAAGATGAGTTTATTCAAAATATCGTAAGCGCACGTGAAATTTTTGCTCTAAGGGCGCCACTGTGCGACGTAGCGATACTGTTGAGGTGGGAAGAATCATAGAAATATATGTAGGAGGCATTCGGATGCACTTGAAATAGCATATAACTGCGCACAACTGAACAGACTTAATATGAACCCGGAGAAAACTGAACTATACACGCTTGCAGGGAAAAATGATTAGAATCACACAAACGTGAAATACCTTGGGGAGATTCTCAGCAAAAAAGCTAACTTGAAAGAACCATATCGAGAGCTGGGTTGCGAAAGCTCTCCGTATATCGTCCATTTGTATATGGGCCAGGTTCAAAATAGGGTATAAACCCGAGGATGACCCATTGGCTTTACACAAGCGCCATTAAACCTATTCTAACTTGCGCACCAATAGTCATAAGGACATCAATGAATATGAAATGCTACATTAAATGATTAAACTGCTGTATAGGATTCAGTGGTGAAATATAGACTACACGTACGAGGCCTTTAGAGACTATTCTATCTATACACCCAATCGAGTTTAGAACTAAATATGAATCACTTGTGGCCATGCTACGATTAGGGGAATATATCACCGACCGTATGACCATACATCAAACAATTTTGGACCAAATACCGGGACTCAACACAGTGGAAATTAGAATCGCGAAAGTGTGATAGAATCGCGAAAGTGTCGACAAACACACTTTGCAGTATACGGATACTATACAGGGAAGGCTGGATCACCGCGAATATCCCACAAAACCTTCCAGGGTCACACTACTATGCGGTCGGATCTAGTCTGCATGGTAAGAGTGGTATATGAGTCTATGATGGGAACCGTTCTACTGATAAATACCACCGTCTTTCGGACAACAACTCTGTCTTTCAGGCTGAATTGGTCGCGATAACGGAATATCCCGGAGATGTGAAAACATTTAAGGACAGTCTAGCGGCTATCAGGGCGACATCCTCGGATAAATTTAGATCAAGGACTATCCTAAAGTGAAACTTCTCCAAAAGGGGAAGACTTGAAATTTTTACACCACAAGATACAGTGGTATAATGGGAAAGGAGATTGCTGACTATCTGGCCAGGAAAGGTTCTTTCCTCGAAAAAGTCAATTTAGAAAACCCAGTACATTTCAAGTCTCTCGAATTGAAACTAGCGGACTGAGCGGCCAGTTCGCATGTATCAATTTTGGGAGGAATTTGACGTGGGATAGGTCACAAATATATTATGAGGCACTCCCAACACTTCGAAAACTAGGGAAATCCTTAATCTGAATAGAGGGATTCCACTTACACTTAGCCCACTGAACTGAGGGCTTACCTATATCGTGGTAGTATGATGAACCCTATAATACTACCTTTGTTACTGTTCTGCATTTGCGAGAATAAGATTCAGACATCTATCCAACGACATCTTACCCAACCTGACGGGTCTTAAGGGGATAAGCTGGCAAATACTTTTAAACTTTCTAAATTAATATAAGTGTAGAAAACCGGACGACTATGGAGATGTAGAGCACACAACAAGCCGATTTTCTGGCTTAAGTGTATATCCGGGTAATACGGATATGGTGGATACGATTGTTGAGAAAATCACATGCAACGATATTCGGGTTTGTATTTTGAACAGTTTATAATAACTTCGACTTTGACGAGGGACACGTTTAATTCACTATGAAATTGTGAGCTTCTCACCTACCATGGCTCGAGTAATCAACTTTAGGATCATATTATGCCATCTCTATATTTGTTCTATATTAGACGCTGTGGTGGTCCTCCATAGCTGTATGGAGAACTGTGGGTTTTTTGAGTCGGGCAATCCAATTTTATTTATTTTTATTTTTATCAGCCTCCAGGGGCGTTTAAGTGCATTTTTTTTTATTTTTTCAGCTTTTTGGGGAAAATTGACGAAATAATTGCACAAATCGACAATCTTTGACTTTCCCATATTTAAAATAGCCCAAAATATTGAGCGCTGAAAATTATGTGGGATGCCCATATACGACCTATATCGGTTTCATTCAATTTAAATCAAAAAATTCGTATTTTATATTTGTTCATTCGAAGTTTTTCTCCCTTATTTAAAAGTTCCTGCTTATTATATAGCAATCTGTTAGTTTATGAAAGTTTGGGGACAGCAGTCGTTGAATTTTATAGAGTAGATCCTCGGGCAAACCTTATTGAAAGCTTGAGACACGTCAATAAATAGAGAAAAGCAGTAATTTTTTCTTCAAAGATTTTGCATATAGCGCGTACTAACCTATGAACTTGTTCTATGGTACTATGTCTTCGCCTAAAACCAAATTGATATGCTGGGATGACGTTATTTTGATCTACAGCTATAGTAAGAATATTTACTAGTATTTCGTCGAACGTTTTTCGCAGATTTCACAATTAACTGATTGGCGTATTACATAATTAAATATTAAAAAAAAGTAATCTCAGTGCTATTCGGGGTACTCCAATAGCATTTTATTACAGATCCTATCGATTCCTGATACTTTTTAAATATTGAGATCAGCAATGGAGTTTTGAACCGCTCTAATCTCAAAACTAAGTGGAACTCCTCCGTGCTGGTTTATAACAGGTGGTAATTAATTTATTGAACCAGTAGTTCTCTTCGGAGTAAATACTTTTTTCAAATGTTCTACAAATAGTTCTCCTTTTTCCTTATCACTTCTACCCCAACCTCCATTTTGCATTTTTATACCCTATACCACTATATGGTTTGGGTATAATGACTTTGTGCTGCTGTTTGTAACAACCAAAAATATTTGACCTAGACCCATCTTTAATTATACCGATCGAATCAGAATCACTTTCTGAGTTGATTTAACAATGTCCGTCCGTCCGTCCGTCCGTCCGTCCGTCCGTCCGTCTGTGTGTCCATGTAAAGCTTGTAATCAAACTGCAGGTCGCAAATATGAATATATTTTGATGAAATTTGGTATATAAGCTTTTATCGGCCATGGGATGAACGCTATTGAAATTGGTGAGAATCGGTCCATGTTCAGACCTAGCCCCCATACAAATTACCCATATGAAATCGACATAAATTGCCATAAGATCCAAATTGTCATGTAGATCTTACTCAAATTGGGTTTGTATGCGTTCATTACATCCACTAATGAGTAGTCCAAAAATGATCCCTTTGACCCCATATAGAGCTGCTTCCCGATCTTCAGTTAAATCTATTAAAAAACAAAAATATTGCACTGATTCTTCTCAAATTTTGTTTGTACATATTTTTGCAAAATACAAGAGACATTCCCAAACATGATCAGGATCGGTCCATTTTTGGACCTAGTCCCTTTATAGATATAGCATCCGATATGAACTTTTTCATATCTGCAGCCAAAAAAATTTATAAAAATCGCACTCATATTTGGTTTATGCTTATTTTCTATATCGAAGTAGTTGGACCGAAAGATAGGGTCTCTAAACCATGGTATAGGGTATCATATAGTCGGTCTAGACCGACTATAATTTTCTTACTTGTTTTAAATGAATTGCGTATAACGAGTCCTTTAAGATTTTTGTAGCACGCCATAACGAGTAATGAGTTCTTGAAATCGGGTGTAATTTTTCGAAATATCATTTCTTTGCGTATCAAGCAGCTTTTTTAATTTTGACGTACATGCTTTCAATTGTTGCTTAAGTTGAGGAGATCTGTACAGTTTAAAATCTTTTCGAACTCTTCTTAATAGCCGTACGACATCTACAGAACAAGTTCTATACTTCTTTCTGTGTCGGGGAGGTTTCACAGCAAGTTAAAATGGTAGTTTGAAGTTTTTCAATTGACAGGTCAATATCGTCTGGTGTTCTTAGTTGTAACCTATCCGTTCTATGGGTACTGAGAAACCTTTTATACATTAATCAATATATGTTAATTGTTGGTTCCAAATTACCATTCGGGGACACAATTTCTCGATTGTTAGAAATAGTAACAATAGCGGCTGTTCTCTGGCAATATTTGTCGGTACTCCAAAAAAAATCGATTAAATCGCTAATCTTTTGCCTAACCTTCGGCTAATGTGTTGGTTTTTCGCACACATATAGCAACAAATAGCACACTTCAAGCTCTTCAAAGGATTTTTCCTCCCACCTAGCTGGAAATTAGTTGTAAAATACAATATCAGAAGTAATTCTTTAGGTGCAAGTCAGCTGTATACATAACAAATCAGCAATTTTTTTGAACAACCTACCTGTATTTTCCAACAAGATATATAACATTAATGTCCTAATTCAATTTAGAATTAACAAAAAAAAAAAAATAAAATAAAAAATGGTGCTGGAAGCAGAATGATTTTGGGATAAAGAAAGAAGGAGATATAATATTCAGAATACATACCTGATATATACAAATATGATCAGGATACCAACGATATCCAAGTTTTACAAAAAGCACTCCGCATAAGTGCGAATATACATATATTTACATGCAATTCAAGGAGATAAAATCCCTCGAAGCTAAAAACATTTCTAAAAATATTGGTAATAATAATTTTCTAACCTTCAAAAAATCCCACAGATGATATAAATATGGAAACGCCACTAGATATATACTATACATATATTAACGAACAAAAAAGTAAAGTTTTAAAAGGAAAAGTAGAAAAATATCATTTATCAAATCCACACAAACATAAATCTAAAATTATAAAGATGTTGATTTGCGACTATGTAGTTGTAGTTGTATTTGTACGTTTTAACGCCATTACTTATAATTGACTTCGAATCCCAGATACTTATGGCAAACAAAACTCAAACCACAAACAAGTAAATGCTAAACCAACAAACACTGTAGCAAACTTAAAGTCGCAAAGTAATATCTACAAATCTACTTACTCACAGCTATCCAGATGCACTTGTACCATTAAGGAGGCATTTGTTTGTATTGATTTTTTTTAAATGTTTATTTATGGAGTTTCTTAAATTCTAAAATCTATATGAAATCTATATGCTAAATCTATATGAATTTTTTTCTAAAAGTGTGGACTTGTTATTTTCGTAGTTCTTTATGCCTAAATAATTTACAATAGTAGATCCAATTGTATGTAATTAAATACGAGTATTATATTATATGTTTCAAATAAAACTTCAAACCAAATATACATATATGATTTAAATAAAAATGTAAAAAAATATAAACATATAAATATAAAATGTTATTTGAATAGTAACTAAGGACCGATTAATTGCCTGCTAATAGGCGAGATTTTTTTCATTTTTTGTATTATGTGAACTAACAATACTTTTATAAATCTTAAAATTAATACTTAATATAATGTTCAGCCAGTGCCAGACCATACCTAAATTTCCCAATGATTTATTAAATTTTAAAAAATAATGTTTTCAAAAATCATCCATTTATGCGTCTCATTGTATCAGGTCGGCTCTGTGCAACCGTCTAAGGCGTAGGTGGCCACGATTTCAGGCTAGTATGTTAGGGTGAGTTAAAAGTTTATTCAAATATTTCTGAGTTTGGAAAAGAGGAACATTTAAGTCCCTATGTATGTTGGAATTTCTGACATACCAGAGTGCACTTGCAATCATTCGTAGGATTCTGTTCTGTAATTTTTCGACATTAGACCACATGGGTTTTATTATTGAGTTGTAAAGAAGTCTAAGCTTAGTTTAGAGTTTCTGCAAATAAGCCATGTCATTTGTACAAGTCTAGCGGCGTTCAAAATGAATCCGAATATTTTACGTTTGGGTGTTGGAGTATATTTTGATTATTAATCTGTACCGGGGAGCACGTTTCTCTTCTTACGGTAAAAGCGATATAGATGCATTTTTGTTCATTCACTTTTCCACTTCTCCAGCCAATTTTCTAGTTGAGAAATGTGGGTTTGTAACATTCTAGATGCTGTTGATGGGTTCTCAGGAACACAAAAATAGAAATAAAAGTTATTCTTCATGATGCCAAATTCTCACTACTTCAAAATTGTCGCTTATTGCATTATTTTAGCATTGTAAGAAGTTATTCTAAACAATATTTTAAACATTTCATTATTAACCAATTCCTATTTTACTAATTTAGATCTGATTTTTAGTGTAGTAACTTGTACGGGATATATTTAAAGTACTATAATTTGCATCGCTATTTTCCGGTTTTATAACCTTAAACATAAAATTGAACCTAATTTTCAAAAGTACCTTTTGTTAGCTTTTAAGGTTATTATTAGGATTTTTAATTCCATGCTTTAAAGTTAGTTGATTTAGAAAATAAAAAAGTATATACGATTCCTAATATATTAATTTAATGCAGATTTGTATTCCCCTACTAGTAGCTGTATTTAATACATGTTATTAGATAAAATTATTTTGCGTGTGTCGAATTTATTCAAAAGTAGATACTTGAAGAAAGTAAATAAGAGTATGTAGAAAAATATGTGCTTTTCATATAAATTTCTAGATACACATTATAATTATTTTAATTATCCTTTTTTAATCCCCACAAATTTATTTAATTATTTTTTAAACATAAAATATTTATTAAAATGGGTACAAATTCTTAAAAAAAAAATATATATAAAGCCCAGTGCTCTCCTATTATTTCAAACTCCTCGGGTAAAGCATAAATTCGTAATTGTTTTTCAATAAATAATTCCTGTGTATGGGGTAACTCTTGCGGAATATAACTAGCACAATCCAAATATAAAGCTTTTCTCCAGGTACATTCATCTGAAGCCAGTTTGGTGTAAAGAATTCAAAACTTGTGGTTCTTTAGATGAGGGAGATGTAAGAATCCTTATTTCAATTAGCAAATATACAACGCCATTTTTGTGGTAAATACAGGTTATGCGAATAATCTTGTAGACCTTTATAGATTGCTTACTGAACTAATAAGTTCGACACATATGTAGGTATAACCCTTGGGTAGTTGTTCCCTTAGGAATTTCTCTTTCGTTATAAGATTTGAATATTTTTGTAGATTTTCCAAAGCTTGTTGTTTTTAATGAAGCCAATTTATGTAGATATTCCGAAGTTTGTTGTTTTTGATACAGCGAATAGGAGAACAAACAATATATCATACATTGATTTATGACGGGTGATAATGTTGTTACATTGTTATGATTTCATACATATATTGAATTTTTCGCAGCAAATCGAAAAAAGTGTGTGTATTGTTATCAGTGTTGTATTTTTATTACGTAAATGACAATTGTGTTATCATATCACATGAGTATTATTATTCGGATACTCATGTGAATAATAAATATATTATTTTTTTATGGTATTTTTTCTAGTATATTGTCGCGAATACTTGAGAAAAAATTAAGAAATAATTTGTCATTTAATAAGGTACTATTATATATATTGGGGTTGTTCTGTATACCGAGTACTTATTGGGTTTTTAGTTTAAAACAAGTAATTCGCTTTTGAACACAAAAACTTTATCATTAGCCGCAAAACAAAAACAAAAATGTACGCGGTATAAGGACAAATACAAATTTTAACAAAAAGTACTACAAAATTAAAAATTAATATTCAATAAATAGAAATTAAATTAAAAATAAATTGTGCGAATGTGTCCAGTCAAAGATCTTTCCATAGAAAAGTAAGTGCGAACGAGAGCAACTGGCCATCATTTTGAACACACGCAGAACCGGCCAGGAGATACTTACTGAACCAGCACCTTTACCGCTGTGCCCAAAAGCGGTAGTTGAGGCTCCACAAGAAGAAATTGACCAGCCAGAAATAAAATGTTGCAAAGATTCATTCTAGGGAAGGTGCTGTATTTAAGAAAACTTTTAAAAGTGTGCAAAAAAACATACAATAAATGCCAGCAGTACCTCAAACTTATACTTCACGAAATGATGAACCTCAAACCCACATTTTAGAGAATGAACTAATTGGAAAGTTTGAGATTTTAAGCAAAAAAAAAAGACTTGTTAACAGGTAAGAATAATGACTTAAATTTGTATTATCTAAAAATAAAATATTTTGTTTGTTTTTTTCAGAAAATTATGAAACAATGAAAAATTATATGAGAGGTAATTTAATGTAAAACCAGGAATAAAATTTAAAATTAAATTCCAATTTATGTATTTATTTCTTGGTTTACTGTACAACAAGACTAAGTCTTACAATTAAAGTACAGGATTAAATGTTAACAAATGTAAAATTTTACATGTATTATATTAAAAAATAGAGTATATAAAAACAAGTAAGAGTGTTAAATTCGGCTGTGCCGAATCTTTGATACCCTCCACCTCGGTTTGAGTGTTGATAATAAATGTAAATGAAAAAGTAAACAATTTGTTAAACTTAATACCAAATTATTTCAGCAAATTCTTTGGGTTGCTTTTCGTCTTTTCTATTCTTTCGGATTTATTTCGGTGTTTGCTTTTTGGTCATCGTAGTTGCTGATCGGCATGCATTTTGGTTATATACCTATATGCATGCGTTTCCGGTTATATGACATAACTTCTCGTTTAATTTAGTTTTTGCTAATTAAATAGCTCGTCCTAACCTCCATTGCAAACGTAATGGTTGTGTAGGGTGGCTATATCGTGCTAATTGGAGATGGCTGTATAGTTTCTTTTAACTGGCCAAATATTTCTTCATTGCGCCCATTTAGTTCGGATGGAGTAACAAAATAATAACCAAAAAAAAACTCTCTCAATTTTTTTATTAAAATATTGCCATATTTGGAAAACATAGAGAATAAATTTATAATAATAAATATTCAAATTAGGGATGCCAAACGCAAAAAACCAAATGTCCCAAACATTTTAAATAAAATAATTTGTTCTCTTTATTTTCTGAAAAACTTCAAATTTTCATCCAAAAAAATTTGTGAAAATTTATATATAAATAACATTCTCATCAAATTGCGTTTATTTATGTAACAGTTATTATGTTCGCAATTCTTAAATACCATTTGACGTTTTCTGAAATTCATTGAATTTAAATTAATATTTTCTGTAGTGTGATTCTGTAAATATCAACGATCCGACAATCGCAAAATATATCGACAGCTATTGTTGTTTGCACTAAGGATTAAGTGATTCACTAAGTACATACATCTTAATGACAGTCGACAAATCTATTTTTCTATTTATTTAAATTGTAAACGAGTGGCATCTCTGTCAAAATAAGCGAAAAACACAAAGAAGAATAGAAAAACAAATTACTTCGTGTTTGACAGAATGATTTTATGTTTATGTTTAATATCTTTATTTTTATACCCTATACCACTATGTGGTTTGGGTATAATGACTTTGTGCTGCTGTTTGTAACAACCAAAAATATTTGACCTAGACCCATCTTTAATTATACCGATCGAATCAGAATAACTTTCTGAGTTGATTTAACAATGTCCGTCCGTCCGTCCGTCTATGTGTCCATGTAAAGCTTGTAATCAAACTGCAGGTCGCAAATATGAATACATTTTGACGAAATTTGGTATATAAGCTTTTATCGACCATGGGATGAACGCTATTGAAATTGGTGAGAATCGGTCCATGTTCAGACCTAGCCCCCATACAAATTACCCCTATGAAATCGACATAAATTGCCATAAGATCCAAATTGTCATATAGATCTTACTCAAATTGGGTTTTGTATGCGTTCATTACGTCCATTAATGAGTAGTCCAAAAATTGTCCCTTTGGCCCCATATAGAGCTGCTTCCCGATCTTCACTTAAATCTATTAAAAAACAAAAATATTGCATTGATTCTTCTCAGATTTTGTTTGTATATATTTTTGCAAAATACAAGAGACTTTACCAAACATGATCAGGATCGGTCCATTTTCGGACCTAGTCCCCATATAGATATAGCATCCGTTATGAATTTTTTCATATCTGCAGCCAAAAAAATTAATAAAAATCAGACTCAAATTTGGTTTTTGCTTATTTTCTATGTCTAGACCGACTATAATTTTCTTACTTGTTTTACTAATATTTCTGTGTATTTATTTGAAAATGAAATAATGAATTGAATATGCTATTTAATTTTTTTATTTATATAAAAAAGTTTTTTAATTAAAGCAAAATATTTTCACTATTTATGATTTTTATTTATGTATGACGACATTTCAACCTAAAAATTTAAGTTTTTATCGATTGAATAAACAACACAAAAGTGGTTGTCGTTTAGTAACAACAACAGCTGACTTTAACAATAGCGAATATCGTTTAAAAATTTTACTGGTAATTTTGCAATTTTCTTTTTTTAACGATTCGACTATCGTTAAAAGAAGTTACTGAATTGCGGTACTGAAAAGCTATAATTTCTCCTGAATGTCAATATACATAGGTATTTGGTGTTTTTTTTTTTTGGAATTTCAATTTGTGTTTAACGAATAAAATTTATATTAAAGATGCAATTGATGTCTTCTAAATTTAAAATTATAATTTCCGACGTTTCGATATAATTTTCTGAAATTCAATTAATTGTAATTTATAATTGGAAATTTTTAATTCCAGTTTTTAGAATTGATATTTTCTTAAATTTGAATGGAAAATGTAAAAAGTGCAATTTTGTATTTATGTGAATAATAGTGCTTTAGTAATTATAAACAATTTTTAAAAATTAGATGTAATCGCAATCAGATGTTTTGTATGTACAGCAGAATAATAATTCTATATAACTATGTAGAACTGTTTTAAAAGCAAAAAACTCATTGATGAACTCGGTAACTCTATTTTGTAAAGACAACAAAAAGTTAATATGCCAAACTTATGTTCATATTTGTAAAAGAATAATGAAAATACGTATGAAATAAAAGACCAGCCCCTGTATACTCTTAACATTGTTCTGTATGATATCCAGTTGAAAATATTAACATTCATGTTAAAATAGAAATAACTATTGCAAAGCTAATTAGAACAAAAAAAAATTGTGGCAGTCACGCTGAGCAAAATGAAGTGACACTCTGTTAATTCAAAAGAAATGTATTTTCCCCACAACAAAATATTGCAGAATTTTATGTAAATAAAATAATATACCGACTTATTTCTAACATGCAGTTGTTATGGATATACATATATAATATATCGTTCGCAGTTTTCCACGTTAGCGTAAATTGAATTAACGGCACACTTAGTTACAACTGTACATCATCCGTAACCATTTATGTCAAGATAAATTTGACAATTTTTTTTATGTTGATCACATTGATCCATCTTTTGTATTTTATTCCTCCCTAACTCAATTTAATAACACATTTAATATTTTTCAACCTGTTAATTAAAATTAATTATTTATTTCACTTAGATATTAAAACACAAAATTCTTTGGTTGTGGATGTATTGGGTGAAAACACTGCTGCAAACGCCAAAACATGCCACAATGTTCCCAATTACAACATTGGAAGAATTTTAAAAAATAGAACAGAATATAAATAATATATTTATTAACTTTTGTTAATCAAATAATACATTTTTAAAAAGTTTTATTATTACTTTTTTTTAACATTTAATTTCAACAAAATTGACATTTAATTCCTTCTTTAGAGTGCTTCAACAAGATCAATTACTGGACCCCGTGGGTTAAAAAAGGGCCTATGTGATATTTTTCACCGGAAGTAAAGAAAACAAATAAGAAAATTATAGTCGGTCTAGACCGACTATACGATACCCTATACCATGCGTTTAGAGACCCTATCTCTTAGGCCCAACTAACTGGACATAGAAAATAAGCAAAAACCAAATTTGAGTGGGATTTTTATTAATTTTTTTGGCTGCAGATATGAAAAAGTTCATATCGGATGCTATATCTATATAGGGACTTGGTCTAAAAATGGACCGATCCTGATCATGTTTGGTAAAGTCTCTTGTATTTTGCAAAAATATATACAAACAAAATTTGAGAAGAATCAGTGCAATATTTTTGTTTTTTAATAGATTTAAGTGAAGATCGGGAAGCAGCTCTATATGGGGTCAAAGGGATCATTTTTGGACTACTCATTAATGGATGTAATGAACGCATACAAACCCAATTTGAGTAAGATCTATATGACAATTTGGATCTTATGGCAATTTATGTCGATTTCATATGGGTAATTTGTATGGGGGCTAGGTCTGAACATGGACCGATTCTCACCAGTTTCAATAGCGTTCATCCCATGGCCGATAAAAGCTTACATACCAAATTTCATCAAAATATATTCATATTTGCGACCTGCAGTTTGATTACAAGGTTTACATGGACACACAGACGGACGGACGGACGGACGGACCGACGGACATTGTTAAATCAACTCAGAAAGTGATTCTGATTCGATCGGTACAAGTAAAGATGGGTCTAGGTCAAATGTTTTGGTTGTTACAAACAGCAGCACAAAGTCATTATACCCAAACCACATAGTGGTATGGGTATAAATACACCACAGCAAGATGCTTCTGTGAATCGAGTTAATAGTTTATTTTCAAATTTGTTAGAAGATAGTTTCCAAAAATTGTATTTATTTATAATACGCGCCTACAACAATTTCTCCCCTTAAATATATAACTTCGAAGCGCAGTAATATATGTTAATTCATTTCTCATGAATTTACCGGTAAAAATGGATGCACGTTATAACTCTTAAAGTTAATCTCACACTCTTAAAATCTGCTAGTCAAATTAATGAATATCTCCGCGCTGTAAAGTTATTACGATCTGGAAATAACAAATATAAAAAAGGCATTTTTTGCACTCCTAGGTTGGAATATCTAAAAATAGTGAGGGGTAATCTGTAACTCTAGTCGTCAGTCATGAGATTTAGGGAGAAACCCCATATGGGAAAACACTCTCAGATTAAGGATAAAAACAGAAGTCTAACTTTTGTAGGACTGTAATTTTTATTTTTATTAATTTTCTACTTGATGATCTCTAGATAGATATACATACTGTTAATTTAATATTGATCTCCTTTTTTACTAAAAAAAATTAATTCAACTTCTTTATGTTAATAAATATTTTTATACCCTATACCACTATGTGGTTTGGGTATAATGACTTTGTGCTGCTGTTTGTAACAACCAAAAATATTTGACCTACACCCATCTTTAATTATACCGATCGAATCAGAATCACTATCTGATTCGATTTAACGATGTCCGTCCGTCCGTCCGTCCGTCTGTGTGTCCATGTAAAGCTTGTAATCAAACTGCAGGTCGCAAATGTGAATATATTTTTATGAAATTTGGCATTTGATCTTTTATCGGCCATGGGATGAACGCTGTTGAAATTGGTGAGAATCGGTCCATGTTCAGACCTAGCCGCCATACAAATGACCCCTATGAAATCAACATATATTGCCATAAGATCCAAATTATCATACAAATCTTAGTCAAATTGGATTTATATATATATATATATTACATCCATTAATCAGTAGTCCAAAAATTATCCCTATTGGACAAATCTTAGTCATAGGCCCCATATAGAACTGCTTCCCGATCTTCACTTAAATCTATCAAAAAACAAAAATATTGCATTGATTCTTCTCAAATTTTGTTTGTATATATTTTTGCAAAATACAAGAGATTTTACCAACCATGGTCAGGATCGGTCCATTTTTGGGCCTAGTCCCCATATAGATATAGCATCCGATATGAACTTTTTCATATCTGCAGCCGAAAAAATTAATAAAAATCCCACTCAAATTTGGTTTATGCTTATTTTCTATATCCAGTTAGTAGGGTCGGAGAGATAGGGTTTCTAAACGCATGGTATAGGGTATCGTATAGTCGGCCTAGACCGACTATAATTTTCTTACTTGTTTTAATTTACTTCAATGCTTCAGATGTGTTTCTAATAATAGAAGAAAAATCACTTCTAAATTTCGAAATAAAACCATTTCTTAAGAAACCATGGAAAATTATTTCGCATCTTAAATAGGCAAAAGAATAAATTCTTTTACAATTATTAAGATGAACATAAGATCATCGAATCCTCGTAGCATCTAAACACCCAATTATATTATTAAAGGCAAAGGGGCCATATACGAACAACTTATTTCCTAGGACATGCCAATGTTAAAGTCATTGGTTTTTGAACCACTAAGGATTTATTAGATATGGATTTTTTATTAATTTTTTGGAAGTTCTTTTTTTTACTGAGTTGTTGCCGTATCACCTGCAAATTTGCATTTGTTAGTAAATCAGAAGTGTAAAGTAAGTACAGTAACGGGTCCAGAATACTTCGCTGTGGGCCTCCGGTTGGTATATCTTGTGGTGAACTTTTATGAGTGTTTTCTTTAACTGTGAACTTACGACCAGCTAAATAGGTTTCTAGAAGCTTGTGTATATTGGATGGAAGCATGTGTTTAATTTTATAGATTAAACCCTCATGCGAAACTTTATCAAGTGCTTGTTATACATCAATGAACAGAGAAGAGCAGTAGGTTTCCCCCTCAAAGGCCTGTGTAATAACAGCTGCAAGCCTATGTACCTGTTGTGTGGTACTATGATTTTTTCTGAAGCCAAATTGATGATCTGGGATAGAGTAATTCGGATTCACGGCTAGGGTTAATGGGTTCATTAGCAGTATTTCGAACAGTTTAGACATATTTAGGTTTTAATTTTTTATTTTTTAATTTTTAGTTTTTAATTGTTAATTTTTTATTTTTTATTATTTATTTTTAATTTTAATTTTTATTATTTTGATGTATTAATTTTTCTAATGCTCTTATTATCAGTTTTGTTATTATTTTCATTAAAAACAATGTTAAATTATTACATTTGTCCTTATTGTGCCCCTGTGTTGTTTCAATACTTCAGTCTTGTTACACAGGCTAACAAATAAATAAATAAACACAAATATATATTTTAAAAGACTGATTGGTATTGTCTATGTGACTCGACCTTTGTGTTATCTTTGCCTGGTTTGGTTATCATTGTTACGAGCGAAATTTTCCATTCCGGGAGATAAAATTCAAGGCATAAGATGGCATTAAAAATAAAAAGAGTTATTCTCAAAGCTACAATGGGTAGTTCTAAAAGCATTTTGTTACTGATCTTATCGATTCCTGGTACTTTTTTTGGGTTTAATTCAAGTACAGCGCGTCTCAAACCTAAGTGGGGTATTTGCTCTCTGCTGTGGTATAACTAGGGTCAACTCTACTGTAGTGCTACATGTATTTAGTATGAATACATTTCTTAAACGTTCTACGAACAGTTCTACCTTCTCCGAACTATTTGTTGACCAATCACCATTTGATTTTCGCAAAGGAGACTTGGTCATTATGGGTTTTTAAGATTTTTACTAGCACGCCATAATGAGTAGTCCGTTCTTGGTGTGTTTTCAAGATTTTCTAGGAAACCGTTTAGTAAGTGGATCCTTTGAGTTTCTAATAATGTTCGTAGACTCCTTGAACATTCTTTTAAATGGGATTTCAATTGTGGGGATCTCAGGTGGTGCAATTGTCTACGTGCTTTTTGGGTATTGTGGGTTTCGTAGCAATTTGAGCAGCCAGTTCGAGATTTATTTCAGATTGTTTTTCGCGAGATGAATAAATCATTAGCAGTATGTTTTCAGAATACTGGGTGCTGATAAACTTTTTGCAATTTATATGTGGGGTATACAATTTCTTGAGGGTTGAGAAGAGTAACAATTATGGGTGTGTGATCAGAGCTCCAAGGACGGTTCTACCTGCACATGGTGTCTTGTTATAGATTTTGTGATTCCGTAATCTATCAGATCCGGTATTTTCTGTTGATCTGATGGCCAATAGGTGGGTTATACGCTTGAGACAATATCGATATTCATTTTAGAAATTGTATATACAACTATACTTAGTTATATTAACACTGTTTATAATTTTCAATAGTATTTAAAAATATTGTGGAGCTTTTTATTAATCTCATTAAAACTCGTTTCTAAAATACAAAATAATGAGATACATTTTACTTTAAAATTAAAAAAATTACTTTTAATTTGACCGATATGGCTTAATTGTTTATAAAAAATTTTAAGAACTAGCGCCACAATAATCAGATATAATGCAAAATGCCACCCTAGTTGATATATAATACTACCCAGACACAAAAATATATAAATATGAATGGATTTCTTGGTATTAAATTTTCTAGCAAATTACATCCATCACAAGTATTGAAATGAATGCATATGGTATTGTATAACTTGTTGTGGTATTGATATACATACATATATCCATATACGAGTATTTGGTTATGCTTCTGACATATTCTACTTTATTATTTAAATCATAACATTAACTTATTCTCTTCGAAATATGTCAGTCAGCTACTAAGAATAGCGTCGCCTGAAACGCAAATGACCATAATTAATTATGTACGAGTATGTTTATTATTTCTAAATCTCCAATTTTACTTTTTAAAAAATTTTTTTCAAGAAACTTTCAGAACTCAACGAGTGGACTTCAAGGTCTTACTAACAAAATAAGTGTGATTAAAAATAAAAAATATTGTGGGTATCCTATTCTTAATATGGCGGGGGCAGCGTTTTTATTTCAGCGGATTTGAAGAAAAATGTGATTTTTCATACCTTTTCAACTTTAAGGGTACATCTTTTTGGTGTTTTCACATTTCAAATGTCTTTTGTCAAAATATACTACATATTTTCTGAAATTAACTCTTTATGAAAATCTATAAATATTTTATTTATCAGGACTTTTTTTTAATAAATCACATTTAATGTATTCATAGAATTCCTCAAATTTATTCGTTATTTTATGAAAGTATGTAAATTAATTAGTTTTTATATTTAATACAGTACAAACAAATTTGTATATCGAGGGCTTATATTCAAAAAGTGCTATCTGCATCAATAATTATTTTAAAGAGAGCGTGCAAAACCAATTTATTAATAAGATCTGAAAGTATTTGTCGATCGATTTGCTACAATATCTATTAAGAAATAGTCGTACTAATCATGTATGATATCAAAATTAATATTATATTTGACAGTTATATCAGACAACAGTTTGAAATCAAAAATTAATATTGCTGTCAAATGTAATAGTACTTTTTGAATATAAGCCCTCGATATACCTTATATGAATATAATAATTATGAAAAAAAAATTAAAACTAGGACATATTTTGAGTACCCCGCGGGTTAGTTTCAGAAAAGTTCAGAATATTATTTTTTAGAATTATTAAAGTAGTATCAACAAGTTTTATCGAAATCTTGCCACAAATATATAATATTTCGATATTTTGTTTCAAAAAAATGTAAATCTCCTTAAATTTTACATTTGACCTTACAGAGGAACAGTTTATAGAGTTTCAATTTAATCTTAATTTACAAGATTGAGAACCTATATCAAGTAGTATAATATTTTGATAAAAGATATTTGAAATATGAAAACGCCTAAAAGATGAAAGCTAAAAGTTGAAAAAGTATGAAAAATCACATTTTTCTTCAAATCCGCTGAAATAGAAACGCTGCCCCCGCCATATTAAGAATAGGATACCCACAATATTTGTTATTTTTAATCACACTTATTTTGTTAGTAAGACCCTGAAGTCCACTCGTTGAGTTCTGAAAGTTTCTTGAAAAAAAATTTTTAAAAAGTAAAATTAGAGTTTTAGAAATAGTGCTACAAAATACTTACATTTTTGACATTAACTTAGAACGGCATAACAATATGCAAGATCCAAAATGCTTCACATATAATCATTTAGAGATCAGGAGAATCCAAAAATTTTGTTGTTGTAAATTACTTCAATGTCTTTAAAAATGTGAGCTAGATTTTCTTAAGCAAGTGGTCTGCGGCGCATTTATTGCCTGGGGAACTTGATATAACTTGGCTGTTTTTCCACCGATAATAGATTGTGTTGTGTTGTTAAAAAGACTATTTACTCTAGATTACGGTTTATTAATTAGTTTAATTGAAACGCAATTCTTAATATAAAAATTTTTGTGAAACATTATTTTTTTGATAACTTTTACATATAAATGCATATTTGAATTTTGAACTCAATGCGCTTTCAGAAAGCATTGTCCGATTTGCCTCAAATTTTCCGCACTAAAGTTTTAGATCCAGTGTCGCAATAATCCGACCAAAATTTTTTTTTCATACAAACCGTTGGCACCCTGCTTTAGATATGAAAAATTTCATATTGGATGCTAACTATTTTCGATAAATTTAAGTGAAGATCGGCAAGTAGCTTTATATGTTGCTATGAAAAAGAATTGTGCCAAAGAGTTTATTTTTGGACGACTGATTAATGGTTGTAATAAACATGCACAAACCAAATTTAACTGAGGTCCATATGATAATTTTGATTCTATGGCAATTTAAGTCGATCTCATATGGGTCATTTGTATGCGGACTAGTTCTGAACATGCACTGATTTGCTTCAATTATGGCCGATAAACGCTTACATACTAAAATTCATCAAATTACATTGTCATTTGCGACCTGTTGGTTGATTAAAAGGTTTAATTTTAAGTTCAAACTCTTTGTACCCTCACAGTTTTGAAAATATGTTCTTTTCCTGTGGTACATTTCCTAAATTCTAATGATTATTTAAAATTATAAATTGATTTGTTATTTAATTATTATTGTTATATGTGGTAAATGAATTCACAGTGAGTCGAATTCGCACTGAAAACGTACATATGAAAGGATATTATTTTTGGAATGACGTAAAAAGAGTTGGGCTTGTATACCCATTCTCTAGTGTAGGTTATCGTATAGACAGTGTAGACTGACAACAAATTTCTTAATTCTTATAAATTGCCATTGCTATATCATTTTACATTTAAGCCAACAATATGTTGATATTTACATATACATATGTAGATGCGTTTGATTAAACAGAATGCGGTATAATTGTATTTTTTTTTTATCGACCACATTGGTACGAGCAGGATGTCGGTTCCTTTCATTTATTTCCTTCAACACTTGCAGGCACTCTGCTGAAGTTGATTGATATCTACTTTACTATGTCAAATTTCTAGACATTCAAAGGGAATCCAAATAATTTATGTGTAATTGTCATGTAGATTTCCTAAAAAGGAATTCAATTTATATAAAAATAAACATTGTTTATTGAATAAGCCTGACATCTAAAGAACATTAATTGAATAGTATCTAAAGTGTACAAATTGGGATGTATCTATAGGAGTTGATAGTGGTGCAAAAGAACTGATAAGCAAAGTAAACTGTGTCACTCTGCAGAGGTAAGGTCAAATAAAAAATTTATATATAAAAAAATGTAAGTCTAGACCGATCACATGATGGCGTGAGTTTTAACATTAAAAAGGATTTGTTCATTATTTCATAGTTAAATTGATTAAGAATTTATTGTTGAAGTCTTCCCTGTGAATGATATAAAAAACGTACTTATAATTAGAGATCTTTTTTTTATTGTTTTCAAACACAGTAACGGAGCCACTATCCTCAATTCGAATAACTCAAGTAAGATAATAGGCAGCGTTGATTAATATATGTCCATATGAGTAATTAAATTATTCGACTTTCGGTTTAAACCCAATACCGAATATTCGTTTTTCGGTAGAATGCCGAATACATTGTTCGTGATATCTCTACCTTTTATTGTTAGAAGTATATTTTGAGTGTTTTTCAGAAATAGGTTTTTTATTTATGTGATAAATTTTTAAAATATTACATATGAGTATAATTTAATAATCTAATTTTTTATTTGAAGCCAAAAATATTTCAATAATTTTATCAATTATTATTTTCTAGCGAAGAATGTCTTTCCTCGCACATGGTATTACGAAGTTATGTTTTAGTCTTTCTTAACGTAGGAAAGCTTCCGTCTATGGAAGGTGCTGTAACATGAATGACTATTAATATTTGCATTCCTATTGTACTGTGAGGTTCACGGCTGATTCTAAACTATTAAGCAATTGTAGAAACTTCTTGATACAACTTTTCAAATTCGCTGTCAACATCTATTGAATTTCGTTGAACTCAAATTTACATATACGGTTATGTAAACACCGTCCAATATTACAACCTAAAAAACAATCTATATATATAAAATTGAATGTGTGTTTGTTTATTTGTTTGTTTGTGTGTACCTTATAGGAGACCAAACCTCTGGACCGATCTTCCTGAAATTTTCACAGCATTTAACTGGGACTCTGGCATGATTAATAGGGTACTTTTTTTTTGACCACGCCCACTTTTACGCCCACTTTTTTAAAATTATGTAATTGCTCCCATATAGTTTTTAACAGATTTACTTCAAATTGTATACACATTATACTCCAGGCGAGGTAGAAATAAACATTTCTTACGCCACGCCCCCTTTCACGCCCCTTTTCACGCCAAATTTTGTTTGAAAGTTTTAAACTTTTTTTTCTCTGTACAAATTTGTTCCTTCCAACGGATTTTTTTATTTGGTAGTATATTGCTCTTAATACTGTTAACGTCGCCATATAACTATGAACCACGCCCATTTCACCCCCCCTTTTTTTTTACTTATACCACTAACAATGTTTGCTATACAAAATAATTTTTTTGTAATATGTATTTATCTAAAGTTTTATACACTTTTTATCTACAGGTAAGGTAGCCATACATTTTTTTATTACCAAGTCCCCCTTTTTCGCCCCATTTTACCTTAAATCATAATTAATCTGCTTTCAATCTATCTATATATATAAAAATGAATGTGTGTTTGTTTGTGCTTTATAGGAGGCCAAACCAAAGAACCGATCTTCCTGAAATTTTCAGAGCGTGTTACTGTGACTCTGGAAGGAATAATATGCTATATAAATTTTTGATTGGACAAAGGGGCGGTGCCACGCCCATATAACCCAAAATTTGAAAAAGTCATATCACGGGAATTTTTTTACCTACAGCAGTCATATTTGGTACATACGGTATTAGCATGAATAGAAATACATACAAGAAGAAAAGTGGGCGGGACCACGCCCCTTTTTAGAAAAATAAAAAATCGTAATATCTTCTAAACTACTGGAAGGATCGTCATGAAATTTTCACAAAAGGATATTTTTGCGAAATAATAAGACCTTAGATATATAAAGTTGTTAGTGGGCAAAGGGGCGTGGCGTATATATAAAAACGTTGATGCATTTGATTGTAACGAATGATCTCCGGAACCATAAGAGCTGTCGAGGTAGGATTTCCAGCATAGGTTCGGTTCGAGCTCTTCTGTGTTTTAGTTTTAACCCTCTAGCTGGCGTTGGGGTCAAGTTAAAAACAAAAATTTTTACTTTCAGCGCGATTTGACTGCAATTCAGAATGAACGTATGTTTCGTCATAAGAAATTTTTGTATGTATAAATGGACCCGATAGGTGGCGCTGGGTAAAGTTATTTCGAATATTCTTATTTATGGTGTGATTTTAATGAAACTAAGAATGTACATATATGTATGTTAGAAACATTTTTTTATTGGACCCGGTAGATGGCGCTGTCGTTCGAAAAATAATGAGTTGTCAAATTTATATAGATTTTAATAAATAAACTCACCAACGTTTTTATATATAAATATTCTAACGAAAAAGAAGGAAAAAGCCGCTACATTATTGCATGGTGGCCGCACAGCTCATTCAGCACTCAAATCACCGTTAAACGTACAAAAAAATGAGAATGCCGTCTGTAATATCAAAAAAACATTCCGGTATGGCAAAAGTTCTGCAAAAATGCAGTATTTTTATTTGGGATGAATGTACCATGGCTCACAAACATTGTGATTTGATTTGATAAAAGATTTGAAAGGCAATGAAAGATTTTTTAGTGAAGCTCTCATTTTATTATCTGGAGATCTTCGTCACACATTTTATATAGGTATATACAGATTCTAACTAAAATAAAAATTCATTGAGGGCAAAACAACGTTTGCCGGGTCCAGCTAGTTAAGTATATTTTTAACGAAAGTCAAAAAAGAAGGAAATATCTTTTTTATCATTTATTACATTCGTAATTACCAATTTAGTTAAACGATAAAAATAAATGACATAATAATAAACAAATGGGTAAAATTTAATTACAGAATTGAATTTTATAAAATTTTTCAAGATAAAAAGAGTTAAAAACATTGCGTACAAAAATTTAAAGAAAAGATAATTGTGAGTTGAAAAAGTGGCATAAGCCTGGGCCTCGGCGCACTGTGGACAATTTCACCAGAAGGCGGTCAAAAATCCATAATTTTTGATTGGATAAGAGTTTTGATATGCATTTCTTTTTTGTTTGGTAGCTGGGACTTTTTGCTATAAAACGTAAATATCGACCGATAACACTACTCAACAAAATGAAAAAAATTTCATGTACTCCGGATGCGATAATTTTTTCTGTGTAGATAACCTTGACATGAGCTCGAAAAACGCAATAAAAAATTTTTTTTTCGTTTGGTTTTTTTTTTTTTTTTTTTTTTTAAATTTTAAAAATTTTTTTTTGGTTAATTTGTTTCGTCCAGCATAACTCCACTAGAACCACTAGCCCGATTTAATTGAATTAAATTGCAAAAAATTTAAAATTACAATTCCCTTAATCTGTTTATATATTGTTTTCCTATACAAGCAACAGTTTCCAAGTTAAAAATGAATATATAAAGGAAAAAACTTATTTTTGCCTAAAGATTTAAATTTTTTTTTTTTTAAAATCCATAAAAAATCCCAAATGAAAAAAAATGTCAAATCTTATTACTTTTACGTAAAGATACATAACCTATGAGCAAAATAAGAGAAAGATCATGAAAATCGATGCACGCGTTTCGCTTTTATTCGCAATTGAGTAAAGGTATGAATTTAAAAAATTTGCTCGACATATGCACAACTTTGTCTATGGTAAGGTTTTTTCTTTTTTATTACAAAAAAAATTAAAATTTGTTGGGTGACAAAAATATATGACTTTAAATTAAAAAACAATTCGATATATGTACAAGAAATTATCCTAAGGATATCAACATTAATTAATTATAAAAAAGTTTTAAAAAAAAATATCTAAACACAAAAATAAAAACCTTCAAATTAAAAATAATTATGTGCTTTTGTCTTTCTTTTATATTGTTGTGGGTCTGTTTCTCTTATTAGGAACCAGATATAGTCCCCCATCATAGTTTCGTTCCAAAATCCTTGGTATCGGTGCTCAATTTCTTTCATTTGCTGATGAAAACGCTCACCATGCTCGTCACTCACATCGCCCAGGTTGTCCGGAAAGAAGTCCAAGTGCGAGTGTAGAAAATGTATCTTAAGCGACATATTTGCTCCAATTTTTTTATAATTTTGGAGTAGTTGTTCGACGATCTCTCTGTAATTTGAGCTTTTGTTGTTTCCAAGAAATCCGGAAACAATTTGCCGAAATGAGTTCCAAGCTGCAGCTTCATTTGGTGATAAAATGTGTTCAAACTGTTGGTCTTGCAACAACTTTTTAATTTGCGGACCGTCGAAAACGCCTTCCTTAATCTTTGCCGATGAAAGGTGAGGAAAAATGGTTTTTAAATAGGCGAACGCTTCGCCATCTTTGTTGATAGCTTTCACGAAGTTTTTTATGAGTCCGAGCTTTATGTGAAGAGGTGGGAGAAAAACATTTTCCTTTTTTATGAGTGGTGTATATTTCACGTTGTCGCTGCCGGGGATGAAGTTAACTCTTTCTGTCCAACTCCTCCTGGTGTAATGATGTTGACGATCGCGGCTGTCCCAAAGGCAGAGAAAACAACAGTACTTTGTGAATCCACCTTGTAATCCACAAAGGATACCGATAACCTTAAGGTCGGCACAAACTTTCCAATCGTGTTTCTCATAGTTAAGGCACTTTAGTAG
This sequence comes from Cordilura impudica, assembly GCA_963682025.1. Taxonomy (NCBI): domain Eukaryota; kingdom Metazoa; phylum Arthropoda; class Insecta; order Diptera; family Scathophagidae; genus Cordilura; species Cordilura impudica. The sequence continues at coordinate 246,869,628 of OY821517.1, forward strand.
ATTGTCCATGACTTCGTATGTTTCCTTGGTGTCAACGGCATGAGCAATTGGAATCGAAGGTTTCTTGTTGCCGTTGTGCAGTAAAATTGCTTTAAGGCTCTGCTTGTTGCTGTCGATGAAAAGACGCCACTCTCCTGGATCGTAAGAGTACCCGAGTTCACCAAATAATCCGGGAATGTCTTACAAAAACAGATGTTGTCTTTTTTTGTGTAGTACCTTGCGTATGGTTCATGACGCTTCCTGTAGATTGTTGTCACCACACCAGGAGCCAAGAAACCGAACTGTTTCATGCGCGATGCATGCAACTCTGCATCTTCCTTGGAGAGTTTCAATTCTCTAACCCAATCGTTCAGTTCTGCTTGGGAACATAAGCGTTGACCTCCATGCAATGTATATGTTGACTCGCATTCTGATGTGGTTCCTACTGTCTCCGGATCTGATGATGGATGTATCGCCTCATTATTAGATGCCCATCTTGAAACGGGCGGTTGCGGGTCCACTGGTTCTTTGGAAAATGGCACTGGAAAATTCACTGTTGAAACAGCAGCGTAAGTCCATCGTATATTTTTTCCCACGCCTGTTTTTTTGCTAAGACAGAAGTAGCAATCTGTTGCATGGCAAAGCGGAGCTCTCCAAAGCATTGGCATGATGATTCTCGGCTGTCGTCTGAAAGAATTGCAATAATAAGTTATATATGTTCTTGAATTTCGTAATCTACACTTACCTTGAGTCACTTAGCTGTACGTAGCACCTTGGACATAGAGCACTTGGTGTCCACCGCTCATCTATGTTTGAGACCTTTAAATTGAAGCTCTCTTCAAATGAATCTCTCAATTTAGGTGAAAAATAACGCTTGTTTTTTCCACAAACGTATTCTCCGCACATGTAACAAAAATTACTTGGATTGGTATTGCATTAAAATACTCGCGAACGTTTGCTCATTTTAACTATCGCGTTCGTCGACACTTGTTGAATGAGTAAAATCGATCAATGAAGACCTATTTGTACTGTGTATTTAGTATTTTACTGACAGGTACTTATAAATGGGTGTATATTTTTTTACGGTGGCTACATACCTGTTTCACCATGTGTGAGTCTTAAATTTTCCGAATAAATGTGGGTTGCATTTATGTAAAAAAATCATACAGGTAGTCACCGGAAAACCCAAATAAGTAAAAAAGTCCCCTTTCCTTTTTTCCTTTTAATTGTTCACGCACATTTATTACCGTTTATTACTTTGCTTACGCAATCATAAAAATTAAATAACCCTTTGTTTATTCCGTTTTGTTAATTCTGAGAATCATAAAAAAAAAGAAAAAACCTTACCATAGACAAAGTTGTGCATATGTCGAGCAAATTTTTTAAATTCATACCTTTACTCAATTGCGAATAAAAGCGAAACGCGTGCATCGATTTTCATGATCTTTCTCTTATTTTGCTCATAGGTTATGTATCTTTACGTAAAAGTAATAAGATTTGAAATTTTTTTTCATTTGGGATTTTTTATGGATTTTTAAAAAAAAAAAATTTAAATTTTTAGGCAAAAATAAGTTTTTTCCTTTATATATTCATTTTTAACTTGGAAACTGTTGCTTGTATAGGAAAACAATATATAAACAGATTAAGGGAATTGTAATTTTAAATTTTTTACAATTTAATTCAATTAAATCGGGCTAGTGGTTCCCGAGTTATGCCGGACGAAACAAATTAACCAAAAAAAAATTTTTAAAATTTAAAAAAAAAAAAAAAAAAAAAAAAACCAAACGAAAAAAAAATTTTTTATTGCGTTTTTCGAGCTCATGTCAAGGTTATATACACAGAAAAAATTATCGCATCCCGAGTACATTTTGACTGTTGACTAGTGTAATAAAAACAAGTTATGGAGGATTTAAAATACATTTTAATTTTTTGTTGAATTTTAGTACAAACGTGACGTATAAAAAGATTGAAAAAGGTTTTTTTTATATAATGTATTTCTCCATTTAATTTTACAACTAATACTTTTTAAAAATTTTGTAAGTTAAATTTTGTCAGAAAATGCCAAACTTTGCCCCCCGTAAACTCTTTAGTCTTAATATTCACAAGGGCCAAAGGTTTGCTTTTTTTAAAGAGCCCGAGTTAAAAAATATTTTATTAAGTTAGAGATGTTTCGATGAAAAAGTTGTATCTTTTTACTTTAGTTAAACATTTTCTTTATTGTCTTTTTAAAAATTTCTCAATATTTATTGTAAATTTATAAAATACATAAATTTTTAAATCAAAAAAAATTTTTAACTATATAAAAAAGAGTATAACTTATTGCTAGCGTACTGAAAAACTACTTTAAATCAAACAATTTTAGTAAATATTTCTTCCAAAAAGCCTTGATTTTGATCTTCTAAAAGTTGTTTAGCTTCTTCGCATAATTCAATAGAATTAGTTTTCCATTTTTGTCGAATGTTGGACATATATGGATTTGAAGTGCATAACAAAATAGCGATAAGGTCTTCATTAGTGCAACACCTGGACCTTTTTCTTGTGTTGCTTGCGAAAGAATCTGTAGTCTTTGTTCCTTTTTTCATGCACTTCTTCAAATAGATTTCCTATTAGTAGCATATTGTTTTGAATTATTTGTTCCCCATGGTACAAAATTTTATAAACTGTGGATGGCATATATCTCCAAGAGTATTTTTCGCTACAAAGTATAGCTGTTTTATTGTCGTACTCTCTAAATTTGGTTGCATTTATCTTTCTGCTGCATGCTATAACTTGTAATATGATTTTGAATCGTCTTATTAATTCATGATCTACGCCTGTGATCATTTGAGTTTCCTTCTCCTTGTTTTGGTTGGTCGATTATGAGGCCAAGCTGTATATAGTTTTCTTGAATTATTTCTTTTTTGGCTTTTTTTCTTCATTTTCTTTGTTTTTTCTCACTGTTTCGCCTAGCGGACCAAATTCCAAAACAAAGGGGACATTCCAAATTCGTAGTCTTCCTTAAAACTATCGCCTTGTGGTGGGGGTTGGCTTAATTGGTTTGATGTCTTTTTTTACCATTTACCTCTTATTTAAATTTATTCCCCATTTTGTCAGGTATTTAAACTATATAACCGAAGTTCCGACTAATAATGTTTTTGAAAAATACCTATGTAAATGTACCTGTCAAAATAAAAAAGATTTTACCCATTAATATAATTTAACAATTAAGCGCATTATGTCTCAACCCTTTTTTATATGTATATAACAACTCGTGTCAACTCTACCGTTTCCTTTTTCTGTTAGTATAAAAAAAATAAACTCACGCAAAAAAATACAACGGTACGACCAACTTTTGTATTCATAACACACAGACCGAAGGACGAGAAAGACTCAGAAAGTGATTTTTAATGGATCTGTATAATAAAAGATGGGTATAAGTCTAATATTTTTGGTAGTTACAAATATTTGGACAAATTTTATGTTCATAGATTTTTTACAAAATATCTGACCTTGGGTCAGAAAAATTGTTCTGGTGCACACGGGCGAAAACTAGCGAGTTACAATGTGGTATAGGAGTGTAGAGGAGAGTTCGTAGTACAGAATAGTGCAAGATTTTTTTGATGGGCAGGAGTTATGCTCTATTTTTTTTTTTTTTTTAATTTTAAAACGACTGAGTGACTTTATATTTCTAAAGCTAATAGCTTAGAAGCTACAAAGTTATACAAAATTTACTTTACTTTCAAATCTTTTAAAACAAAAAAGTAACAGTTATTGAAAAATTTAAATTTACAAAGAAATTTTTAATTTTAGCAAAATACTAAGGAAGTCCATTTTCGAAGACCCTGTTTGCTGTGATATAGTTGAAATACAGTCACAATTTTATGGCTCTCGAGGTTTGCTGATAGTTACATTCAAATGAATAACATAACCTTAAAATTCGTAACCATCAAAATGTGGTTCACAGTGCGGCGATTACAACGTTATGTTGATGACAACAATCTATGTCTGATGTAGAGACTATCGAATGTATAAAAATACATATATACACAAAAAATGAACTACTATAATAAAGAGTTATGTAGTTAATGTATTTACAATATTAATTATAAATGTTTCTAGTTTTATGCTACAGGAGTTGAGAGTTCCATTTCTCAGTACTCATAAGGATGTCCTAACTGTTGTATGAGTCGTATCTGCTGAAATTGTACAACAGTGGCGAAATTGTTTCTGATATTCCCCATACACAAAAATTATACAACAATACAACGTTTGCTGGTTTGTATTTGCGGTGTACTATGGGATCAGCTGTTCCTTGTTTACTATTTAATAAGCTGTTTTTTACGTTTCTTATAATTATTTTGGCAATAGTAGACATAAATAAAAATGAAGGAAATAATTACATTCAGGTAAGTTTTAGAGTAAAAGAACAAATATTTTGCTTTTATTTTAAATTTTTTCAGTTTTAGTATATGGCAGGGTGACGTCTTGTATTTCTTTGCAACTTTAGTACACCTTATGAAATCCCTAATTGTACCTAAGTATATATCAAATGTGCAACATTCAGATTTCGACTGCATTGACCGAATAGTAAAATTATTTTTATATTAGTATCGGTAATAACCAAAATTTGGATGGCAATAAATTCGTTTGAAGAAAAAAACAATTTTTTTCAACATAAATTAATTTTCAGAGCTTAACTGATTTAAGCAATACGAAACACATCACAAACTTTTACATGAGATAATTGTTCTAACTTATTCTTTCGTTTCTTGCTTACAAGGGAGGTTTCAGATCGCAATGAAACTTTGATATATTAAAGAACACGAAAAAACTCAGTAACACGTATTTTTATTTAGTTGCCCAATCTTATATTTATGAGATGTTTAATCCTTAAGGTGTGTTTACACTATGTGTATTTTCCATATGTAAATTCAGTTTTACGATCCATACGTAATTCCGTATGTGTGTGTCAAAATTGGCGTTTTACATACGATTCATAATTTCTGCATTCAAACGTACATATCCGTATGACACAACCTCTAAATGTAAACAACAGCTGTTTAATTTGTGAATTTACAAAAATTTATTGTTAAAAATAGTTATATATTTTATATATTTTTTAATTGTTAATTAATACTAAACAATTTATATTTCTTTCAATATAAATTTTTATAATTTACTCTATTTTTCTTTGGCCACAAGCAGTGTTGTATTTTCATATGTTTGTCATCCCAAAATAGAACCTGCTCTAATTGAAAAATTTACATATGTCTTGCCAAATGTATTGTCCTTGTTTTTCACAAAATTTTATAAAAAGTGAAATGATGAACCAAATACAAAAAAAAAACAAATATATAAAATGCATTCACTTGAATTTCACTTTCTTCTTTTAACTCAATATTATATACAAGTGTAGAAAAAGCAATCAGCAACAATTTAAATTTTGTTATTTTATTTAAAAATGCTTAAATATTTCGTCACAAAATTGAGATCAAGTTTCATTCCATTGTTGATTTGAAGTGTAAGGTCTCAAATCAAAATTCGCTTATGATTTTACAGAATCATTAATTAGACGAAGGTGAGATTTTAAAATCGTTTGACGTGACACCACTATTTATTAATATTCATATTCATATTGAAATAGACAATATAAAGACGCAGTGGAATACCGTAAAAAATAACACAAAAATTCCCAAAAACACATTTTTTGAAAACTTTACAATATTGCCTAAATGATAATAATTACTTTATCTATTGTGACTCACTTTACAACCAGACATACGGCATGCCGATGGGTAATCCACTATCCCCAACAATTGCAGACATTGTTTAAGTAAACAAAATATACATACATGTTGGAGTACCGCTGATTTATATATTAAAACTTAATTATTTGTTCTAAAATTTCATTTAGATTATATTGTCACACTTAAACGACTGTATTTGTTTTTACTTGTGCAGTTTTAATCTGTTATACCGTACGTTTATACATAAGTATAAATTCAAAGTAGTGTATGAACTAAAATAAGATCAAAACTAGTGTCAAGAAAACAGTTTGTTTTTCAATACATAATGTAGTCATGTATTAAAACAGCATAGGCTACAAAATATATTTCACACTGTTAAAATTAATTGTTTTTTGATAACCAACAAGCTCACAACAGTAATTGACTAAAAAAAAATATATATATAGTTATAGTTAGATATATATATAGGTATAGGTAGTTAATAAATAAAAAGGAAAGGAATTAATCTCATAATCAAGAAGGACTCATACAAACAATACACATAAAACTTATCACAAAATACTTAGACGATTTACTTGCCATAATAAAAAAAAGATGAGGACCACATTTTAGAAACATTCAACAATTATCACAAAAGTTTAAATTTACAATTGAAAAAGAAAATAATGACTCTAGTCCATATCTTAATATGACAATATTAAGAGAAAATGGCAAAATAATAACCGATTGGTGTAGTAAAAGTATAGTCTCTGGCCGATTAACTAATTTCCATTCCACACAACCACTTAAACAGAAAATAAACACAGCAACAAAGCTAATCACAAAAGCTCTAAAACTTAGTGATGGAAAATTAATTTCGAAAAACATAATTAAAATAAAAAATATATCAATGAAAAACATCTATTCTACAACTATAATAAATAATCTAATACATAAAATAAAAAGAAATCAATGGAAAATGTTGAAACCAATACATCTGGTAACACTAAATTCTTCAGTGAATCATGTAAGTATACTCATATATACTTACAGAGAACCAATAACTAAAGAGCTTAATAGAAGATAAACAAATAATATTAGCACATAAACCCAATAAAACAATTGATTAACATTTCACACAAACAAAAACCAAAACACCAAAACAAGAATAAAATAACGTAGTGAAATCAAAGGCGTGAGGAAAACAGATGAAAAGTGTGGTAGAATTTATATAGGGACAACAAAACGGAACATCAAACAGATCTAAAAAAAGGGTAAGCTCATGACATCTTTAGCACAATATTGTGGACACTCAGCTGATCTAAGTGGAGTAAAAATATTAAACAAAGACAAAAAAAGAAAACAAACGATACAACACAAAACAAATATATCAATAAACATAAAAAAATAAAGACAACATAAATGTAAATTACATCTTAGCTTTAATCTTTAATCTTATATATATTTACGCTGATCCCTGACTCACTGAATGACTGACTGATTCTGTAACGCTGAAATAATACACACACATAGCACTCCCTACAAAGCTAGGTGAAATACACAAACAAAATTTAACCTTTCTCAAAGCTATGTGAAATACACAAACAAAATTTAATCTTTCTCATTTTATACAAACACACACACAATTTTCTCTCTTCTTTGTTACCGACCAGTGCTGCTAATAAAATCTTCTGAAAATCTACAATTTTGGAAACTAAATCGCCAAAATTGTCATTTTTAAAACAAGAAATTGTCAATAAAATTTTACCGCTTATAAAACTCGCAAAAATATTATTACAGCATTGGTTATTTCTATACATAAAAATGTATTAGTGGTGAAATTTTAACGAAAAAAATTCAACACAGCAATCAACTAAATAATTTTATTGACATGTATCTATAGCTGTAACATATAATATAGGTTCAAAGTATAGTCGTAATTAAAACTTAAATCTTAAATGGAGATGCTATTCAAGGTGTTTCCGTTTTGAAACGACTTGGCCCAGAATTAAATCTATACATATTTTGTAATATACATTTACACTGAACTAAAAATATCAATTTTCGATTAACAACCCATTAATTATTAGCCCTTGAAATCCTATTTTTTTATACTACTGAAAATTTAAAATCTTCAATCATTAATTTAACAAATTTAACAAACCATTTTAACAAATTGAAAAATCGTCGAAATTAAAATAAGTTGTCAAAATAAGCAGCACTGCTAACGACAATAGCACTACATATGCAGATTTCGTGTTACATATGGAATAAGATGAACGCAAAAAATGCATCAAAAAACTAATATCTATTCAAATTCTTCTTTAAATTCCATTTGTTGGTCAATGAAAAAATTCTGCAAAAAAGTGTAATGAAGGAAATTTTAAACATTTTTATTTTTCTCATTTAACGTCGTCCGATATGCATACATACTTTTTTTTTATCAAACTAAACTTTACCGTTTGTCTGTTTTGTTTCGCTCAGGTTCTCTGATTGTCAGCACTTACCAAAGAGTATGATTTTTTGATAAATATTTGAGAAAAAAGAGATCTTCAATGTGGATTTTGTTGTTGTCCAACGTATGATTTCGTTTAAAGCTCTGTATTGAAAAGCAATTGAAAAAATAGTGCAATATTAAGTTTAAAATTTAAATTATTCTGACTTTGCTTAATTAAATTACATTGTAATTTCAGAAGAGTGGTGGGAAAATAATTTTTTTTCACTCATATTAATTTTTGTATGATTTGCTTTTAAAAAAATTTTGACAAACATAAATTACGTAAATAGGTATATTTAAGATTTTAATTTGAATAATTCATATATTGAAATTATCATGGAAGAATTAAAGGCGATTTGGAATAATAATTTTGTTTTTTAAGTAAAAGTAATACGCCCTTATTTTTTTTTTTGGATTTATAGATAACTGGAAAAAATGGTCGCTTTTTACAGTTTACATTATTTATGATGACATATGAAATATTTTTTTCTCTTTTTTGTAGGTGTATTGGTATTTGCACTTCCTTAAGGGGTGGTGGGTTTTAAAACCTTTTTTTGCATTTCTCTTTCTGAATGCACAACATGTCGAGCGTGTTGTGTGTAGTAAATCAGAGCAAAACTTAAGAAGATACAGCGTGTCAAAATTTTAAGTAAATCAGAACAAAACTTAAGAAGATACAGCGTTTACAGCGACCGGCCTCATACGGTATATAGTATAATAATCATAGTATATAAATTCGAAGTCATAACTCGAAATCTACTTGACCGATTCTTTTAGACACTATATCTATACATAAATCATCACGTAACCACGAAGGGTTTTTAATTCCATTTTCTTTCCCATTTTTTAACAACAAATTCCCGAAATTGCATAGCAAAAATCGTTTTTCACTTCAACATGCTGCCAAAAAAAAAAAAAAATTGAAAAAACTCTTCGTCACTACCACAGGAAACATGTCACCTTTGAAACGCGTTCCGATTTTTTTATTTCACATGATCCGGTAACGAGTTATGATGTTCACCGCAAAACAACAACGCCTCCGGAGATTCGCTGTCACGGACTTATTTATTAAAATTTTTAATTGAAATTTTTTTCAAAGAACCTTCAAATATTATGCTATAACGCATATATGAAATAAATAATCCAACATTATTCGTATCTTAAAAAAAGAATTATGAAAATACGACTTTTTTTAACTTTTAAAACCTTAAGAAACTTTTAGGAACCTTGCTCTAAAACGTTTTGTTTTTCTATGCTATTCTATTTTTCTACAATAAAATGGAGTTAGTTTATAGCGAACTCGGCGGGACCGGCCAAATTAGTTCCTTATAGACTAAGTTCGTTATAACCGTAGTATTTTTTGATTTGTTCGAAAGGTTTAAAAAGTTTTTTTTAGTTGAATAAGTTTATTTATTTTGGGGCGTTATAAAAAGTTATAAAACATAAATTAAATTAAATTAAATTACATATTAATTGTTTGTCTTAATAAGACTAAAATTACCGAGTTTCTGTAAAAATAAAATATTTTTTTAAAATCATATAATATGAAAAACTCTTTATGTATAGAAGCAGAAAGTACAAAGCAAAGGTTGGCTACTGGCAAGCTTTTACGAAAATATACATAAAAGGACCTTTTACAAAACTTCATTTGAAAATCGAAGTTTTTGTTTTGTATTAAAATTAAATGAAAATAAAATTAAATTAAATTGAAATTAATTTTTTTTTGAAATATATAAAATATACGAAAATTCTGAAATGGAAAAAAAAATTGTTTGTTAAAGTCAAAAGTTTGATATAACCACTGTTCGCTATAAGAGAAGCAATTTGTATGAAAAATGTGATTAAAACTCTTGGGACCGAAGAAATTCTTCGCCATAAACAAAAATTTATTACAACCAGGGTTCGTTATAAGCGAACTCCATTGTATTAAATTTTAATAATTTTGGGAATCTCCTTCCCATGTTCAAGTCAAATTGATCACACATCCAATAGTCAAAATTTGTTAAGCAACTGTCCCACTGAAAACTTGAAATACAGAATTGAAAAGTATGATTGTTTAGTAAAATAGAGTAAAAAGTGTGAGTGCATTACAGCCTGAGAGCCAAAAATATAACGTGTGAAAGCCGGGTAATATCTTAAATATATTTACGCTGATTCCTGGCTCACTGACTGACTGTCTGACTGAGAGACTGACTGATTTTGTAACGCTGACCAAAATGATACGGTTCTAATTCCTAAGATTGATCTCTCCCAACTGACACCACATTACCTTTCATATTAAAACGCCGCCAGTTTCCAGTAATTCCTGCACACGCAATTAAAATAAACAAGGCTCATGGCCAGTCATTTGACTACGTTGGCATTAATTTGGAGACCGCGGTATTTTCACACGGCCAACTGTATGTGGCTTTGTCACGATCAAAAGTTGCAAAGCAAGTTAAGATACGTATTCAATCGACCCCACAGCAAGGAAAACTATTAAATAACCAACAATATTTCACTCGAAATATAGTTTTTCAAGAGATTCTAAATTGAAAAACTTTTTTGCCAAATATTTCTTATCTGTTTTGATACTTATGTATATAATTTCTACAGACACAATCTTTTTGACATGTACATATGTAACAATATAATTTTCAATTTACCACTATATTAAAAGAAATATAATTTATTATAAATTTTTCGTGCATTTAAATTTAAACTGTTTTATTCATAATTTTTAAACGGGCGCCTAGGCGCCACACAATCAACTAGTTTAGTAATAGTACAACAATAATAATTTCTGTGATATTTAATTTTCTTGTAACTCTATACCTATTTTAAAACACAACAACTCTAGATTCACTACAAATGCAGAAAAAGTGATATTATGGCCCAAACTCTTGCACCCAATCATTCAATTTTCCACAATTTAGGTGACACTGAAACAAACCGGCAAGTTAATGAATTAGTTCCATTGTTTAGATTAAGTACTCTAACATCTCTGATGATATATTAATCACTTCATTCCAAATTAGTGATGTCATTAAAAAAACTAAAAGCAAGAAAGGCTTCTGGAATTGATGGAGTTAATAATAAATGTCTTAGAGATCTTCCAAAAAATCGCATAAATTTTTAACCGTTATTTTTAGCACATATTTAAAACAAAGCTACTTTCCGCTAGATTTCAAGAAAACAAAAATCATTCCAATTCGAAAACCGAATAAACCTGCAGATAGCCCCTCCTGATATCGTCCAATTAGCCTCTCGTCGTCTAAAGGTAAAATTTTTGAGAGGATTATAAATGAAAAACTGTTGTTCTCTATTGAGTCTAACGGAATTTTTCCTAACCATCAATTCGGCTTCCGAAAGGAGCACAACACAGGTCAATGCTCAGTTATTTAATTAAAATAATCAAAAGTTTTCTCGCTAGCCGCTCCTTTAATGATTATATTGATCATTATGTTCTGAAACTTTTAGTATACCTGCAGGATGTCCCCAGGGCTCCTGTCTTTCACCTATTTTATATAACTTGTATACCTCATATTTACCCCATCTTGAAAGTTGCACCATTTCCGTATTTGCAGATGTTACAGCAGTATTATGTTCCGATAGACTCTCTGAAAACATTATCTCCAACCTTTAGAAAAAATTAACAAACCATGTTGATGAAACGCAGGCAATATATTTTACAAGAAAAAGAAAATCTTGTTATATTCCGCTAAGAACCATTATTTTTTAAAAAACGGTTCCATGGGAACAAAAGGAAAATATTTTGGAATAATTCTTAATCCAAAAATTAAATTTAAAGGGTATGTACAATACATAGTAAACTAAGTGAATATTCTGACCCGCGTTCTTTGTCCTTTTATAAACCGAAAGAAAGAATGATATTCAAATTAATTTTTCATGCCGTAATATTTTATGCACCTCCTATGTGGGCTACTAGAACACAATTACTCAGCTGATTTTGACAAAATTAAAATATTAGACATAGAAAACAATTCAAACAAACGCTTTACTTTAGAAAGCCTACATATGATGAATTTCATTTAAAAATCAAGATAAAACTGAAATTTTGAACCCGACAACCTCAGATATCGATGAAATTTTGTTCATAGCTAAATTTGATCAATTCAAACAAACCCTCATTTTTAGAAATGACTGTTTTGCGATTTTTTGGGCGTGGCACAGTGGGAAAGTTTTCGAAAAAACATGAAAATGGTCGAAAAGTGCTCCATTTAAAATGCAATAACTCAGAATCGGCTGAACCGCTTTCCATGATCTTGGTATCATTAAAAAGATATTTTAACAGGCTTTATGACACGTTTGAAAAAAAAAAAATAAAAATACACTGTAAAAAATTTTATAACAAAAAGAAAATTTTAAATAACGGAAAAACCAAAAAGATCAAGGTTTTTTTTACAGTGTATTATTTTTTTAGAAAGGTTTGTCCTTCACCTATACCATATCCAAAAAGTAAAATGGGTTCTTTTTTAGTTTTTTTTTATATAATTTTTTAAGTAGTGTCACTTCTAGTAATTGCCCTTACATTTTATATTTACAGGTAAAATAACACAGTACAACACATGATTTGCCAACTCAATTCGCTTTTATTCGCAATTGAGTAAAGGTATGAATTTCAAAAATTTACTCTACATATGCACAACATTCTTCGGAAAAACCCTCGATCATATTTTTTATGATTCTCAGAATTAACAAAACGGAATAAACAAAGGGTTATTTAATTTTTATGATTGCGTAAGCAAAGTAATTTTTAATTATTTGGGTTTTTCAGTTGGCTACATGTATGACTTTTTTACAGAAATTCAACCCACATTTAAGGGTGGTCATTATTCGGAAAATTTAAAACTCACACATGGTGAAACAGGTATATAGCCACCGTAAAAAAATATGCACCCATTTATAAGTACCTGTCAGTAAACTAGTTAACAATACACAGTATAAATAGGAGTGCATTGATCGATTTTACTCATTCAACAAGTGTCGACGAACGCGAAAATTACAAGTCCATATTTTAAAAGTGCAACGTACTGAAATTCATAATTATAAACAGTTTCGAGAAGCCAAGATATCCCATTACAATTTTTACGCATATATTTTAAAAATTTGAGTGAATATGAATTCAAACAATAAGTACAGATGCATAAAAATATCTAATAAAAATATCTAAGATAACGAGGCTGCAAATATAATTGAGTATTTTCCAGCTGTCGCCAAAATTCATTGTAGCCGTATTTGCGAAACTTGCCGGAATACACTGAGAAAAGCGCGCAGTCGTAATGAATCCAACGTGGAGCAGAATGAAGTCTCAAATTATTTACCAATAACGCCCAGCGATGAAATTAGCGAAGAATTGAATGAACTTCCAACTTGTACCAGCCGTAATGCAAACATCGAAAGCAACGAACTCATTGAAAATATAAATGATCACATTATTCCTCATCTACCAAACCAAATGACGCCTCTTAAAAGGAAATATATCAAACGAGATGCATACAGAAATAGAAAATCAGTGCAAATTTTGGAAAATATAGCAGATTCACTTGGAGCTGATCCATTATCTGATTTGTCAGCGCAACTTGAAAACGTCAAAGCCATTTACGAAGAAATTTTGCAAAACATCAAATATCAAATAGAGAACAGCTCAAATCTTTTGGAAAAGCAAAAACTTTTATCTCTCTTACCAATCAATATGAGTCACGCAGAAATTAAAGATCGTTTTGGGGATGATATATCTCACGATTGTATCAAAAAAAGTAAAGATATCCAAAGGATTAAAACGAAGTTTGCAGATATCAATCTTTTAAAAATGAGCAGACATAGTTTACCAACCGAAACTCTAAGCACAGTCAAATTATTTTATGAAGATGATGAAATTAGCCGAATGATGCCAGGATCGCAAGATTCAATTACTATTAAATTAGGAAACTTACGTGAAAAAGTTCAAAAAAGACTGATGTTATCTTCACTACGCGAATCTTACTACGAATTTAAAAAAAAACATCCCTTGGCCAAAGTTGGTTTTACAAAATTTACAATGTTAAGGCCAAAAACTTGGAGTTGGAAACCAGCAAAATATCTGTGTATGCACATTGCATCAGAATATGAAATTGATGTTTGAAAAAAGTCGCTTAAAATCATTTTGTTTTGAAGGAGAATGCACATTTACCGACTACAAAGATGTTCTCAAATTCGTTGATTGTAATGGTGACATACAAAAAAGCGGGTGTGCGTTTCAATGTGTGGTCACTGCTTCAAAAATTTAAATAATCTAAAAACGCATATGCTAAAACATTTTGAAAATAACCAAACTGAAGAAATAATATACAAAAAGTGGAATACAACGATTAGATGTGTTCTGGAAACGGTAACCACCAACCGAGAATCATTTGGCAAATAATATAAACAATTGTTGATGATTTTTTATTTGTAAACATTTAAAAAATTTTAGAATTGTTGAACTATTTTGTAAATGTGTAAGAATGTGAGCTGATATTTTCGCTGTTATTCGAATTATTTCAAAAACTTTCGGTACGTATTACTAGAAGTGACACTACTTAAAAAATTATATAAAAAAAACTAAAAAAGAACCCATTTTACTTTTTGGATATGGTATAGGTGAAGGATAAACCTTTCTAAAAAAATAATACACTGTAAAAAATCCCTTGATCTTTTTGGTTTTTTCGTTATTTAAAATTTTCTTTTTGTTATAAAATTTTTTACAGTGTATTTTTATTTTTTTTTCAAACGTGTCATAAAGCCATGATACCAAGATCATGGAAATCGGTTCAGCCGATTTTGAGTTATTGCATTTTAAATGGAGCACTTTTCGACCATTTTCGCGTTTTTTCGAAAACTTTCCCACTGTGCCACGCCCAAAAAATCGCAAAACAGTCATTTCTAAAAATGAGGGTTTGTTTGTATTGATCAAATTTAGCTATGAACAAAATTTCATCGATATCTGAGGGGGTCGAATTCAATGCATCTCGATTTTTACATGAAATTCATCATATACAGAAAAAACGTACAACAACGATGAACACTAAAGAAGACAAAGATAAAATAAACAATCATTACCAATTAGCTCTTTAAATGTTTACAATTTTATCATAATTTTTGTAAATGTAGAAATTAAACATGTGGACTTTTAATTAACAATAAAGGACGTGTAATAAGTAAGTTAAGAGAATATTTGTATTTATTGTAAGTTAAAATATTGTGTATTTCAGAACTAATAAAAAACAAGTAAGAAAATTATAGTCGCTCGAGACCGACTATACGATACCCTATACCATACGTTTAGAGACCCTATCTCTTAGGCCCAAGTAACTGAATAAAGAAAATAAGCATAAACCAAATTTGATTGGGATTTTTATTAAATTTTTTGTTCATATCGTTTGCTATATCTGTATGGGGACTAGGCCCAAAAATGGAACGATCCTGATCATGTTTGGTAAATTCTCTTGTCTTTTGCAAAAATATATACAAACAAAATTTGATAAGAAATAGGTGCAATATTTTTGTTTTTTGATAGATTTATGTGAAGATCGGGAAGCAGCTCTATATGGGGCCTATGACTAAGAGTTGTCCCATAGGGATCATTTTTGGACTATTGAGTAAGATCTATGTGACAATTTGGATCTTATGGCAATTTATGTCGATATCATAGGCGTCATTTGTATGGGGACTAGGTCTGAACATTTACCGATTCTCACCAATTTCAATGGCGTCCATCCTATGGCCAATAAAAGCTTAAATACCAAATTTCATCAAAATATATTCATATTTGCGACCTGCATTTTGATTACAAAGTTTACATGGACACACAGACGGACACACAGACGGACGGACGGACGGACAGACGGACGGACGGAAGAAGCAGCCATATAAGTTTCGAAACGTCGGGAAAAATTGTAAACATTAGTTTGCATCGTTAAATGTGACCAACCCAGCCGTTCTTTAGGATTTAAAAAAAAGTCTAAAAATTAAATAAAATCATATATTGGTCTTAACAAAATCAACACAAACAGATTATCTTTAAGTTTACTTATATTAATTTCACAAGGGAACAAAATTGAAAATTGTTCTTTTTTTTCAGATCTTCAACGATATCTCTGAAACTACTGGACAAATTTAAACCAATATATGAACGGCTTAAAGATAATATTGTTGACGAGTTTTGGATTTTTGTTCAGCTGAATATGGTGATCGTTTTCAAGTTATTCCAATATATGTATGTATGTAGTGGAAGTGCCTTAATTTTGGACATAACGTTATATCGCGAAAAGTCGAGTTGATAGAAAATAAGCGCAGATTTGGATTCAGCGTCCCAAATAAACTCAAAAACAACATTCAGTTCTTAATCAACAAAACCCTTGTTCCATTGTGTTATTTCTGTCTTTATTTATTTATATCTTTTATATATTTATATTCGGAAAATCCCAACGAAATGTAGGATGAAATAATTATATTTTATTTGCATCTTTAAATGACCTTAAAAGCCCATCAGATATATAAGTTCGGAATATTCATTATATCATTAATTCACATTAAATCCAAAATATTAATAAAATAGATATTTATTAGGGTGACATTGGGTTAAAAGTTCAAATATGCATCTATATGTAAAAATTACCAAAAAAAAAATCATTTTTCACGAAAATTTTGATATTAATAACTCCGTTTCAATTAAATCTATTATAAGATCATAATCTAGAGTAAATTATCTTTCTAATAAAACAACAAAATGTATTATCCGTTACAAACCATCCAAGTTATATCAAGTTCCCCAGGCAATAAATGGGCCGCAGACCACTTGATTAAGAAAATCACATTTTCAAAGACATTGACATAATCTACAACAACAACATTTTTGCATTCTCCTGATCTCAAAATTATCTTGTGTAAAGTATTTTGCATCTCGTGTGTTGTTACGCCGCACAGTGGACTATTTGACGAGAAGGCGGTCAAAAATCTATAACTTTTGATTGGATTGGAATTTTGATATGCGTTTTTTTTTTGTTTGGTAGGTGGGTCATTAGCCTTTAAGTTTTGCTGTAAAACGTAATTCTCGACCGAAAATAAAAAAAGTTACGGAGGGTTTAAAATACATTTTCATTTGTAGTTGAATTTTAGTACAAAAGTGAACTGTTAAAAGGTAAAAAAAAGGTTTTTTTTAATATAATGTCTTATTTTTTCAGTTAATTTTACAACTAATACTTTTTAACAATTTTTTAAGTTAATTTTTTCAGAAAATGCCAAACTTTGGCCCCCGTAAACTTTTTAGTCCTAATGTGCACAAGGGCCAAAGGTTGTTTTTTTTTTTTTTTGAAAGAGCCCGAGTTAAAATATAATTTATTAAGCAGCGAACGTAATAGTTACCTTATACTGGATCAAGATAGATAAGTTTCAATGAAAAACTCGTATGTTTTTGCTTTAGTTAAATTTTTTTTTATTGTCTTTTTAAATATTTCTATATCAATTTTTAATGTATATTTATGAAATATAACAATTTTTATTGTAAATTTACAAAATATATAAATTTTTAAATCAAGAAAATTTTTTAACTATATAAAAAAAAGTGTAACTTAATGTTAGTGTAATGAAAATGTACTTTAAATCAACCAATTTTAGTAAAAATTTCTTCTAAATAGCCTTGATTTTCA
The DNA here is from genome assembly GCA_963682025.1 of Cordilura impudica. NCBI lineage: Eukaryota > Metazoa > Arthropoda > Insecta > Diptera > Scathophagidae > Cordilura > Cordilura impudica. The sequence goes on from OY821517.1 coordinate 246,887,477, forward strand.
TCTTCTAGAAGTTGTTTAGCTTCTTCGTCTAATTCAATAGAGGTAGTTTTCCATTTTTGACGAATGTTGGACATATATGGATCTGAAGTGCACAACAAAATAGTGATAAGGTCTTCATTAGTACAACATCTGGACATTTTCCTCGTGTTGTGCTCGCGAAAGATTCTGTAGTCTTTGTTCCTTTTTTCTTGCGCTTCTTCAGATAGATCTCCTATTTGTAGCATATTGGTTTGAATTATTTGTTCCCCATGGTACAAAATTTTATGAACTGTGGATGGTATATATCTCCAAAGGTTTTGGTTGGTCGATTACGAGGCCTAGTTGTAGATATTTTTGTTGAATTTGTTTTTTTTTTTTTTTGCTTTCTTTTTTCTTCATTTTCTTTGTTTTTTCTCACATTTTCGCCTAACAGACCAAATTCCAAATCATAACCCAATTTTAGAATATGCTCCATGAAACGTATTCTAGCATGAAGAGGGGACATTCCAAATTCGTAGGCTTCCTTAAAACTATCGTCTTCTGGTGGGGGTTGGCTTAATTGACTTGATGTCTTTTGGCATATAATGCAGCTTGATGTTGACTTTGTTCCAGTTAAAGCTTGTTCAACTTTTCCATCAATCATTGTGAGACACATTTTAAAATGTATTTCAATGTCTTGGTCATCAAATTTAAATATTACTGGTTGAAGTTCCTTAATTTGATCTTTTATTTTTTGAACTTCTTCAGTTATGACATCTTTGGTTTCCTTTTTGAATGCAAATTTTATTGGTCTGCAATACTTTGTTGAAGAAGGAGTTTCATTTTTCCATATATCAATTTCTGTTGCTCTACTAGTTGGCGGCTCTAAGACGCTTTAAGCGCAATGGAACGAAAGATACCATAATTAAATTAGCATCTGATGAATTTTCGGCATTAAATTGCTTGTATTGTTTCTGACCAGAGGATCCACCACTTCCCCATTTAGAAATTAAAGTAAGCTGCCATTACCAATTTTTTTTAAATGATCAGTATCAAGCGTATTTAGCAATCGTTCTGCAGTATGTTCAAGGAGATCTTGCAATTTTATTTCTGCTGATGTTGAAGTGACACTAATAGCAGAATGTGAAGGTAAGCATTCTTTTTTGGCAGAAACTAAATCTCGATACTCTGGAAAAATCCCACAATTCTTTTCATTGGTTCCCTTCCGCAATTCCTTATATTGATTTTTGGTCAATCTTCCGGCGTAAATTTCTTATCTTCGATTGGTGTAGGAATGCTTTTCAAAATCCTCTTTGTGCGCCTTGGGCTCGCTTCTACTATTTTTTCAATTATTTCAATTTTATTTTTTTTATTTTGGGTTGGTTGAATTTGGTGCAAAAATGGATCCTTAATAATTCTTTGAGAAATTTCTTCATTGATATTCTCCAGCTTGCGCCTTCGAGATCTTTCACTACATCCGTCAATTGGTTTTCCTCGTCGCCCCTTTTTTCCACTTTCGTTGGCAGTTGTAGATGCACTCTCAAAAATAAGATCCTTTATTAACCAGTCTTGGAAACGTTTGTACATCTTTGCCTTGCTATGAGAGCATGCAATGTACCGTCTTTTCAAATTCGATGCAAAATTAGTAATTTTTCCTTTGTGCATTTCAATGTTTTCTAGGTTACAATTTTTAAAGAAGTCGTTGAAAATAAATATCTGCCAGATCTCTGTAACAGTACTTAGCCATTGCACAAATTGTAATGAATAATAATTGTGGAAACATTATTATAAATACTCTTTCTTGCAATTATGTAAAATAAAAATTTTTATCTTTTATTACCACTTTTAGAAGCATAAAAAACCCAAACCCTAACCCCTTTTAAAAGGTGAAGCATACCTGCTCATATCTTAAAGGGCTATGTCGCAATAGTTTTTTTTTTACCATTTACCTGTTATTTAAATTGTTTCCCATTTTGTCAGGTATTTAAACTATATAACTCTAATTCAGACTATTAATGTTTTTGAAAGATACCTATGTAAATGTACCTGTAACAATTAAGCGCATTATATCTCAACCCTTTTTATAAGTATATAACAACTCCTGACAACTCTACCGACACGCAAAAAAATACACCGCGGTGCACCGGTACGACCAACTTTTGTATTCATCCGTATAATAAAAGATGGATAAAGGTCCAATATTTTTGGCAGTTACAATCATCACCTCAAACTTAATATATCCTAACCACATAGTGGACAACTTTTGTATTCATAAAATTTGCAGAAAATATCTAACCTTGGGTCAGAAAAATTGTTCTAGTGCACACGGGCGGATACCGGCGGGTGTATAATGGGGTATAGGAGTATAGGTTCGGACTATAGAAGAGTGCAAGATTTTTTCTGACTGCTTTTGACTGGCAGGAGCTATGCTCTATTAAGTAGCAGATTTTTGGAAAATTTGGACCTTTTTTAAAAAAATTTTTTTTTTTAAATTTCGGAATGACTCAGTGATTTTACATTTTTAACGTACGGAAGCCACAAAATTATACAAAATTTATTTCACTTCAAAATCTTTTAAATCAAAAAAGTTACAGTCATTCAAAAATAAAAATTTACAAAGAAATTTGTAATTTTAGCAAAATACTGAGAAAGCCCATTTTCGAAGACCCTGTTCGCTATGATATAGTTGAGATAGAGTCGCAATTTTTTTGGCGCCCGAGGTTTATTAATATTTACTTTCAAATGAATACCATTAAAATCGGTTATAAAAAAAAAAATGATTTTTGGCCGCCATCTCAAAACATGGTCCATTGTGCGCCGTTCTAAATTAATATCAAAACGGTACGTAATTTTTAGCACTGTTTCAAAATCTGCAATTTTTCAAAAATTTGGTTCAAGAAATTTACGTAAATCAATGACTGGACTTTAAGGTCTTATTAAAAAATATATGTGATTAAAAATGCCAAATACTGTAAGTATCCTCTTCTTAATTTGGCGAGGGCAGCGTTTTTATTTCAGCGGATTTGAAGAAAAATGTGATTTTTCATACTTTTTCAACTTTTAGGGTTCATCTTTTTGGTGTTTTCATATTTCTAATACCTTTTATCGAAATATTAATCTACTTGATATATGTTCTCAATCTTGTAAATTAAGGTTAAATTGAAACACTATGAACTGTCCCTCTTTAAGGTCAAAAGTCAAATTTAATGAGATTTAGATTTTTATAAAACAAAATATCAAAATAATATATATGTGTGGAAGGATTTCGATAAGACTTGTTGATAATATTTAAATAACTCTAAAAAAATAATAATCTGGACTTGTTTTCTGAAATTAACCCGTGGGGTTCTCGATTTTTTTTTTTTTTTTTTTTTTGATGTGTAAACATCTACATATACATTTTTATTTCTCAATACCATCAGAAATACAGCATAACCTGTAAGTCGTATGATAAAATCGGTGTGACAAAATTATGATATGTAATAACATTTTTTAAATGAAAAGTGAAAAATAAAAAATGAAAAATGAAAAATTAAAAATTAAAAATAAAAAATGAAGAATAAAAAAGGAAAAATAAGTAATGAAAAATAAAAAATTAAAAATAAAAAATAAATAATGAAAAATTAAAATTGAACGAAAAACGAAAAATGAAAAATCAAAAATAAAAAATGAAAACTGAAATATAAAAAATGAAAAATGAAAAAAAAAAAATGAAAAATAAAAAATTAAAAATTAAAAATAGAAAATGAAAATTAAAATTAAAAAATGAAAAATAAAAAAAATCAAAAATCAAAAATTAAAAATGAAAAATAAAAAATGAAAAATGAAAAACGGTAAACGAAAAATTAAAAATGAACAAATTAAAAATTAAAAATGAACAATGAAAAATAAAAAATTAAAAATTAAAAACGAAAAATTAAAAAAATAGCCGGTTGAAATTATAAATAACAAGTAAGAGTGTTAAATTCGGCTGTGCCGAATCTTTGACACCCTCCACCTCGCTTTGAGTCTTGATAATAAATGTAAATGAAAAAATAACAATTTGTTAAACTTAATACCAAATTATTTCAGCAAATTCTTTGGGTTGGTTTTCTTCTTTTCTATTATTTCGGATTTATTTTGGTGATTGTTTTTTGGTCATCGTGGTTGCTGATCGGCATGCATTTTGGTTATACACCTATATGCATGCGTTTCCGGTTATATGACATAACTTCTCGTTTAATTTAGTTTTTGCTAATTAAATAGCTCGCCCTAACCTCCATTGCAAAGGTAATGGTTGTGTAGAGTGGCTATATGCATTAAATCGTGCTAATTGGAGATGGCTGTATAGTTTCTTTTAACTGGCCAAATATTTCTTCATTGTGGCCATATAGGTCGGATGGAGTAACAAAATAATAACCAAAAAAAAAAGCTCTCTCAACTTTTTTTTAAAATATTGCCATATTTTGAAAACATAGAGAATAAATTTATAATAATAAATAATCAAATTAGGGATGAAAAACGCAAAAAACGAAAAGTCCCAAACATTTTAAATAAAATAATTTAATGTTATCTTTATTTTCTGAAAAACTTCAAATTTTCATCCAAAAAAAAATTGTGAAAATTTATATATAAAAAATAACATTCTCATAAAATTACGTTTACAATTTTTATGTTAGCAATTCTTAAATATCATTTGAAGTTTTCTTAAATTCATTGAATTTAAATTAATATCGACAAATCTGTTTTTCTATTTATTTAAATTGTAAAGGAGTGGCATCTCTGTCAAAATAAGCGAAAAACACAAAGAATAGAAAAAACAAATTACTTCGTGTTTGACAGGATGATTTTATGTTTATGTTTAATATCTTTATTTTTTTTACTAATATTTCTGTTTATTTATTTGAAAATGAAATAATGAATTGAATATGCTATTTAATTTTTTTATTTATATAAAAAAGTTTTTTAATTAAAGCAAAATATTTTCACTATTTCATGATTTTAATTTATGTATGACGACATTTCAACCTAAAAATTTAAGTTTTTATCGATTGGATAAACAACACAAAAATGGTTGTCGTTTAGATAACAACAACAGCCGACTTTAACAATAGCGAATATCGTTTCAAAATTTTACTGATAATTTTGCAATTTTCTTTTTTTTTTACAATTCGACTATCGTTAAAAGAAGTTACTGAATCGCGGTACTGAAAAGTTATTAATATCTCCTGAATGGCAATATTTTTTTTTAAATGTAAACATTTTTAAATGTAAAGATATTTCTAAATTTAAAATTATTATTTCCGACGTTTTGATATGATTTTCTGAAACTCAATTAATATTTTCTAATTTATAATTGGAAATTTTATTTTCAGTTTTTATTATAATTGATATTTTCTTAAATTTGAATGGAAAATTTAAAAAGTGAAATTTTGTATTTATGTGAATAATAATGCTTTATTAATTATAAACAATTTTTAAAAATTAGATGTAATCGCAATCAGATATTTTATAGGTAAAGCAGAATAATAATTCTATATAACTATGTAGAACTGTTTTGTAAGCAAAAAACTCATTGACGAACTCGGTAACTCTATTTTGTAAAGACAACAAAAAGTTAACCCCCCAATCTCACATCACACTGAAATTGTAAAATCGTTGTGTACGTATTATCAACGAAAAATTGTTCGAATTAGTCGAATCCATCGCCATTAAATTTTATGCTCAAACATCTGACTGCAATCTCATTTTTAAAATGTTGTCGAAGCGTAAACTTGAAAAAATTTGTATACTTCTCTCTCTTATTTTATTTTAAGTAGAGTTACCAAGTTTATTATACAGGCACATGTTTGAGGGAAACTGTTTACATTTATTATTATTAGTATTATTTTAATAATAGTTAATAATATTTATGCTCTATAATTAACAAACTTGCGTTTTTGTATGCGCATTTCAAAAAATAAATCATTATAATAGATTTAACAAGTTAAAACTTTAATTACAATTTTACAGAATCCAGTAAATTTGCATTTAATTTATAACAGGGTAACATTAATCATCGTTAGTGTCTGCCACTATTCGCACGAAAAATTTGGTGCCATTAGTGTGACCACTGCGGAAAATGTGTGTGTATTAGTAAAAAAAATGTGAGTGTATTGAGTTTTTCGAACTTGCAGTGTGATGTGAGATTGGTGGGTAATATGCCAAACTTATGTTCATATTTGTAAAAGAATAATGAAGAACGTATGAAATAAAAGACCAACCCGTGTATACTCTTAACATTGTTCTGTATGATATCTAGTTGAAAATATTAACATTCATGTTAAAATAGAAATAACTATTGCAAAGCTAATTAGAACAAACAAAAATTATGGCGGCATCTACTGTGGCATAGTCACGCTGAGCAAAATGAAGTGACACTCTGTTAATACAAAAGAAATGTATTTTCCCCACAACAAAATACTGCAGAATTTTATGTAAATAAAATAACCGATTTATTTCTAACATGCAGTTACTATGAATATACATACATACATATATATAATATATGTACATTATTTGTATTATTTAATAAGTGTATGTATGTATATTTAAATATTACACACAAAAAATAAAACATCAAACGTTATTTTTGTGTTTTTCTCTTTAAATAAATTAATACATAAATTTTTTTGCTAAATTTACATTTGGGCAATTCACAACAGGTGTTGTATATTGTATGTTGTATTGAAATACACAATACAATCATTTGTTGTGAACACTCAGTTGTATTTTCATATTGTAAAACGCTTTCTTTAGTAATTTTCGATCCAACGAGGAAAGATCGCTTCGTCGCTTCTGCTATTTTGTATAAGAGAAAACACTTGTCAGTGTTTGCTTTTTGGTCGTTAGATATACCCTGGAGTTTTAGTTACGTACCTCTTGCATTTTAATTTACAATGAAAAAAAAAATGTTAAATGTTTTGGTTGGTACTGAAAGAGAAAATACATACTAAAAATATAAACATTAATTTTTATATAAATAAACTTATCGATGTATTTGCGTTATTTGCATTATTTGCCATATTTTATTTTATAATTATTTATGCTGATAATATTCTATGTATTTGTTTTTTCTTTTTCATAAAAACTGGCATTCACTTGGAACTGATATGTTATGATACAATATACAACATTTACTAAACATAGCAAATGAAGTTGGATCGTGTATCAGATTTTTCAGTGAAAATTACCAACAACAATTTTACACTATTGTAAAGTGATACACGATACAAGAGATACAACGATACATTACCCATTGTGAATTGCCCAATTGTTTTTTTTTATTAACAACTAGGTATTTTAGCATTATTTGCTTTAGATGTTGGTGAATTTTTACTCCCTTTATATTAACTCGTAGTGTCTGCTTGTCGAAAAAATTTTGGATCGATTTTAACCACTTTCTCGTGACCCAATCGATCTGAAATTTTGCAGGCAGGCTTGTGGTAATGACAGAAATGATCTAACATATTTTTTTAGTGATGCCAAAACAATGGAAACTTTTAAATTTCTCTACCAGAGTTGATAAAAAAATGTACAAAGGGTTTGTTTTTGTTATATTATTACCATAACGACCACAAAAACAACAAGTCCAGCTATGAAAACAATGCAACATTTAGAATAACAACAAGAACAATATAGAAATATCATGTTTTTCATTTTTTTTTTACTTTTTCAGAGATTTCCCTGGACCTGTTCCACCGATTTTAATGATTTTTGAAGTAGAAATCTTTCCATGAATTTGGTGAATCATTCTCACTAAAAATGATCACTGTAGATGCACTATTGAGAGCGTGATCGTGACAAGAACAACATAGAAAATTATTTTTTTTTCAAGACTTTTTTAGTTCTTCATTCAAATCTCGGGCCCTAATCGACCGATTTGGACGATTTTAAATAGCAAACTTCTCAGGATGTTAGTGAATCATTTTTATGTCAACGAGTACCCTAGCTGCCGGATTGATGCCGTCATCGTGATTTCCACAGACGGACAGACGGACATCGCTATATCAACTCCGGTTGTTATAAGGATCACAAATATATAAATTTTATGGGGTCCAAAATTTTTTTTCTAATTATTACAAACGGAATGACAAACTTATATATACCCTCTGCACACTGGAGTGGAGGGTATAACAACTCTACAACAGCAACAATGACAGTCATATGTTTTTCAAATAGGAAAAAACTGTTTATGTGTTAGTTTCGGTCATTCCCCAGTATGCATTGAAATATTATTTCTCCAATGTTGGAGAAAAGTTAAGTTCTTAAATTGATGTCAAATGTAATTCTCAACTTGGGTTGAACAATTTTTCTCCTTGTTTGCTTTCAACTTGACATCAAGTTGAGACTTAACATTTTTTCCAATCTTTGAGAAACATTTTTACTCTCAATTGGATATCCAACACTTTTCTCCACTTGAGACCAAACATTTTTTCAACTTGAATACGATTTGTTTTAAGTTTGAGATATTATTTAAATATGTCATAAATATTAAATTAAATTAAACAAGTAGGCAAATTATAGTCAGTCTAGCCCGACTATACGATACCCTATACCATGGTTAAGAGACCCTATCTCTTCGGTTCAACTAATTAGATATATCAAATAAGCATAAACCAAATTTGAGTGGCATTTTTATTAATTTTTTTCGCTGCAGATATGAAAAAGTTCATATCGGATACTATATTTATATGGGAACTAGGTCGAAAAATGGACCGATCCTGACCATATTTGGTAAAGTCACTTATACTTTGAAAAAATATATACAAACCAAATTTGAGAAAAATCTGTGCAATATTTTTGTTTTTTGAAAGATTTAAGTGAAGATCGGGAAGCAGCTCTATATTGGACCTATGACTAAGAATTTTCCTATAGGCAGTATTTTTGAACTACTGATTAATGTATGTAATAAACACATACAAACCCAATTTGACTAAGATCTATACAACAATTTTGATCTTATGGCAATTTATGTCGATTTCATAGGGTCATTTGTATGGGGGCTAGGTCTGAACATGGACCGATTCTCACCAATTTCAATAGCGTTCATCCCACGGCCGATGGATATTATATATCAAATTTCATTAAAACATATTCATATTTGCGACCTGTAGTTTGATTACAAGCTTTACATGGACACACAGACGGACGGACGGACGGACGGACGGACGGACGGACATTGCTATTTCGATAATTAAAGATGGGTCTAGGACGAATATTTTTGGCTGTTACAAACAGCAGCACAAAGTCATTATACCCAAACCACATAGTGGTATAGGGTATAAAAATGCCAAAAAAAGTGCAAATAATTAATTGATATATTTTTAATTGTTTCTGCTTTTTGTCGAATTTTTCAATTTAAATTCTTATTTATGACACATTTAATATAAATATTCAAAAAATGTACAAATAATTAATTCATTTATTTTTAATTCTAGATTTTAAAAAATGTACATAATATGTACATTTAATGTTAAATATGTACATAATAATGTTAAACATATAATAAAATTATATTAAAACATTAAAAAAGTGCATTGTTTTCATTTCTAAAATTAGTATAATTTTAAATGCAAGTCTGTTTTTTTTTAATATAACAAAAATGGATTTTCCCTTTAACAAAATATGGCAGAATTCTTTATAAATGAAATGCAAAATGGAAAATCAATTTTGTGCCAATTCTTAACAAAATTAATAAAATATATATATGTATTATTATATTTATTAATATTTGTAATTTTATTTGATACAATTTCACACACAGTTTTACAGATCAACTGTTTTAATTAGAAAAAATATTGTGGTGGCATCTACGCAATTATTGAGGCAGTCACGGAAAAATTAAATGCAAGTCTGTTTTTTTTAATATAACAAAAATGGATTTTCCCTTTAACAAAATGGAAAATCAATTTTGTGCTAATTCTTAACAAAATTAATAAAATATATATATATGTATTACTATATTTATTAATATTTCTAATTTTATTTGACACAATTTCACACACAGTTTTACAGATCAACTGTTTTCAACTGATTTAGAAGTTTTCTGTTTTTGAAACAGTAGTGCCAATTTATAACATTTTGTGATGTAATGAAAATCGCAGAATAATAAGTTAATACACAATAAAAAATATTAAATTTTTAAGTTTTATATACATATTGCAATAAAAAAAACTTTGGTAAATTTACATTGAAGATGGTCAGAAATGAATGAGAAAAAATATATAGACATTTTAGAAAAGCACATTTAATGTTAAACTTTATGCACAAAATATATGGGTTTTTGTTGTTTCGAATTTAACTGTGGCTCTAAGTGAAAAGTTTTAGACCGATCGTATATTACATCTTGAGGATCCTCACCTAATATTTTCAAATATTTTAAATTCTTTTTAACTCATTTAACCTCATTACGAAAATAGTAAAACAGTAAATATGGAAAATCCACGCACCTCAAAAAATTGTTTTCTATGAAATAAATTAAAGACATTTCATATTATACAATTTTCTTTCAAAAATGTATCAATTATTGCAAATTTGAAATTTGACATATAGTATTTGTACATATATTTGTATAGATTTCGCAGTATGAAAAGAACTATTATTTCTTTATTTAGAATATATGTAAGTATTGCTCGCAAAAAAATGCAACATCATGAATGAAACACATAGACGACTGCTGGCAGCAGCATTTGTAGTCGTATAGTCAGCTACTTGATTTTTCTGAATACGACAGCAACATATAATACAAATGCATTTTTATTTAAATATACAATTACTTTTACTTATTTTTTAAAATGCATTAGTAAAACGTAAAAATAAATAAATTAGTTTAACGCCTTTTGATTATTAATGGAATTATAGCCTTTCATTTTGCGATTTTTTTTTTAAACAAAATAAAATATTTCATAGCACTAACTTCTTTTACATATTTTGTTATATTGTCAACACTATTTTTGTTTTGTAGCCAACAAAACACACTTGCAGTTTTTTTTTCTATTTGAAGAACATATGACTGCCATTGTTGATGTTGTAGAGTTGTTTTTTTTTTTGATTTTGTTTCGTTAACTCTTCTGTATTAAAGCACCTCCAATATATGTATCCATTTTAGTTTGCAAATTCAGTATATTTATAATATATTACTTACAGCAAAAAATAATAGAAACAATTTTATCAGTTATGCTTACGAAACTATATAAATAGACTTGAAGTTGGCTGCAAAAGCAGTAGCCTGTGTAAAGAACAAGTTAGCGACATGTAACTGTTACGTAACGTGTCAGCCTTTTTTTTCACATGAAAAGTATTGGGACGTTACGGTTACGTTCGGTAGCTGTTTTAAATGATTTTCATGTAAAAAAAACAACTGACTCGTTACGGTTACGGTTAGAAAACATTGACCTTTTATATGTATTATAATGCTATGAATGCATTTATCTTTATTTTATTTTATTTATATATTCTTTTTTTTTGTATTGTATATTATTTTTTTTTTATTATTATTACTATTTCATTTAATTATTTTTTTCTTTAAATAAATTAATACATAAAAATTTGTTTTTTAAATTATTGGTGAACTTTTACTCCCTTTATTTACTGCCTTTATATTAACTGGTAGTGTCTGCTTGTCGACAAAATTTTGGATCGATTTTTAGCCCCTTTCCCGTGAGCCAATCGATCTGAAATTTTGCATGCAGGCTCGTGGCAATGACAGAAATGATCTAACAAATTTTTTTAGTGATGCCAAAACAATGGAAACTTTTAAAATTTTCTACCAGAGTTCACAAAAAATGTACAAAGGGTTTGTTTTTATTATATTATTACCACAACGACCACAAAAACAACAAGTCCAGCTATGACAACAATGCAACATTTAGAATAACAACAGGAACAATATGGAAACATCATGTTTTTCATTTTTTTTTTTAATTTTTCATAGATTTACCTGGACCTGTTCCACCGATTTTAATGATTTTTGAAGTAGACATCTTCCCATGAATTTGGTGAATCATCCTCACTAAAAATTATCACCCTAGCTATCCTATTGAGGGCGTGATCGTGACAAGAACAACATAGAAAATTATATTTTTTCAAGACTTTTTTTAGTTCTTCATTCAAATCTCGGGCCCTAATCGACCGATTTGGACGATTTTAAATAGCAAACTTTTCAGGATGTCAATGAATCATTTTTTATGCCAACGAGCACCCTAGCTGCCCGATTGATGCCGTCATCGTGATTTCCACAGACGGACAGACGGACAGACGGACAGACGGACATCGCTATATCAACTCCGGTTGTTATAAGGATCACAAATATATATATTTTATGGGGTTCAAATTTTTTTTTCTAATTATTACAAACGGAATGACAAACTTATATATACCCTCTGCACACTGGAGTGGAGGGTATAATAATAAATATTTTTATATTAGCAGAGCTCCTGCAGTTGATTGCTGTAAGACATAGATGACGCTTTCTGTTTGATTTTAAAAAAGTGTCATAAAAAATCTTTAATTACTAGATGTTTACACGTCTCCCCTGTGCTCGGACCAACATGATTTTTTTTTAATTAAGCCTTAAGTACTTATGGGTCAATATCAGTTTATTATAAAAAACTAAACACCGTAACTAAAATATAAGGGTACTAAAGGATTAGTTCTAAATAATATTATGCTAAACTTGTATTTTTGTGCCATTTATTAATTTTTTTTTTTTTCATTTAACAGGTGGTACAAAATTATAGGCAACAGTATTCGAAAAATTCAAATTTACAATCTCTACGAAAAAAGATGTCGATTTATAAGATTATTATTATTTTTTTTTAAATTAATAATTTTATTTCTGGAATAAAAAAGTTTTAAAATTTTTCATATAAAGTTCGCGTTCCCAAAATGTGTTTTAATTTTTTTTTTCATAATTATTATATTCATATAAGGTATATCGAGGGCTTATATTCAAAAAGTACTATCTACATATGACAGCAATATTAATTTTTGATTTCAAACTGTTGTCTGATATAACTGTCAAATATAATATTAATTTTGATATCATACATGATTAGTACGACTATTTCTTAATAGATATTGTAGCAAATCGATCGACAAATACTTTCAGATCTTATTAATAAATTGGTTTTGCACGCTCTCTTTAAAATAATTATTGATGTAGATAGCACTTTTTGAATATAAGCCCTCGATATACAAATTTATTTGTACTGTATTAAATATAAAAAGTAATTAATCTACATATTTTCATAAAATAACGAATAAATTTGAGGAATTTTATGAATACATTAAATTTGTTTTATTTAAAAAAAAAAAATCATGATTAGGAAAATATTTATAGATTTTCATAAAGAGTCAATTTGACATCAAGGGTACCCCACTGGTTAATCTCAGATAACAAATCCAGAATATTATTTTTTTTGAATAATTAAAATATTATTAACAAGTTCTATTGAAATCGTTCTACATATATACATTATTTCGATATTTTGTTTTAAAAAAATATAAATCTCCTTAAATTTGTCCTTTGACCTTAAAGAGGGACAGTTTTTAGTATTTCAATTTAATTTAATTTAGCGTAAAAGTTGAAAAAGTATGAAAAATCACATTTTTCTTCAAATCCGCTGAAATAAAAGCGTTGCCCTCGCCAAATTAAGAATAGGATACCTACAATATTTGGCATTTTTAATCACATATATGAAGTCCAATCGTTGATTTCTAAAAGTTTCTTGAAAAAAATTTTTGAAAAAGTAAACTTTGAGATTTTGAAATAGTGCTAAAAAATACGTACCGTTTTGATATTAATTTAGAACGGCATAACAATATGCGAGATGCAAAATACCTTGATTATTTAGGGATGAGGAGAATGCAAAAATGCTGTTGTTGTAAATTATTTTAATGTCTCTAAAAATGTGAGCTCGATTTTCTTAACCCTAACCATACTGACAACATTTACAAACGTAGACTCCTGACAAAGGTACCCGGGTACCCGTGTGTGTTTATATGTCCGTTATTATTTATGGTATCCATTTTAAAACGGGGAATCCATTGTTTGTATTGTATATACAATTGTACTGTGGGTATGCATCGTTTCGATTATATTTTTGCATTCTCCGTTTTTGTGTTGATGCGTACGGTTGTGTTTCTTTGCTTTTTTTGTTTTATAAATTTTTTCGATGTCGCGTAAACGTAATGCACTTGTTATGGAAATGAATGTGTCTCAACCAATATCTTCTGATGCGGGACCATCATCTAAAGTTACACCAAGTGCTGCTGGGCAAGCCCCCAAAATAAGGGCAAATATATCATCATCGAAGTCTTTAGATCGTTTACCATGGCGAAATGGATATCTTAACATCTCCGCGTAAGTTTTCTTTATATTTTTTTTATTTGTAACTACATTCATTTATTTTACGCATTTATATTAGATTAACTGCAGATGATATTGATATCTTATGTGAAACGGAAGTAGAGGACGACAACGTGACGATTCCCACCGAACATGAATGGTTTCCTGATGCAGATGAAGCCTCGGATATAGAAATGGATGATGTGGTTGAGACTCCAGAGGAAGAAGACAACGAGGAATTAGAATTGCGTGGCGAAGTTTCAGATACTGCTTCAAAATATATAGCAAGTGATCAGACTGAATGGTATTCCCAAGAGATCCCAAATGCTAAAACTCCATCCCAAAATGTTATGCGCAAAAAGGTTGGTTTTATTCTATAAACACCATATGTTTTTATGTACATAGGTGTTTATGTACATAGGTGGACCACATCGTAAATTTAATAAAGTGATGACTGCAAAAGAAATATTTGATGAATTTTTGTCAGAAAATATAAAAAATTAGATCCTGAGACACAGCAACAAAAAAGGCAATGAAATAGCACTGGATTTCAATCAGAAAAATGCAGCGGATACTGCAGTTTTAAAATTGAAACCTCGCCAGTTTCGGTTGATTTCAATGGAAGAACTTGAGGCTTTTATTGGAATTTTACTGGTCATGGGTGTAAATGGTGAAAACGATGATCCTCCTTCAACTCTATGGGGGAATTACAGTCATCCTTTATACAAAGCATCGTTAAGTCGCGAAAGATTTCAGCAAATACTACGCGTAATACGTTTTGACAATGCTTTCACAAGAGCGACACTCAAACAAACAGACAAAGCTGCTCCTATCTCCGATATCTGGAATATGTTAATGCAGCATCTACGTTTAAATTATTTTCCAGATGAAAATGTGACAGTAGAGGTAGAACCAGTTTCACTCAATATATTCCCTCAAAGCCAGCTAAATACGGAATAAAAATATTTTGGTTGTGTAACACAGTCAATAGCTATCCTTTGAATGGAATCATTTACACAGGCAAGCCACCTGGTGGTCAACGACAGGTAAATGTAAGAGAAAACATCGTTTTAGATCTGGTGGATTTCTACAAACAATCTGGAATAAATGTAACAACCGACAATTTTTTCACTTCACTTCCTTTGGCCAATCGGCTACAAGTTAGAGGAATAAGTCTCGTCGGTACCCTTCGACAAAACAAAGCCTATATTCCAATTGAGCTACGTCCAAACCCAACGGACGATATAGGTACACCCCGATATGGTTTCAACAAAAACGGAACACTTTTGTCTGTTGTGACCAAGAAGAACAATGCATTATACTCGAGGGGAGCCAGCTGTTAATGGAAAAGAGGAGATTAATGACTTCTATAACAAAACAAAAGGCGGAGTAGATGTTATGGACCAGATGGTGTCTAAATATACCACCAATCGCAAAACCAATAGATGGCCATTGGCAGTGTTTTCTCGTCGAGGATTTTTAACATCACTTGGCGTGGAGTTGGCAACTAAAAATATGAACGAAAGAGCTAATGATAATCATATAACACGACACAATAACATCCGGGCAGCTCTAGAGCTTATGACAAATAAAACCATCCCTAAAGAAGTTTTCCAGGATGCTGCGGTCCCAAAGGCTACAACCCAACGAGATAAAACTGGACGGTTGCCAATAAAGGGTCGCTGCTACCTTTGCGTGACTACTGATCCAAAATCTGATCGAAAAACACGCAAAATATGCGATGGCTGTAAACGACCAATGTGCAATACGCATAGCAAAACTATTGCTCCACGCTGCACTAGATGTTAATTTTTTTTTATTTTTTTTTATGCAACAATATTAGTAAACAGTTTTATTTATTTTTTATACATGTACAAAGTTTGATGTAAAATATTTTTTGAATTAAATAACCACTAAATAAAAAAATACTATAATTTTTACTTTTTTCATACAAAATGTAAAAAGTTATATAAGGGTACCCGGGTACCCATATCAGGAGGGAAAGGACTATTCGAATTTGGGTGGCTCCAGAGTCAATCCAAAAGAATCAAGAGTGCTTTAGATGGGAAAAAACTTTAGAAAATGGTTATTTGAAGGAACTTGTGGAGCCTCAAATTTGTATTTTATTTAGTTTAAGAAAAATTTGACTTCAAAGTACGTTCGGGTACCGGGGTACCCGTTTTAGTATGGTTAGGGTTAATCAAGTGGTCTGCGGTGCATTTATTGCCTGGGGAACTTGATATAACTTGACAGTTTTGCAAACGATAATAGATTTTGTTGTTTTATTAGAAAGATAATATACTCTAGATTATGGTCTAGTCATTAATTTAATTGAAACGCAATTGTTAATATCAAAATTTTGGTGAAAAATTATTTTTTTTTTTTTGATAATTTTTACATATAAATGCATCTTTAAACTTTTAACCCAATGCGCGTCCCGAAACCATTGTCCAATTTGGCTAAAATTTTGCTCACTAAAGTTTTAGATCCAATGTCACAATAATCCGACCCGCACGTCTTGAAATGCCAAAAAAAAACTTGGCTTTCACCCTAATATATATTATGTACATATGTAAATATACATTCACTATTGTTATAAAAGGTGTATTTTGGCCTATTTGGTACGGAATATCATATAAATGAAGTGGTAGCGTTTTGGAAGGAACAAGTATTAACAATGCTGTTTTATTTATAATCATTCTTGTATAATTAATGATATGAAATCGTTTGAATTGATATGTTTTCTTCATATTGTTGTGTTTCGGCAATTCACATGTACATTAACATTACTCTATGTTAGAAAAAATTGCCGAATTTTAAATACAAACTTTTATCATAATTTATAAATTTATTATTCCAACTTATATTCAAAACACTCCATCTATCTAAAAGTACCTTCTAATATATTCAAGAAACTCTTTTTTGGTAGATAAAGTTATTGTACTCGTATGAAACTGATAAAACTCCCATCTAGCCATATTTACTTACATACTTAATTTTTTTCCATTAATGCCATTAATATGTGGAATTGTTACCTTTAAGTATAAAACTTTTACATAGAAAAAACAGATTCGAGAAGCTATACATACATGACTATATTTCTATAAGCAATCAGCGCCTTTCTACAATATATTTCTGTTATCTATCCAATTTCTAGTCAACCCACAAATATTTGTTTGTTTATTTGTAATAATTAAAGTTTTTTTTTTTTATTTTATATTCTTCTGAATTTTACTTCAGATGCTTTTAAATTATAGAAGAAATAGTTTTCGTTTTATAACATACGCATTGAATTATAAAAGTATTCAATATATTCTTATATTGAAAAAATAAAATAAAATAATAAACTTGTTAGTAACGGATTCGTTGTTGCAACCAAATTGTTGCCAATTAAGTTTTTGTAGTTCCATGCACCATCAAATTATTATATTGTGATAACTGAATTACATAATCCATATAACCGTAATTATATATAAATTCGATTTTATGTTTTTTATGGTATTTCTTGATATAATGGAATTATTAATAATACACTCTATGTGGTCTGCGTATAATGACTGTGTGCTGATGTTTGTAATTACTAAAAATATTTGATCTAGACCCAACTTTCTTACCTATTGACTGAGAATAACTTTCTGAGTCCATTTGTCTGTCCGTCCGTAAGTCTGCCTGTCCGTCTGTCCGCGTGTGCATATAAACCTTCGAATCAAACATAAGTTCACAAATATGAATATATTTTGATTAAATTTGGCATATAAGCTTTCATCGGATTAACGCTGTCTCCATACAAATGTCCCTATGAGATCGACTTAAATTGCCGTAAGATCCAAATTATCACATAGATCCCAGTGAAATTTGGTTAATCAGTAGTCCAAAAATAAACCCTGCAGGACAATTCTTAGTCATAGCCTCCATATAAATCTGCTTCCTGATCTTCACTTAAATCAAACGAAAAACAAAAATATTCTACAGTTTTTCTCAAATTTGGTTCCTACACACAGAAAAAAGATTGGTTGTAATTCGGTTACCACTAGCAAAATTTATTAAGGTAATAATAATATTTATTGTGATTCTTTGATATATCAAAATATAGTAGATATTCTTCTATAACTATCGTATAAATACAATTATTTAAGAATGAAGGTATCTTCAACAATAGAATAAGCTATGTTTACCAACGAAAGTCTTTTTATAAATTACCAAACAAATTTAGTTGAGGCAACCTAATTAAAACAAGAATAACATGTCCCAATACTAAATATTGGCGACTTCAACTACTAATTTTACAATAACAACATATTCAAACTGAAAATAAGTAAACAGATATTGTAACAAATAATTGGTTAGAATACTATGTATAAAATTTGTATTAAGAATGGTTTTTCGCTTGCAATAAATAAAACCCAAATTTTTAACCTCATTTGGTATTTCTAATCGAAAGGAAATTCTATAAATAAATTTCTATTGTAAATACAAAAAAAAAAAGATAAGAATATTATTAGCCAGACCAAATTTATTGATTTAATTGTCATTTGTCAAATAAAATAAAATATAAAACAGAAAATTTTTAACGATGTATAAGTGATAATTTATTTTATGTGAGAAAGTGACAAAATACTTTAAAAAATGGATGAACAACAATTATCCGTTAATCTAGAAACCGAAGATATAATTGTTCCACATGGGATGATTTTTTTTTTTTTTCTTGGTGTGCTTGGTGAAAGCATAGGAAACAAACCTGTCATACAATAGGTCATTATCAATACGTCGAAGGTACATAGGTATGTGGAGATACTCAGAAGATATTCGAGTAAATGTAAAATTGCTTAATTTTCGATTACAATATTGCAGCAAATCAATACGAGCATATACTGGAACAAATGTGTATGAGAACATACACAACCTGGAAGTTGGTTCTCCCGTTGTCATCAGCACCTCAAGATGTATGCAGATATTTATTTATGTCTACGCACGAATAATATAAAATTCTTTGTCTTGGACGAGGCATATAAACAACTCCAAGAAGTATTCAATGACCACAACAAATTTTTGATGTATTCAAGATGCTTACCACTGATTTTTGCGGTTAGTACTCCATTCCATGTAATGGAAGGCAGTCGTTGTTGCATGCGTGGACCTTTAATATTCTAGTAAAGAAGAAAATATTCACTATTGAAGATAACAAGCAGTTCTACGTGCATTTCAAACAAGAAACTATTTTCTGTATATCAAGATAATAAGTCGAAATTGACAAGAGGATGATTTTGCGATTGGGTAAGTAATGTGCTGATGTTTATAATACGAATTGTACTTGGCCTAGACACACTTTTTAAATTCATTCTTTTAAAAATGTGCGGATATAATGAAAGTACAATATTGTATTAAATAGGATCATATAATGGAGCAAAGGATACCTCTTTTGTTTATCATATAATATATTTTTTTATTTAATTTAATGTAAAATTATTTAGTTATTAATAATAAAATAAATATTAATAATTATTTCTGATTTTTCTATTTCATATGTATTACTAAAAAAACCCCGAAAAACGGTTATGACTATCAATAATTAAAATTAAGTATTCCATTGTATCAACTAAATATCACAATTCATACAATCGAATTTATATATAGAGTAATCAGAATAGAATAATGTAATAGTACACGTGACTATCAAAATTCGGTTGGCAACAAATTCAGTTGCAACAGCAAATCCGTTTTCTGTGTGTACATGTTTTTGCAAAAAATAAGTGTCCACTCTTCGATTTAGTCTCTATATAAATATGGCATCGGATATGAACATTTTCATATCTGCAGGTAAAAACCAATAATAACAATGCCACTCAAATCTGGTTTACACTTATTTTCTATACCAAATTAGTTGGACCTAAAACCCTTACTCTAAACACATAGTATAGGGTTTCGTGAACTCGGTCTATACTGACTATAATTTTCTTACTTTTTTTATTTGTGATTGTGACAACCATTTTACAGGTTTTGACTGATATAATATAAGAAATTAAAATTTTACAATGATATTTATATATTTATTATAAGTTTAATTATTATACATAAACTTTAATGAAACATTATCTAATGTGATAAAACAAAATAGATACAAATTCACGATTCACTACGTAACACCATTTGATACTTATTTTTTTTTTTTTTTTTGATAAAAACGTGTTGTCTGAAAACATTGCTGTCATATTAAATTGACATTTATAAAAAACGAAATTAACGATCTATCATATTTAATATCGAATGTTATAATTTTTACAACATTGTTCCTATGTATTGGTATTTGGTAGTTATGAACATCTGCACACAACGAAAATATCACTACAACGAAAAGAGATAATCATTTATATAATTACTCACCCAATTGTTTAATCATATCGTCAGTCAATTGATTGTGTTTGCGTTGTATTATAGAAAATAATTAAAAACAAATTTGTCAATTTCTTGTTTTAAATACACTTAGAACTGATTGATACCTTGCCGCCGAAATTCTTAATCTTTAACTAGAGAAGGAACAAGTCCACTTATACTTCACCGAGTGGCATTCTTATCGAGTGAAGAAACAGTGGGCCGAATGTTGGAGGATGGTATTCAAGTTATAGTCCGGCGACATCTAGCGGGAATACACCTAACTGCAAACAGTTTCGCAACCAAATAAATATAGCAATGAAATTTTATGTTAATCGGTGTTTGCTTAATGACGATTTACACATACGCGCAAAGATTTTTATATATTACTGGTGCCTAAGTCCCAGTGTTGTCATAATTTGAAATTGTAAATATATATCAAAAGATACGAGTATATTACAATAATTTGTTTATGGAATCTAAATATATATATATATCTGTGATATCTTCATCTTCAAGTTCTTCTTGGCTCTGACATTTTTCTGCTTTAATCAACGACTTCGCTCGGTATATTGTAAGTGTAACATCACGAATTTTTCAATTTCAACCCTTCTTTTATCCGTATTATAGAACATATCAACTCGGATTTTATTCTGTTGCAAAGTTTACTTTGAACTAAAGCCATAAAACTAAACCAACGTTCAACCTCGGCTTTTGAGAAAGGCAAACTAATAAAGATAATACAAATGTGGATAACTCTTTAAATTGATTTTCTTCAATAGATTTTTTAAATTATTAACTTCAATCGAGAAAGAGGTTGTATGTAGTTTTGTATCCCAATATTGTTCTGTGATATAACTCCATTGGTTTTGAATTTTTTTTCTGTTTCAGATGATATAAATTTAGACTCTTCTGATATATTAGTTATCGGTTATTTTACATGGTTTAATGTGTTTTGATATTGAAAATTTTG
Source organism: Cordilura impudica (assembly GCA_963682025.1). Classification (NCBI taxonomy): domain Eukaryota; kingdom Metazoa; phylum Arthropoda; class Insecta; order Diptera; family Scathophagidae; genus Cordilura; species Cordilura impudica. The sequence goes on from OY821517.1 coordinate 246,909,145, forward strand.
CCATTCCTTTTAATACAATAATATTTTTTCGCAATCGACTTTTTATTTCATTAACAAGCTCCTTTAAAAAGGTGATACAGATATTTATTTTTAAATTTTTTACTGTTTTATTATTTACATATTTAAAAATACAAAAAAAAACTTAAAAAGCAAAAATCCTATAAAAAAAACAATTAAAAACTTACTTACCGATCTCAAATATTATTTATTTTTACGAAGTAATATAATTGTTGTTGCTGTTTACATTCTTCTATTTCAAGATAGTCTAGACCGACCATATGATACCCTATACCAAGCGTTTAGAGACCCTATCTCATAGGCCCAACTAACTGGACATAGAAAATAAGCATAGGGATCATTTTTGGACTACTCATTAATGGATGTAATAAAGGCATACAAACCCAATTTGAGTAAGATCTATATGACAATTTGGATCTTATGGCAATTTATGTCGATTTCATAGGGTCATTTGTATGGGGGCTAGGTCTTAGCGTTCATCCTTTGGCCGATAAAAGCTTATATACCAAACTTCATCAAAATATATTCACATTTGCGACCTGCAGTTTGATTACAAGGTTTACATGGACACACAGACGGACGGACGGATGGACGGACATCGTTAAATCGAATCAGTTAGTGATTCTGATTCGATTGGTATAATAAAAGATGGGTCTAGGTCAAATATTTTTGGTAGTTACAAACAGCAGCACAAAGTCATTATACCCAAACCACATAGTGGTATAGGGTATAAAACTACTTTCTAACTATTTCAAACATTTGTGAAAAAGTTATTCGTCCTCCAGTTTTTATACGAATTGTTAGAATTAGAGACTGTCCCACAGTATCCAACTCAACATGGTTCTAAATTTCCCAGAGACTCGTTAGCACTGTAGATAAACTTAAGTCTGAGCAACTGCAATGCTACTACGTCTCCAAATAGTTGGATGTTCTACTATTTTTTTATTTTAATGCTATTAAAGTGAAAAAAAACAAAAACATGGTTGTCAAGATACTGCTGACCTTTCTTAGCGAGGCCATTGATTTTGCGTACCTTTTGTATCTCTTTTCTTGTATACAGTGTAGTGAAGTATTTTGAAAGATACCATTTTTTTTAAATATTTTCTTTTTTTTTACCAAAATAATAATTTGTATCTTAAATTCCAATTTTGTTTTTTTTTTTTAATTTTTGTTTAATCGTTTGTGGGTTAACTTCATATTGGATAACATAAGACATATATATAATACTAACATCAGGTAAAGTTTTCTTAAGCAAGTAATTTTTGAGAAATATTCTAATTCATTTATGGGTATAAATAATTTTATCTAATCAAAGATTTGTCTGTGGTCAAAGACACAAAAGGAATCAACTCCAATTTGATGGTAAAGTGTCTTACCTTAGTTACCTTTCCCCGAAACGAAAGAAACCAGAAAAAATACTTGTTGTGACTCTCCACATAACCTCTTCATCATTCGTATAGGCAACCTGGTGTTGCTTTCATATCGAACTGCAAAAACAATATCATATAAAAAAATACTCTGCCATCATACAAGAAAAAGACAGAAAAGAAAGTTACACACAAAATAGAGTCTTAATGAAGGCAACGGAATTGATCATAAAATTACAGAATTCTAACAGAGAACAGTTAAAATATTTACCTCCTAAAATACAAAAATTTTTCTCAATAGTTAAAAAATATTAAAATTCGTAAACAATACAAAATAGGATTAAGTGGTTCAACCTACAAAATTCCGGAAAATTGTGTATAAAAGTGAATAGTTTTATGTAAAAAAATTAAACAAACTTTTATAATTTTACTTGTCATGGTAAAAGAATATCATTAGCTAAAGTCACCTATGTCATCTACTTAAATTACTTAGTACCACATTTCTAGAATGAAATTAATATTACAGTGTAAGCTCCTTAGAATAAATTTCTTAAAATCTCTAATATACTAAAACAATTCAAAAGAAAGTGCATTACATTTTTCAAAACGGTTTACTTAAATAATATAAATTAAGTAACTACTTATAAACTAATATTAACAAGTAAGAAAATTATAGTCGGTCTAGACCGACTATACGATACCCTATACCATGCGTTTAGAGACCCTATCTCTCAGGACCAACTAACTGGATATAGAAAATAAGCATAAACCAAATTTGAGTGGGATTTTTATTAATTTTTTCGGCTGCAGATATGAAAAAGTTCATATCGGATGCTATATCTATATGGGGACTAGGCCCAAAAATGGACCGATCCTGACCATGTTTGGTAAAGTCTCTTGTATATTGCAAAAATATATACAAACAAAATTTGAGAAGAATCAGTGCAATATTTTTGTTTTTTGATAGATTTAAGTAAAGATCGGGAAGCAGCTCTATATGGGGCCTATGACTAAGAGTTATCCAATAGGGATCATTTTTGGACTACTGATTAGTGGATGCAATATATACATACAAACCCAATTTGACTAAGATTTGTATGATAATTTGGATCTTATGGCAATATATGTTGATTTCATAGGGGTCATTTGTATGGGGGCTAGGTCTGAACATGGACCGATTCTCACCAATTTCAATAGCGTTCATCCTATGGCCGACAAAAGATCAAATACCAAATTTCATCAAAATATATTCATATTTGCGACCTGCAGTTTGATTACAAGCTTTACATGGACACACAGACGGACGGACGGACGGACGGACGGACGGACGGACGGACGGACGGACGGACGGACATCGTTAAATCGAATCAGATAGTGATTCTGATTCGATCGGTATAATTAAAGATGGGTGTATGTCAAATATTTTTGGTTGTTACAAACAGCAGCACAAAGTCATTATACCCAAACCACATAGTGGTATAGGGTATAAAAATAATTTAATATGCATTTAAATTTCATAAAATAAAATAACGATCGCGTAAAGTAACCTAGAAATCTATATCAACAACTTAAAGAAAATTTAAATACTTAAAATGTTATTACAAATTTTGGTTCTTTACTTGTGACCCGACTGTACCTAAAGCATCACTTTAGTCATAATCATGCAAGAACACTATTAATTACCATTTAAACAGCAACATCATCAGCATTGCAACCAAAGCATCGAACTTCTTGGAGGCCTTCATCGAACTTCGTTATTTGGGTGAGTTCAAATGATTTACAACGTTAACATTTAATATTGTCTCTTGCATTTAATTAGTCATTGTATAAATTGCATTTTTTGATAAACAAGCAAAAATTATTCCACTACATGATGGCAATTGAGAGATAAGTCTCATTTACCTCATAATTACGTTTTTTTAGGAATAAAATATTTTTTTTGATTTCTTCTTTGATCATGTAGTTTCTGTTAGTTTTTGCTTGTTTCTATAAAGTTCAGTAAACTTCCGTAATTTAAAAATTCTGTAAACCGAAATCGTTTTCCGTTTTGAAACCGTATAAACATTCGGAATCGTAATATGATAATGCATTTTCATTTCCCAATAATTAAATATTAAATATTTTTGTATAATAATAGCACATGTGTGCTATTGCTTGATTTAAAAACTTTTCTATCTTTGTTCTAAATATGATTTAACTATGTTTTATATAACAATTTAAAATTTTATGAAAATATACGATATCATTGCTTAGTGTAGTAATCTATGGGTTGAATAAATCATGAATTTTTCGAATATGAATCTCTAAATCAATAGAAGTGTTTTCTTACGAACAATGTATTAATGTTGTGATAGGGTGATATATGTTCTGGGGTCCTACTTACACTCATCTCGCGCTTGTAGGACATTTGTAAGGGAGGGTAAAGAAGCGCCAAACTCTAAAAGATATCTATGAGTAGATCAAAAACTAATGCAAATTCGATTGTTACCTTTGAATTATTTCATATTAAATTAAACAGGCTACAATGGGGTTTACTTTAGGAAGTAATGTTGTAGTCATCTGGTCCATTTAATACTCATTTTATATAAAAAAAAAATTAGGGAGTCTACAATAATTTTTGTAGTGAGATATAAATTCTTTATGGAACAGGACCCGAACCCCCCAACCGACTGAAGCTAGTAGCTCAATGGCTCCCGCAGTCCTCCTCCAAAAGATTTTTTTTGAACACCTTAATCTAAGGTTTACCATGCAGTTTAACTTACGATTAAAATAAGCCAAGTCAAAGGCAAATACATTACAACAGAAACGGTCCATGAAAAGTCTGTAGACAATCAACTTTCTGGAGTGTCAAAAACACCGAAGAAAAGCAAAAATAGCCCATCACAGTTTTTAGCACGAAACTGAATTACTATCTCCCCAAAGTAGCGCACGCACACCAAGAAAAAAGTCAGCAATTGAATTATTCTAAAGTTGAAGAACAAAACCGCAGCTGCAAGTAGCGACTATGGTAGACAGCATGCCTGAGTCCTCTAAATCTGTGTTACCACTAAAGGTGGCAACCAGAATATTGTGAAAGAAACATAAGCACCTATGAAGAAAAATCCGAAAGGAATATTATACGTCATCACTGACGCAACCATCGTAATAATGGTACGGTAACTAGATGCAAGAGACAATGAACGGCCGAATACAAAGGTTTCAAGCAAAATGGTTACTCCAATAAAGCTGTATTAGATCAGTTCCTAAAGCCCTCAATTGCGAACTGGAACGGATCAACGGTGGAAAAAAAAGCAGAGGGCATTAGTCATAAGATACGACAATAGTGAATACCTAGATATCCTCAACCTTTTCATGCGATGCCAAGACAGCATTTAGGTCAGCTACAAGTTCGATGTAGTTCCCCCAGGTGAGATTCCACATCTCTTTGTCGTGATTGTGTACGTTTCTCCTCGAATTTAAATGTGTCTGTTTAAATTTTAATGCATTCGATGGTAATTTTCTACAAGATTTAGATGTACACATAGACGGACGGACAGACGGACATCGTTAAATCGACTCAGAAAGGATAAAAGTTAGGTGTATGTCAATTATTTTTGGTAGTTACAAAAGTCATTATTCCGTGACCGCACAGTGGCATTGGGTATATTAGATATTATACTATATTTAATGTTACTCATCCGGTATCAATAATTTTATATGAAATTTTTTGATTACAATTGGAAATATTCCATCATATTATTGATATGAATTCAGGAGCTCACAAAAAAGTTTGTGCTTTTTCATCAATAAAAACATGCGTTTACTTGGGTATAGAAAATAAGCATAAACCAAATCTGAGTGGAATTTTTATTAGTGTGTTTGTCTGAAGATCTTAAGTTAATATCCGTTGCTATATTTATATGTTGGCTGGTCCAAAAATGGACCGATCCTGACCACATTTGGTAAAATCATTTATTTTTTCAAAACATACAAATTTGAGACTAATCGTGCAATATTTTTGTTTTTGATGGCTTAAGTGACAAAGAAATCTCCCGCGGAAATTATTTTTGGACTACTGATTAATGGATGTTATAAACATGCACAAACACAATTTGACCGATATCTATAAGATAATTTGGACCTTATGGCAATTTAAATCGATCTTCTAGGGTTTATTTGTAGGCCTAAACATACACCGACTTTTACTAATTTCAATAGAGTTCGTTCTATGGCCGATATAAATTTATATTCCAAATTTCATAAAAATATATCCATATATGCGAACTTTAATTAGATTAAAAGGTTCACATGGATGCACAAACGGACGGACACACAGATGGACATCGGTAACTCGACTCTAAGTCATATATTTTTGATAGTTACCACATAGTGGTATAGAATATAAAAATAAATTATATTAAAAGGCAATATATTCTTTTAACTCTTTCTTTTAACTCATACTCTCTGTCTGTCTGTCTGTCGTGGTTCAAACCCATTCCCCCTTATCTGATCTGGAACTTGGCTTCTTGTGACTACAGATTAATCTTGAGGTGGTCACGCACACTCACGCATAGTCACGTACAGTCACGGAGTGATCTAAATGTCATTTCGTCTCATCCGATCGATCTGAAACTTGGTCTATACACTTGCTGTGAAAAAAAGATTAACTTTGACTTAGTCACGCACATGGATTTCCCCTCATCCAATCAATCTGAAACTTGGCCGATATACTTGCTGTAAAGAAAGATTAACTTAGACATAGTCACGCACGGTCACGCACAGTCACGGAGATATTAAAACCTCACTTCCCCTCATCCGATCGATCTGAAACTTTGTCCATAGACTTGTTGTGGCCAAAGATTAATTTTAAAATTGTCACGCACAGTCACGGAAAGATTCAAAACTCATATGCATAAGGAAAGAAAGAGTTTTAATAAAAACTTTGTTTTTATGGGTTATGTTATTTTACGAATCCATATAGCTCACAAAAGAACGATTGTTGCTTATATCCATAGTGTTTAGTGGTACATGCAAGATGTTCCTAATTGCCATTCAGATATTTAACTATGACGAACCGTCGATTGATGATAAATTTATGAAGGAAATTATAGTACTTACACGTATTTCAATAGATTGGCAAACGAAATACAACAAAATCTGTCAAATCTTCGCAGATCAAACACATATCCAGTAATATAATTGTACACAAAATTTAATATTTGCTTACACTTTGAGTCACGTCAGGAAATGTCTTTACATCTATACATCAAAATGGTTAACAGATATATTTCTGCGAGTTAAATTTTGTGAAATGCTCCATTTACATAATCTTATCAAGTGGGCGTACTATTTATCAGAATTGTATTTTTAGCCTAATTCCGATATTCTTAGTCCATATGCGTGTAAAAACACATCCGGATTATAGTGAGTTTTAATTTAGTGCATTTGTTGAAACCCAAAGAAATGCTTTGTTTATATCTTTTTTCAGTTATCTGGTAATATCTACAAAATTTTTGGATTTCTGTTGCTTAAGTATACAATTGAGCATCATCAGCATACAAACGCATCTGTTTCAATGATTTGATTTCAGCCAACCCATTCGGATACGTTTCCTGTTATATACAAAACAACTTCTTCATCCTAATATTCTCTGGATACTTTTTGTAAAATTGTACACAGTATTTCTGAACCAAACCATCCAAAAAGAGAAATAAAAACTCTAACCCACATACTTACGTCTGTATGTAAAAATTAATGTATTTTATACTTTCCTGCGTCATTATTATTTTGAGCTTTGTTGAATTGTTTGTTGTCGTTCTCAATACGGACTTTGTTGTACATTTTAAAGTGGGTAACAATGTAAAATATCCAGATATTGTTTAATTTTTCGAAAAGAATTAACCACGAACGAATCTGTTTATGTCACTTTATGAAAATTGATTTTATGCTGTCCTGAAATGAAGTCCACAACCTCGAAGCAATTAATTAAAATAATTAAAATTCGTTGACATCTGAACATCTGTAAGGTATACAGTATACAGATGTTAACGAATGTTAATCGAGTCGAAACAAAAACAAGAGTTTCACACATTTTTACGTTTTCATCATCAAATGGTAAATGGAATACATTAAATCCATTTAACAGCTCTTTGATAAGATGATTCAAATAGCACCCATTGTTTTCGTTGTTTTGCCACTTAAGAAAGCCCATGTAAGTGTGTGTGCTTAAAATCCAGCTAAAAATGTATGTGGTATAGGCATCAATTATATATGTAATTGAATATAAGTAAATGCTGTACTACGCTCTACTACATTTGGCAAAAACAGTTTTTGCAGTAATTATTTTGTGAAATTTACAACTGGTTATTGTAATTGATATTTCCATTATAAGCAAGTGCTTTTTCAAATATCACTTTGTTCATGCCATTTCCCGCTCCACGTATTCCAAATTAAACAAAAACGACCGAGTATATTATGCTGATTTATATGAAATTTTAATATTATTGAAGTATCCGCTACAGATTTTCGAATTGTTATTGCTTTTGTTAGTTTGTAATATATTTAGCCTAATTGGTCAATTAAATAATATTACAAGTTTATAATCTTAAATTAAATCTTATAAAATCCTTAATCCTTGCAAAAGTTGCAAAAATTTGGGGCTATTTCCCTAATGCAGTATGTTTTACTTTCAGTTGATTTTATATGGAAGGAGTGGATCATGATTGGATAACGAAGAAGTCCACTTCCCATATATACATAAATTGCAAAAGGCCTTCTAAATATTTTTTAAAGAAATTTAACATAATCAGATATTTTGCCTGGTAAGAGGGATTTGGCGGTTTTATAAAAAAGGCTTTAATTTTATTTCATGAAAAATCTCTTAGCATTACTCATTTGGTAGTTTAGTGGGAGAGCGGATAGCAAATATACTTAACTGAACAAAAATCCTGCTATATGCCGAAGTTCCCGATACAATACTCAAATAAAGTGGAAACTGTATTAAAGGGTGAAATATTATTAACTTAGAATGATATTGCCTTCGAATGCTTCTTCACAAAATAAAGGTACCAAATTGTTTTGCTAATTCTCAAATAAACAACGGTAATGAAAGTGAAGCCTGTGGGTCACTGGGGTTTATGGAAAATGACACACCGTAAGACATACCCATGCGCGAAACTACACTGCGTTATTTTTCCAACAAACTACGGAATCAGATTTTAATTAAAATCAGCATATGCGGCCTATCCATACCTCTTGAACACTGGATCATTTTAAAAATAATTTATCGGAGGATATTCTTCAAAGAAAACAAATGTCAAATTCTGAACTTATTTCCGATAATTCAATTTATAGTAAGTATCTCAAAATTATTGAAGACATATTTATCGCAATGGTTTGAAGAGGAAATAATTGAAAACCCATCTGACGAGTTGTTGAGGGCAGTGCACTACGATCTTGCAAGAATGCAAATATAGCGTATGTGCACAAATTAATTCCTGAATAAAAATGTGCTTTCAGTCAAGCATAGGCAAATCATTCCTCCTTCGAGTTATTAAATCTCAGTCTGACAGATATCGGAAGCTGCGGTTCATTAATACGTGGATTTGTCTTTTTGCCCCCTGGAGACTTTCGGAATTATTACCATTATCAAGGGGAATCACAGCTAACAATGACAGCTAACGCTATCAAATAACCAAAATTAAGGTGACTGCTTTTATACGACTGCATGTAAACACAGAAATTGGAACTCGGATTATTCTGGTGAATAATCTTTCCCAAATGATTTTTTTTTTTTTTAATTTAGTTTCATCAGAACAAGAACAAAAAGTCGAATTTTCTCCAGAAATTAACAAGAACATGGCTGTATTTGTGAGAGAGCGTTGTTTGTTCTAAAAAAAGAAACTCTTAGCCCAGTTAAACTGTAATTTGAAAAGACCATAAATACATACGAGTAGTAGGGCTGAAAGTTATCGTTATACAAATGCAAACATTTGGGGTATTCATAATGGTGTTCTAACGGTTGTATTGGTCATATGTGTCAAAATTGTACAACAGTTGTATAACTGTTGTTGATATTCTCCATAAAAAAAATTATATGACAATACAACGCTTGCAGCTATATGATTAGCTGTTTTTAGTTTACTATTTATCAACTTTTTCCGCTTCTTGCAATTATTTTGGCAAAAATAGTAGAAATAAATAAAAATGGAACGAAATAATTACACTCAGGTAAGTTCTTGTATAAAAGAACAAATATTTAATATTTTTTTAAGAGTATAGTTTATGAATATACTATTTGATGTCTTGTATATCTTTACATGTTACAACTTTGGTGCACCTTATGAATTCCCAAATTGTTTTTTCTTTACGTCATCTTCCATGTGGTAAATTTTTTCTAGTTTGCTTTTTTGATTTTTTTTCAGACATTCTACAATACGTATAATGCTTTTGAGCAACCCTTGCAACGTCGGGTACTAAAACCTGGTTTTATTTAAAACTTTTGAAAATTCATTTACAATTGGTCACTGTGTTGATCAACCCCTATACCTGTCGAGAATTTGAATGCAGTTCAAATTAATAGAAGGACCTCAATATGAAACATTCACAGCTAATGATCTTTTAACTGGACACTATCTTACAGGTATGGACAACGTATATGAAAAGCATGTGTTGTTTGAACTAAAAATGGCAAAGACAGTCGCACAATTAATTTTTGTTTCATAAAAGACCATTAGTGCGATTCTGTAAATTTTAACGATCCGACAATCGCAAAATATATCGACAGCTATTGTTGTTTGCACTAACGATTAAGTGATTCACTAACTACACCTTAACAATAGTCGACAAATCTATTTTTCTATTTATTTAAGTTGTAAACGAGTGGCATCTCTGTCAAACTAAGCGAAGAACACAAAGAAGAATAGAAAAAAACAACAAATCACTTCGCGTTTGGCAGGATGATTTTATGTTTATGTTTAATTTCTTTATTTTTATTAATATTTTTGTTTATTTATTTGAATATAAAACAATGAATTGAATATGCTATTTCATTTTTTTACTTATATAAAAAGTTTCTATAATAAAAGCAAAATATTTTCATTATTTTATGATTTTTATTTATGTATGACGACATTTCAACCTAAAAATTTAACTTTTTAACGATTGAATAAACAACACAAAAATTGTTGTCGTTTAGATAACGACAACAGCTGACTTTAACAATAGCGAATATCGTTTAAAAATTTTACTGAATACCAAAATCGATAATTTTGTTGTTTTCTTTTTTTAACGATACGATTGTCGTTAAAATAAGTTACTGAATCGCTCTACATAACTGCTCTAAAACTTACCGGCATTTATTCCGTATTTCTTTGTATATTCAGAACGAATTTAATTTTCCGTTATATTTTAAAATGAAATTTTTGATGACCAATGGAACACGTAAGTGTATATATATGCAAAAAGGAAGGATTGGTCCATGCTTTAGCAAAACTTTGATCTCGTAGACCTGATAACATTCGAGATAACTTGCTTGAAGAATGATGGCAAACAAAGCGTATTTTACACGGGTTTACCCTTTTCACTTCTGAGACCACATTGGTCAAATTGGTATAATATAAAAGCTGTAACTCAATATAAACAAGATTGGGAAAATCTATCAAATATAACAAAAATAAAATTTGTCGTCAAAGGTACATGAAATACCTGTTGTTATGTAGCCTGAAAATATAATTAAGTCAACATGCCGTATAATTACAGCAGATTTGTTCACCTATGTGACGAAATAAGGACAGCTACTGTTACTAAAATTGAAAAACGTTTTTTTGAACCCAAACAGGAATGGTTTGAATGGAAAGTGCTCGTGCTAGAAAATGTATGCTAATATGTCTTAGGCGTTACAGAAAAAATCACAATACTCTAAACAAATCCCGATATTTTGCATATAGAGCTTCCTATGTTATGATATGTAGTGAAAGGAAATTGAATTTGTATAATAAAAATATTGATCAATTAAACAGCAGTGAATAGTAGTATCTAAGTCTATGTGATCGCCTTCATATGCAGTAAAAGATTTATAAAATGCCGAGGATTTTCGTTTACATTTTAGTAGGTTATTTCAAGCGAATGTTATTTCCCAGACTATCAGCTGGTCGATGCCATATTTTATTGATGCCTTCCTAGACTCTCCCATGGATATGTGTGAAATTCATCCGTTTTAAAATCACTCAAAGATAATAAATCACCTGGTCAATTGCAATCTGCTATGAATTTTATAAAAATGCTCCTACTTCTTTTATTATTGAAATGTTATCGGTCTTTAACAAAATATTCCTATACAAATAAAATCCCTACCAGTTTCCAAAGACCAATACTCATACCTCTTTTCAAAAAAGGTGACCCTAATCTCCCATCAAACTGTCGTGGGTTATCGCTGATTAATACCTTATGCAAAATATTTAATTCCATTATACCCAATCGTTTAACGGATTGGATCGATCGTAACATGATTTTAAATGAATTCCAAGCTGGTTTTAGAAAGAATTATTCAACCGTTGACAATATTTTCAATCTCGTTAATGTTGTGAATTTAAACAAAGCCATCAACAAGAATACATTTGCTTTGTTTGTTGATTAATCGTGCGCCTTTGATACGATGTAATAGTCTATTCTACAAGCTCTCGTGCCTTGGTATATATTCGAAAATGATAAGAATTTTACAACACTTAAATGAAGATACCGAAGGTTATATTTGGAATGGTAACTCTTTTTCCGAGCCTTTTGCCGTCGAAATAGACGTAAAACAGGGTTGTATATTAAGCCCCCTATTATTCTCTTTATATGTTAATTATTTAGCAGAAGAGTTACCAGGAGGAGTAAATGTTGCTGACGTTAATGTCAAAATACTGCTCTACGCCGATGACGTAGTTATCTTATCAGATACTCCAACAGAACTGCAGAAAATTGATTGATTGATTGCTGATATAATTATTGTTCAATGTGGGCCTTAAGGGTTAATCTAGACAAATCTAAAATAGTGATATTTCGTTCCGGTACAAGAATCTCATCAAATTTAAACTGAGTTTTTGGTGACAATATTATTGAGATTGTGAAAAGTTATATATATCTGGATGCAGAGATCACATATAATCTCTCATTTAGAAAACACTTAAATAAAAAACAAGTAAGAGTGTTAAATTCGGCTGTGCCGAATCTTTGATACCCTCCACCTCGGTTTGAGTATTGATAATAAATGTAAACACAATATTGGAAAAAGTAAACAATTTGTTAAACTTAATACCAAATTATTTCAGAAAATTCTTTGGGTTGGTTTTCGTCTTTTCTATTATTTCGGATTTATTTCGGTGTTTGCTTTTTGGTCATCGTAGTTGCTGATCGGCATGCATTTAGGTTATATACCTATATGCATGCGTTTCCGGTTATATGACATAACTTCTCGTTTAATTTAGTTTTTGCTAATTAAATAGCTCGCCCTAACCTCCATTGCAAAGGTAATGGTTGTGTAGAGTGGCTATATGCATTAAATCGTGCTAATTGGAGATGGCTGTATAGCTTCTTTTAACTGGCCAAATATTTCTTCATTGTGGCCATATAGGTCGGATGGAGTAACAAAATAATAACCAAAAAAAAAAAGCTCTCTCAACTTTTTTTAAAATATTGCCATATTTTGAAAACATAGAGAATAAATTTATAATAATAAATAATCAAATTAGGGATGAAAAACGCAAAAAACGAAAAGTCCCAAACATTTTAAATAAAATAATTTAATGTTATCTTTATTTTCTGAAAAACTTAAAATTTTCATTCAAAAAAAATTGTGAAAATTTATATATAAAAAATAATATTCTCATAAAATTACGTTTACTTATGTAACAATTTTTATTTAGCAATTCTTAAATATCATTTGAGGTTTTCTTAAATTCATTGAATTTAAATTAATATCGACAAATCTGTTTTTCTATTTATTTAAATTGTAAAGGAGTGGCATCTCTGTCAAAATAAGCGAAAAACACAAAGAAGAATAGAAAAAAAACAAATTACTTGGTGTTTGACAGGATGATTTTATGTTTATGTTTAATATCTTTATTTTTTTACTAACATTTCTGTTTATTTATTTGAAAATGAAATAATGAATTGAATATGCTATTTAATTTTTTTATTTATATAAAAAAGTTTTTTAATTAAAGCAAAATATTTTCAACCTAAAAATTTAAGTTTTTATCGATTGAATAAACAACACAAAAATGGTTGTCGTTTAGATAACAACAACAGCTGACTTTAACAATAGCGAATATCGTTTAAAAATTTTACTGATAATTTTGCAATTTTCTTTTTTTTTTACAATTCGACTATCGTTAAAAGAAGTTACTGAATCGCGTTACTGAAAAGTTATTAATATCTCCTGAATGGCAATATTTTTTTTAAATGTAAACATTTTTAAATGTAAACATATTTCTAAATTTAAAATTATTATTTCCGACGTTTTGATATGATTTTCTGAAATTCAATTAATAATTTCTAATTTATAATTGGAAATTTTATTTTCCGTTTTTATTATAATTGATATTTTCTTAAATTTGAATGGAAAATTTAAAAAGTGAAATTTTGTATTTATGTGAATAATAATGCTTTATTAATTATAAACAATTAAATTAAAAATTAGATGTAATCGCAATCAGATATTTTATAGGTAAAGCAGAATAATAGTTCTATATAACTATGTAGAACTGTTTTGTAAGCAAAAAACTCATTCACGAACTCGGTAACTCTATTTTGTAAAGACAACAAAAAGTTAATATGCCAAACTTATGTTCATATTTGTAAAAGAATAATGAAAATACGTATGAAATAAAACACCAGCCCGTGTATACTCTTAACATTGTTCTGTATGATATCTAGTTGAAAATATTAACATTCACTATTGCAAAGCTAATTAGAACAAACAAAAATTGTGGCGCCATTTATTGTGGCATAGTCACGTTGAGCAAAATGAACTAACACTCTGTTAATGCAAAAGAAATGTATTTTCCCCACAACAAAATACTGCAGAATTTTATGTAAATAAAATAACCGATTTATTTCTAACATGCAGTTACTATGAATATAGATACATACATACATATATATAATATATGTATATTATTTGTATTATTTAATATGTGTATGTATGTATATTTAAATATTACACACAAAAAATACAACATCAAACGTTATTTTTGTGTTTTTCTCTTTAAATAAATTAATACATAAATTTTTTTGCTAAATTTACATTTGGGCAATTCACAACAGGTGTTGTATATTGTATGTTGTATTGAAATACACAATACAATCATTTGTTGTGAACACTCAGTTGTATTTTCATATTGTAAAACGCTTTCTTTAGTAATTTTCGATCCAACGAGGAAAGATCGCTTCGTCGCTTCTGCTATTTTGTATAAGAGAAAACACTTGTCAGTGTTTGCTTTTTGGTCGTGAGATATACTCTGGAGTTTTAGTTACGTACCTCTTGCATTTTAATTTATAATGAAAAAAAAATGTTTAATGTTTTGGTTGGTACTGAAAGAGAAAATACATACTAAAAAAATATAAACATTAATTTTTATATAAATAAACTTATCGATGATTTGCGTTATTTGCATTATTTGCCATATTTTATTTTATAATTATTTATGCTGATAAAATTCTATGTATTTGTTTTTTCTTTTTCATAAAAACTGGCATTCACTTGGAACTGATATGTTATTATATACAACATTTACTAAACATAGCAAATGAAGTTGGATCGTGTATCAGATTTTTCAGTGAAAATTACCAACAACAATTTTACACTATTGTAAAGTGATACACGATACAACAGATACAACGATACATTACCCATTGTGAATTGCCCAATTGTTTTTTTTTTTATTAGCAACTAGGTATTTTAGCATTATTTGCTTTAGATGTTGGTGAATTTTTACTCCCTTTATATTAACTCGTGTCTGCTTGTCGAAAAAATTTTGGATCGATTTTAACCACTTTCCCGTGACCCAATCGATCTGAAATTTTGCAGACAGGCTCGTGGCAGTGACAGAAATGATCTAACATATTTTTTTAGTGATGCCAAAACAATGGAAACTTTAAAATTTTTCTACCAGAGTTGATAAAAAAAATGTACAAAGGGTTTGTTTTTGTTATATTATTACCATAACGACCACAAAAACAACAAGTCCAGCTATGACAACAATGCAACATTTAGAATAACAACAAGAACAATATAGAAATATCATGTTTTTCATTTTTTTTTTTACTTTTTTAGAGATTTCCCTGGACCTGTTCCACCGATTTTAATGATTTTTGAAGTAGAAATCTTTCCATGAATTTGTTAAATCATTCTCACTAAAAATGATCACTGTAGCTGCACTATTGAGGGCGTGATCCTGACAAGAACAACATAGAAAATTATTTTTTTTCAAGACTTTTTTTAGTTCTTCATTCAAATCTCGGGGCCTAATCGACCGATTTGGACGATTTTAAATAGCAAACTTTTCAGGATGTTAACGAATCATTTTTTATGCCAACGAGCACCCTAGCTGCCCGATTGATGCCGTCATCGTGATTTCCACAGACGGACAGACGGACAGACGGACAGACGGACATCGCTATATCAACTCCGGTTGTTATAAGGATCACAAATATATAAATTTTATGGGGTCCAAAATTTTTTTCTAATTATTACAAACGGAATGACAAACTTATATATACCCTCTGCACACTGGAGTGGAGGGTATAACAAGTAAGAAAACTATAGTCGGTCTAGACCGACTATACGATACCCTATACCATGCGTTAAGAGACCCTTTCTCTCAGGCCCAACTAACTGGATATAGAAAATAAGCATAAATCAAATTTGAGTGGGATTTTTATTAATTTTTTTTGGCTGCAGATATGAAAAAGTTCATATCGGATGATATATCTATATGGGGACTAGGCCCAAAAATGGACCGATCCTGACCATGTTTGGTAAAGTCTCTTGTATTTTGCAAAAATATATACAAACAAAATTTGAGAAGAATCAGTGCAATATTTTTGTTTTTTTGATAGATTTAGGTGAAGATCGGGAAGCAGCTCTATATGGGGCCTATTACTAAGAGTTGTCCCATAGGGATCATTTTTGGACTATTGATTAGTGGATGTAATAAACACATACAAACCCAATTTGACTAAGATTTATATGATAATTTGGATCTTATGGCAATTTATGTTGATTCATAGGGGTTATTTGTATGGGGGCTAGGTCTGAACATGGACCGCTTCTCACTAATTTCAACAGCGTTCATCCTATGGTCGATACAAGCTTATATACCAAATTTCATCAAAATATATTCATATTTGCGACCTGCAGTTTGATTACAAGCTTTACATGGACACACAGACGGATGGACGGACGGACGGACGGACATCGTTAAATTGAATCAGATAGTGATTCTGATTCGATCGGTATAATAAAACATGGGTCTAGGTCAAATGTTTTTGGTAGTTACAAACAGCAGCACAAAGTCATTATACCCAAACCACATAGTGGTATATGGTATAATTAGCTGCCTTAAAACTGGCAATAAACTCTACTTGGTCGAAATATATAAACAACCCGCAAATTTCACAAAACATTAAGCTAAAAATATTTCAAGCAGCTTCCAGATCTATTATGCTTCGATTTAACGATGTCCGTCCGTCCGTCCGTCCGTCCGTCTGTGTGTCCATGTAAAGCTTGTAATCAAACTGCAGGTCGCAAATATGAATATATTTTGATGAAATTTGGTATTTGATCTTTTATCGGCCATGGGATGAACGCTATTGAAATTGGTGAGAATCGGTCCATGTTCAGACCTAGCCCCCATACAAATGACCCCTATGAAATCAACATATATTGCCATAAGATCCAAATTATCATACAAATCTTAGTCAAATTGGGTTTGTATGTATATATTACATCCATTAATCAGTAGTCCAGAAATGATCCCTATTGGACAACTCTTAGTCATAGGCCCCATATAGAGCTGCTTCCCGACCTTCACTTTAATTTATCAAAAAACAAAAATATTGCACTGATTCTTCTCAAATTTTGTTTATATATATTTTTGCAAAATACGAGAGACTTTACCAAATATGGTCAGGATTGGTCCATTTTTGGGCCTAGTCCCCATATAGATATAGCATCCGATATGAACTTTTTCATATCTGCAGCCGAAAAAATTAATAAAAATCCCACTCAAATTTGGTTTATGCTTATTTTCTATATCCAGTTAGTTGGGCCTGAGAGATAGGGTCTCTAAACGCATGGTATAGGGTATCGTATAGTCGGTCTTACTTGTTTTATTTTGTATTTTTACGATTATATTTTATTAAATTATAAATATAAGTGTTTTATGTCGTCGATTAAAAACTTGTGATATATTTAATGAAAATAATGTAAATTTGACAAAGAAGGATTAATTATTTAATAAAATATTCTCCCTGAGGAAGTTGGAAAAAAATACCAACGAAACGTTGGAGTTCAACAGTGAAGTAAATAAGTACTATATATAAGTATAAGTACTGACTTTGAAAGCCTGATTTAGAGAACTCTAAATAACAAATTAATTACGAAGACCGTAATGATTATATTGAAAATGCTTCAAGTTCACAGTTTCACGATCTATATGAAAAACTGGATTACAATATATCATCATTCTATAATTCATACACTCAGTTCAATAATAAGGGCTAGAGGTGGGTTATTAGACTTGAATGCAAGGTCGTTCAGAAATAAAGCTATTGGTATTTGTACAATTTGCAATTTAGATACTTCGGAAAACACACTTCACTTCATCGGGGTTTGCCCTATATACAAAGAATTTAGAATACAACATTTTGGTTAATCCATACTATATTTAAATTAATTTATATGTATACTAAATGGCTTAAACTTTTTCTCCCTGTATAAATATATAGAAGTTTGTTTAAGATATAGAATTATATATAGATTTATTTTGAATGAATTTTTTTTTTTCAATCTTCCATGAAAATGTAAATTTATATTTTACCTCGATATTTTAATTAAAAAGTATAAAAATTATTATTATGTAAATGAAATTTTCTTGCCTATAATACTGCCAATCTGGCTTACAACAATTATATTATGCCACATATAGATTTAGATATTACATACAAAATATATTAATAAAATAAATAAAATAATAGTTCAGAAAAACAATAAGCCATTCAATAGCGCTCCATCATAATTTAATCAAATTTTAAGCTTTATACCGGTAAAATTTTTCGATTGATACATTGCAACAAATCAATACCTCCATTTATAACTACACTTGACTACTGCATTAACTCTTGTCATAGCAACGAAAAATCAGTGTGGTATATCGCATTCGAGAAATTCATTAAAGTTTATTCCCACTTATGTTTTGCGGAACAAATGTCTGTGAAAACGCATCCTGGAAGCTGGCTGGTTATCTATCGCGTATAGACCAACACTCCACATACGATATATATATAAAATTTTTTGTGTTGGATGAGGCCTATGAAAGTCTCAAGGTTGCAGTAACTGGATCGGAGATATACTCAACCTAATTCGCACGTATTATATTCGGTTAATATGCCACGCATTGTATCGAAAAATAGTCGTTGTTGCATGCATGAACCTGTTGGATATTCTTATAATAAAAGAAGTGTTTATCTTGGAAGACATTCTACATGCATCGAAAATAAGAATTTATTTGCTGAAATACAAGTCGCAATGTTGATCAATTGACTGAGGAGACGATTATACGATTTTGTAATTGGTGTGTTATACGCTATACCATACTGGCTATAATAAGTTTTTGTAAACGTTTATAACTACGAAATATAATTGAGTGCCGACTCCTTCGACACTGTCATTTTGATAGTCAGTTTATATCTTTATACCTTGCAACTAAAACTAGTCGCATGTAATTACATAAAGAGTACATTACATTGCATATATGAATAGCAATTTGAATTAATAAGAAGATATCAAAAGAATCCTTGTCCTTGACTCATGAATTGCATGCTGCGATCTCAAGGCTAATATGGAAATTGGATTTATAAGGAGCTTTAATCTAAAGAACAACCCGGGGCTGCCTTCTTACTCTAATCGAATCGAATCAAGTAAAAATATATGCACGTCAAATGTTCGGTATGATTTCAGTTTAAAAAACTTATTACAAAATCCCTTTGCATTCGAATTTAGTTTTCTTCTCAAATCATCGGTCACAATATCAACTATGTAGGACCATTTCGAGTCATTTTGTCTGTACTAAACAACCTCACAGCATTTGTTCTATGAATGCCTTTTGAACATATAAGTGACATTTTCATCTCAATGAGAACCCGTAAGAAAGAAAGATATAGTACAAACACCGATAATTCGTTGTAACAATCAATAACTAAACTTATTAGCAACAAAATCAAATCAAAATCATCTTTAAGATAATATAGATTATATACCTAATTCAGTAATCACAACAGAACCCCTCTTAGTATCAAAATTCGGTTGCACTAACGAATGAATTTTCTGGGTGTATCTCTGTGTGTTAATAAAATCAAACTCGAGATCGCATATGTAAATATATTTGAATAAGATTTGGCATATAAGATACAGGAAATGCTCAGATCTAGCCACTTTTATGTGTTCTTAAATTACCATATGATTACTATATTTGTAATAGTTACGCACATCATTGTTAATATGCTGATTCAGCAATACCATACATATGATTAGTTATAAATCATACATGTACGTATTAATTTTGTCGCGCAACATAAAATCATTTATATATCAAAACCAAATCATCGTAGATCGTTCCACAATTAACTTGTTATATATATATAGATATATATATATATATCTTATATATAAAATTCTTCTGTCGCGGTGTTTGTGGTAAAATTCCACCGAAACGGCTCTACCGATTCTCATGAAATTTTGGGCGCATATTAAGTATGTCTGAGAATCGGACAACGTTTATTTTTTTTTTTGCTAGGGCCACTGGGAGGGGTACCCCCCATACAAAGTGAACTTTTAAAATCAGATATCTGGAGTACTCTGATAGCCATAAGTGCCACGCCCACTTGAGATATCAAAAAAAAAATACCTGTTGCCCGTTTCTGAGACCTACCCAATATCCACAAAAAATTTCATGAGAATCGGTCAAGCTGTTTCGCAGGAGTTGAATTACAGAGACCGCGACACCAGAATTTTATATACAAGAAGTTAAACACCTCCTTTTTTGTTTTTTTTTTATTTTTTTATTTAGTGCGATTTGACTGCAATTCAGAATGTATGTATGTTTTATCATAGGAAATTTTTGTATGTATAAATGGACCCGATAGATGGCGCTGGGGTAAAGTCATTTCGAATATTTTTATTTACGGTGCGATTTTACTGAAACTAAGAATGTACATATATGCATGTTAGATGATGCCAAAAATTTTTTTTTTTGGACCCGGTAGATGGCGCTGGCGTTCGAAAAATAATGAGTTGTCAAATAAGTTCCAAAATTCACAAACGTTTTTATATACAAATATTCTAACTAAAAAGGAAGGAAAAATTGCATTGGCTATTGCTTTGTCCGGAATAGCCGCAACATTATTGCATGGTGGTCGTACAGCTCATTCAGCACTCAAATCACCGTTAAAAAAACATTCCGGTATGGCAAAAGTTCTGCAAAAATGCAATATTATTATTTGGGATGAATATAACATGACTTACAAACATTCCTTAGAAGCACTACATAGAACTTTAAAAGATTTGAAAGGCAATGAAAGACTTTTTGGTGGAGTTCTCATTTTATTATCCATGATCCAGCGGCTGACCAGTTTTCAAAACAACTACTTGGTTAAGTGAAACAACTATTTAAGCCGCAAAAAATTTCGATGTCGATAATATTAATGTTATTATTCAGGACATGATTGATTCCGAAAGTGTTATTTCAAATCTATGGATAGTGTTGTTGAAGAAAATTAAGCTGTCAATTATCCACCAGAATTTTTGAATTCACTTGATGTGCCCGATCTACCTCCACATTTATTAAAATTAAAAGTTGGTTCTCCAATAATTTTGCTACGTAACCTCAACGCTCCGAGACTATGTAATGGAACCAGGTTAATTGTTGAGAGAATAATACCAAATGTTATTGAGGCCACAATTCTCAAAGACAAATTTAAAGGAGAACATGTCTTGCTGCCAAGAATTCATATGATTCCTACCGACACACCGATAACATTCAAAAGACTGAAATTTCCGAACAGATTGGGCTTTACCATGACCATCAATAAATCTCAAGGACAATCATTGCAAATATGTGGTTTGGACCTCGAAAATAGTTGTTTTTCCCGTGTCGGAAAGCCAGCAAATTTATTAATTTACTGCCAGAATAAAGAAACTAAAAATATTGTTCACTCTTTTTAGAATTACAATGATAGAAATATATTGGTCATTCTTATACATACGTATGTTACAATAAATATGTATTTTAATTTTCATAAATAAAACATGGTTTTTTTTTTAACAGTTTTAATATTAACAAATGCATAAACGTTTTTTTATATAGATATATACAGATTCTAACTAAAATTAAAAATTCATTGAGGGCAAAACAACGTTTGCCGGGTCCAGCTAGTATATATATATATATATTAAAATCAAATTTATTCCACTCAAACCATAAATATACCTAAAGTATAAAAATATGATAGAATGTAAACACTGTCACGTTGGACCTATATAGTTCCCATATCCGATAGTATATTAAAAATATCTCCATGCAAAAAATACTTGACATAATCACTCAAATGTTCTCCTATTTTTTTTTTGTCTATTAATAATCTCAAAGAGTGTGGTTGTGATCTACCGTTTATTCGAAACCCATGTTTTGCGTATTGTTTGCATACACTCAAATCTGTTTTTGTGCGGTTTCTCTTTGTGCGATTTGTTTTGTGCGTTTTTATACCCTATACCACTATGTGGTTTGGGTATAATGACTTTGTGCTGCTGTTTGTAACTACCAAAATTATTTGACTTAGACCCATCTTTTATTATACCGATCGAATCAGAATCGCTATCTGATTCGATTTAACGATGTCCGTCCGTCCGTCCGTCTGTGTGTCATGTAAACCTTGTAAGCAAACTGCAGGTCGCAAGAATGAGTATATTTTGATGAAATTTGATATACAAGCTTTTATCGGCCATAGGATGAACGCTGTTGAAACTGGTGAAAATCGGTCCATGTTCAGACCTAGCCCCCATACAAATTAAATCGACATAAATTGCCATAATATCCAAATTGTCATATAGATCTTACTCAAATTGGGTTTGTATGCATTTATTACATCCATTAATGAGTAGTCCAAAAATTACCCCTATGGTACAACCCTTACTCATAGGCCCCATGTAGAGCTGCTTCCCGGTCTGCACTTAAATCTATCAAAAAACAAAAAATATTGCACTGATTCTTTTCAAATTTTGTTTGTATATATTTTTACAAAATACAAGAGACTTTACCAAAAATGATCAGGATCGGTCCAATTTGAGGCCTAGTGCCCATATAGATATAGCATCCGATATGAACTTTTTCACATCTGCAGCCAAAAAAATTAATAAAAATCCCTCTCAAATTTGGTTTATCTTATTTTCTATGTCCAGTTAGTTTGTCCTAAGAGATAGGGTCTCTAAACGCATGGTATAGGGTATCGTATAGTCGGTCTAGACCGACTATAATCTTCTTACTTGTTTTTTTCTGTGCTGCATATGTAATTTGAAAATTTGAATATATCGCACACAAAAAAAAATGCACAAAAGAAATCGCATAACTAAGAAATCAATATGTTTCTTGTTTAGTACTCTTCTGTATTAAGAGTAATTGAGCTTATTTTAATTAATCTTACTCAATCATTTAAGGCGATTATTTTAGAAGCCAAAGTATGTAAAAAATTGGCTAATTTTTCAACGATTTATTTCATTTCTTCGATTGTTAATAAACTCACGGAAGCGCAATCCATATACTTTTCAAAATCTCTTGATATTTAAAGTTTCATCATACTTATATCAATATTTGTTTTAAAATTGTAAAACTATTCACAAAACATAAAGTGAGTTTGCTTAATATACAATTATTGACTGTTACCGAGCAAAGACAATGAAACGGAAATTTTCTTCTTCAGTTGTGAATTGTGTTTATTGTGTTGACACCCACTATATATACATTTATATCAAGAGCAAATACCAATTTATTTATTTATTTTGTTTTTTACATAATACACGTTCTGCAAAATATTTATTTAGTAGAAAAAACAAATATCATGTTACCCATAAGCACAACTCTAGTGTTTATGTAGAATATAAATTTTGTATACATATAAAATGTAAAATTTAAATCAACCTAATGAAAATGGTGTTTGTTGATGTTGTATTTGAAAATATTAAAACAATCTAATGTTTACCTTTTCAAATTGCCTACAATGGCGAATTGAGCTGAACCGAGTGAATATTGCACGTTCAACAATTTTTGTTTTTTTTTTTTGTTTTTCGTTGTTAAAGTTATTTTTTATGTGATGAGAGAGATTGGAGCATTTATGACCTAAAATAGTCAATAAACGTTAATTTATGGATTTTGGCTGAAGTGGTGGTTGTTGGCTCAGACTAATAACGATATATTTACTTAACTTTTGGGTAAAGCCAATACTTGTTTATTATCCGATAAATTTTTGCAACATGAGCACGTGAATTTTCATTTATTAGATTATTCGTATTGTATAATAGGGATGAATAAGGTAGATTATAAAGTATATATATATATATATATATATATATATATATATATATATGTGTGTGTGTTAAGTTTTGTAAATATTAATTATTGGGGACGGCAATGCGAAAGCGGAACAACTGAGTGCTAAAAAGTGTCGAACATTTTTAAATTTTACAGTATAAAATTTAAGAATCATATCCTCTAAAGGTTTACTATAAACTGGTTGAATATATTGACGCCTGGCTGTATACTTATATAAGGAATGTAATGAAGTCATGACTTATTCACATTGTTTTTTAGTAACAATTGCTTAAAAAATTGTTGGTATACATGAGATTTTGCAAAACATAAATAATATAGTAAAACAGACATTCTGGGGGCGTGGGATATTCCAAGTCAGGGTGAAAGTTGTAGGCTAGTATATAAAAATCTCGAAAGTGTATGGTGTTCTCAGGCCAAACTTTTTTTTATGATCTTCTATAGTTATTTAGTTCTTCAGCTATAACTCAATATCCATTGATGACTTCTCATTCCATTCTTCAACGAAATTGTAACTAAGTTTACAATAAATCGTTTTTCTTTATATATTCATGTTAAAAAATCATGTTAGACCATTCGATCGAATAAAATTTTCAAAAAATTGTTTTATCAATTTTCGACTATAACCAAAACTAAATGCAAAAACTATTCAAAATATTTTTTGCTTACACAACCGGCGAAATGGATTATTAGTAGCATAGTTAAATCAAAAATAATTAATATTTAATTTGAATTATACTTAACAAATAATTGAAGTCAACGTCGCCATGAAATAAACTGAGCAGAAAGGAAATGCTAAACATAGTTCTATGACTTTTCAGTGTCGCTAAATTGATTAGGACAAGTGTGGCTTTATATGAGGGTAAGGCACAGGAGTTCCAAACAAGTCCATGTAGATAGAATTTAAGGAATTGTTTGTGGATAGATTCGATTAAATTTATATGAATAATGTAACACGGATCCCATATTATAGAACCATATTCCAGGATAGGATGAACCAGGGACATATATAGCTGTTTGGTTAGATATGGATCTGAAAATTCTTTACCCATCGCTTAATAAATTCAAAAACGTCATAAGCTTTATTTATTGCCATAGATATATGCGGACGAAAATTTAATCAATGTTCTAATACAATGCTAAGATCTAAGAATATATCAACCGAGCGCAGTTCACTGTCATTCACAAAATAATAAGTTTGTAGATTATTACATCTGTAAAAGGACATGTGCTTGCATTTTTTTATATTGAGCTCCATTAGATTTTCATTGCACCATCTACAAAAATTATTTAAATCGAACTGTAGCAAATAATTTTAATAGAGAGGAAAATAGTTTGGCATCATCAGCGTATAAGAAAATTTTTGAATGTTGAATAACAGAAGGGAGAGCGTTGATAAATAAAGTAAAAAGTACTGGACCAAGAAGACTTCCTTGTAGAACACCAGAACACATTTCGATTTTTGTAGAGACAACGTTTCTAAATTTAACCCGCTAAGATCTCTTCGTCAAATAACAATTTAACCAGAAAACTAAAGAATTACTGAAAAGGCTCTACTAAAGTCGGTGAAAATTACATTGATTTGCATACGATCTTCAAATCAGTAATTTATAATTATAGTAAGTTCCAGAAGGTTGGTGATTGTAGAACAAGATTTACGAAAGCCATATTGATATGGAGAGACTAAGAGATACTTGATGAGATAACGATTCTGTTACAATTTTTTCTAAGAATTTGGCGACAGGCAGTTAGCACAGTGTTTAAAAATATTATCTGGTATTCCATCAGGACCGGGATCAAAACAATTCTTCAATGTTTTCATATTACTTAAAACAATGATGTTGTTAAGGGAATTTACATCTATTATCAAAAAAGCTATGGAAATATCAAAAGTATATTGTACTGATTGATCAAAATTTCATACCGAATATGATGTGGCAAAAAATCAGCAAAAATATTATTGATTGATAAATCATCATTGATCCAAATTTTACAGAATTAGGATATTCTCGTGATCGACGTTTGAAATTAACAAAATTGTAAAATGATTTTGGATTCCGCCTTAAATTATGTATCATACGAGTTAAGTAGTTGTTGTAAGCCATTTTATTTTCAATATTGTATTCTAAACTAGCAATAAAGTAGTAGCTAAAATCAACGGGAGAACCAGACTTTTTGGGTAAATAATTATTATTCCATAGTGGACCTACCGGTTGTAAACCGGTAAATAAGATGTTTTAGAATTAGAATTAGAATTCAAAGCGGGCATATGTTTAATATAAATATTATCACTGGAACCAGGAGGGATATACGAACATGACATGAATAATGATGTGTTTCTTAATTTGATTTTTATTGCAACAAATTCGATACCAGCTGTAGAACCGCTTTCCAGTTGCACACTTCCATCTTTCGCTTTAAATTTAATGTCTATACCTGAAAAACTGGTCTAAGAATGGCAAACCCTTTGGAGGTTTTAGTATATTTTTAATAATCTGTACACGTACCAAAAGATAATCATAAATTTTATTACTCGAGAATATGCGTACCGCTTAACATGTTCAGTATTATTCTGACTTATAAACATTGGAAACAAAAAGTAGCATGTGCGTTTGCCTTCTCCATACAAGTGTAGTCTAGGTGTGAGAATATGTATTTGTGTGACAATTAAATCATCATATATGGCCTCAGAGAATATCCATAATATTCGTTCAATTTAGAACAAAAAGCTTATAAATTTGTTATGTGTTGCTTGTGGGTACTTTATTTGCAAAAAGAAAAAACATAAAATAAACTAAATATAAGCAAACAAATACATTCAGATGTATTGAACTACACGCACAAGACAACATTCATTAAAGACAATTACATTAAAAGAGAACATATTGTTACTGGCACCATGAATTTCTTTAGAAATTTGGAGACTGAACCATACTATTGTTCACAATGGGCTAAAATCAAAATTGGTTGCAAATAATTCATTCATATCTCTTTTTCTACACGTACTGCAATAACCTTTTGGACAGCAATAGCCAACATGAATTTTTTCTAGCTTAAATTAATTCTCTTACGCAGATCCAGAAATTTAAGTACAAGGATAAGCAAGGTTTGTACATTGTAGAGCCTCAAAAAATGTGTATGCTGTACTTCCTGAAAATTAACCCAGAAACATTTTTTGATGAAATCCAATATACTTCAGATATAAGACAATCGCCCCACAGTGGTTCAAAACAAAAAAAAAGTGGTAATAAGTCTGGAACTTCTAAACTATTGGTTGGATTGGAATAGTATATTCTAGGCGATTGTAGTCAAGGATGTAGGCTTTCAAAATATTTATTTTTGAGATACGCTGTTGTAACACAGGGTGAGCTACAGGGTGCCAAAGTCGACCACCACGAGGTGGAAAATGCTTTCAAAGCTTGTAACTTTTATAAATATGAAGTGATTTTTACGTTTTTTAAATTTTTCCAATAACCATTAAATTGTTAACAAAAAACATGCCTATACTATCTAGTTATCGCTTATGGTTTAAAAAATATTTGATTTTAAAAATCAACATTTGAACTTTTCACCAAATTCTTTCTTGGTTTTTCGCAAATAACATTTTTATTAAAATAGATAAAAAAAATCTAAAAATATGTGGCGATAGCCAGTGCTTTCTAAAAAAAACATGTTGAAGTATTTTTTGAATTATTTCAAACCATTTAGTGAGCACAAAATCTTAAAGTTGACTTTTTGAATCAGGTTCTAAAAATTGCAAATTTTTGCCAAAAAATACCTTTCATTCTTTCACTTTTTTCTCACAACCTTGGTAAAACATGTATATATTTTTCTACATATTTTAAAAGAATATATTTCAAGAATGGTTGTAAGTGAAATTTTTAATATTTTTGGACATGCACCCTACGTCCAGCATTGGACGAATTTGGGCAATTTTTAAAAAAAAAACTAAGTTTTAAAAGTTAATACAAAAATATCCGCTCGATTTCTTCAAATATTTCACCGCAGTGTTAAAGCTCCAAATATTTTTATTTACTTGCCGCAATAAAATTCACCGCCGGTACATAAACGTGGTCAGGAGGGATTAAATGGTGAAAAAAGTCAAATTTTCATACGAATTTTTTTTGTTAACATAAAAAACATATTAAGATTAGTTATTTTTATATTTTGTTTACTGATTCAGAACGGCATTTAAATTATCTAACACACTTCAAAAAATCATTTTGATAACGTTAATAGTTTTTGAGATATTTATATTCAAATTTCAGAAAAAAATATAGAAAAACTATGGTTTTTCGTTTTTTTTTTTGGTTTTTTTGGTAAAGTGTTCCCAAAATTTTTGAATTTTACTTATTATTATATATATTGTTAAAGAAGACATATTTATCTATTCAACGATATATAACATGTCTATCAAATATATTGCAACATGCTGAAATAATGACCCCAAACCACACTCCACAGGCAAAAATTTAGCTATTTCTCTATTTGTTCATATAAATGGTCATTTACATAGTGAATGACATATTTTTTTTATTGTTTTTTGGTAAAGGGTTGCATACGTTTTTATTACTTCAAATAATTTTATATATCTTTTCAAAGAAGGTATAATTATAAGTTAATGGTGTATGAAATATTTACCTCTTGAGTTTCAACTGATCATAAAATTGCCCGAAACTCTGATGCTGATTTTATACAACAAAAAAAAAAGTTAAAAAGCCAATGCCTAAGATATTTTCATTATTAAATAACAAATATAACTAAATTTTTTTTATTGAGTATTTTTTTATTTGTTTTATAATGGGCTTAAAATTACATAACAATTGTCTGCTTTTTTACTAGTTATTTTCTACAAACAATCAGAAATATCAAAAGATAAAAGATGTTTTATATCCATAGCTTCGGAATCATTTTCTATTTCAAGACTTATTTTTGGTAACCATTTTGTTCTTATGGAGTATATTACTGGATCTGATGATATCAATAAATATTCCATTAAATCGGAATTTTGGGCTTCTTTGCTACATTTTCTTGTATTAAAAAGTTTAAAGTGTTTGACATCTCTGTTTCTAGCTTCTTGTGCTTCTTCAGTCAGTTCTCCCAAGGGCAGGATGCTATTTTGTATTATTTCTTTCCCATGAGCTAATACTTTGTGTACAGTTAGTGTCATTGGCCTCCAAGGATATAAGTTCATTATTAATTCCTTAGTTCCACTAGCATATATTTTCAATTTCTCCGCATTAAGTTGTTGTTTACTATTAATGACAGCTAATATTACTTTAAACCGTGCGATTAAAGCCGTGTCAATGCCAGTAATCAAAGAAGTAGTTTCGGGATCTTCAAAGAAACGTCTTGCTGTATTACCATCATTTGAACTTCCATAGCCACAAAGAGCCTTATCGATAATTAGACCAAGTTGCATTTTAAATTCATCCTGAATTCTTTTCTTCTCAGTTTTTCGTATGGCGTGTAGATCAGTATTATTTTTAACTGGTATATTTTCTTGTCCTGGAATTTGCCGGTATTTTAGATCATATGCGAGATGCAAGCAATATTCCATAAATCGTATTCTTGCATGAAGTGGTGATATTCCAAATTTTAAAGCATTTTCATTAATAGGAATTTCATCACAACTGTTATGAAATTCTGAACTTTTCTTTCCACATATATTACATTTCCAAGTAGATGTTATATCTGTAACGGCATTGGCTACTTTCCCATCAATCATTGTAAAAAGTGGTTGAAATAACACTTTAATGACACTTCCAGATATATCCACAAAAACTGGAGACAATCTCGAAATTTCCTGATTTATTGAACTCACTAAGCTTTGTGTTGTAATTTTGTCTTCCTTTGTGTACTCCGACATAGAAACTTAGATCCGGGTTTAAATTACTCCATATGTCCTGATTTTCTCTCTCACTAGAAGAAGAACTTGTCTCATTATATAGCCTCATTTTTAATGGTACTAATGATGTCATAAAAATTGTTGAAAAATCTATTTCTGAATTGCTTCCACTTGGTTGTCTATACTCAGAAAATCCAGATGTTCCATCGCATCCCCATTTACATATTAACGTAACTTCTGAATTGTTGAATATTTCTATTTCTTCTTTGCTAAATGTGGATATTATTCTAGATGCAGTGTTTTCAAGCAGTTCCGCTAATCCAACATTTGCACTTTCAGTATTGGATTTCACATTAGATGGTAGAATTTTATTTTTTGTTTCCCTTATGGCTCTGCTGGTAGGAAAAATATCAAATCCTTTTTCTTTGAGAGCTTTTCTCAAAATACCATATTTATTTCTTGTCAATTTTTTTGCATAAAAAGGTATTGTGAATTACAGATATTTTGCAATAGGTATCAGAGTTTCGGGCAATTATATGATCAGTTGAAACTCATTAGGTAAATATTTCATACACCATTAACTTATAATTATACCTGCTTTGAAAAGATATATAAAATTATTTGAAGTAATAAAAACGTATGCAACCCTTTACCAAAAAACAATAAAAAAATATGTCATTCACTATGTAAATGACCATTTATATGAACAAATAGAGAAATAGCTAAATTTTTGCCTGTGGAGTGTGGTTTGGGGTCATTATTTCAGCATGTTGCAATATATTTGATAGACATGTTATATATCGTTGAATAGATAAATATGTCTTCTTTAACAATATATATAATAATAAGTAAAATTCAAAAATTTTGGGAACACTTTACCAAAAAAACCAAAAAAAAAACGAAAAACCATAGTTTTTCTATATTTTTTTCTGAAATTTGAATATAAATATCTCAAAAACTATTAACGTTATCAAAACGATTTTTGGAAGTGTTTTAGATAATTTAAATGCCGCTCTGAATCAATAAACAAAATATAAAAATAACTTATCTTAATATGTTTTTTATGTTAAAAAAAAAAAATTCGTATGAAAATTTGACTTTTTTCACCATTTAAGCCCTCCTGACCACGTTTATGTAAAGGCGGTGAATTTTATTGCGGCAAGTAAAAAAAAATATTTGGAGCTTTAATACTGCGGTAAAATATTTGAAGAGATCGAGCGGATATTTTTGTATTAACTTTTAAAACTTAGTTTTTTTTTTAAATTGCCCAATTTCGTCCAATGCTGGACGTAGGGTGCATGTCCAAAAATACTAAAAATTTCGCTTACAACCATTCTTGAAACATATTCTTTTAAAATATGTAGAAAAATATATACATGTTTTACCAAGGTTGTGAGAAAAAAGTGAAAGAATGAAGGGTATTTTTTGGCTAAAATTTGCAATTTTTAGAACCTGATTCAAAAAGTCAAATTTAAGATTTTGTGCTCACTAAACGGTTTGAAATAATTCAAAAAATACTTCAACATATTTTTTTGAAAGGTACTGGCTATCGCCACGTATTTTTAGATTTTTTTTAGCTATTTTAATAAAAATGTTATTGGCGAAAAACCAAGAAAGAATTTGGTGAAAAGTTCAAATGTTGATTTTTAAAATCAAATATTTTTTAAACCATAAGCGATAACTAGGTAGTATAGGCATGTTTTTTGTTAATAATTTAATGATTATTGGAAAAATTTAAAAAACATAAAAATCACTTCATATTTATAAAAGTTACAAGCTTTGAAAACATTTTCCACCTCGAGGTGGTCGACTTTGGCACCCTGTAGCTCACCCTGTGTTACAACAGGGTATCTCAAAAATAAATATTTTGAAAGCCCATATCCTTGGCTACAATCGCCTAGAATATACTATTCCAATCCAACCAATAGTTTAGAAGATCCAGACTTATAACCACTTTTTTTTGGTTTTGAACCACTGTGCGCCCGTGGGCTAAACCGATTTGAAAAAGTTTTGCAATCGAACTTGTTGTCAACCAAATTTTAGTAGTCCCATGTACCATCACATTATTCTATAATGGCCGTACATTCGAACGGAATTCTGAATTTTAATTATTGATTACTTCAACCAGTAATCAGGAATTTTATTAATGACTATGAAATGTACAACAAAAATAAATATTATTATTTTTTTCTAATTTATACATTTTAAACTAAACAAAATTTAAATACATCTCATATGATAAATAAATTTGTACGGTTTTGCCTAAAATATTCTGTCTTTCACCAATTCAAAAGTATACCATATCCGCATATGTACATACACATATTGTCTGCTACACTTTCTTAAAGAAAAAAAATATTATTATTAAACAGTATTATTTAAGCTTTGCTCATTTTCAATTTGGATTAGATTCAAAAATGATTACGTCCTTAGTGAAGAATGTGAATATAATATAGGGGCTAGATAAAAAAATTGATATTAAATGATATCATTTATATATTTTAAAGATATTTACAGAATTATTTATAACATTATTTTATACAATATTTTACAGATGTAGGAAAACTCTGACTACAAAAAAATCAAAGCCTGACAATCACGAATGGGAGTATTTATTAGTTGCAATATGGCAATGGAGAACTAATACCTTTCGATCCACTGAAACCTGTTCTGAGTACCTCTACATCTCTAACTTTGGTGCAAGGAATGACATCGCGCTTTTGATGGCAAACTGATTTTCGAAACAAAACCAAAAATACCAAACAAATACTCATGCCAAGTGGCCTGAATGACGCATTCTGGTTCCACAGTAACGAGTATTTCTTGTACATTTTTTTTTACAATTTTCCACTTTTTTTTTGATTTTGATATGTAACGAATTCTAGATTGTTAACTGTTATTTAATAATCTGCACGCAGAATTATATTAAGCTTTATTACAATTGAGTTAAAAATACCTGAAACAAATAGCAAAAATTACATTATCCCTTACATTCAAAAGTTTTTATTCTATTTATTATTATTATTTTTTTTTAAATTTTTTTTTTTTGGCAATTTAAAACTTAAATCAATACAAATTCGGTCTGGCTAATCATTTTCATATCTTTTTTTTTTTGATATTTACAATAAAAATTGACTCATAAAATTTCATTTTGGTTCGAAATACCGAAAGAGCTTAAATATTTGGGATTCTATTATTAGAAGCGAAAAACCATGCTTAATACAAATTTTATATCTAATACTCTAACTAATTATTTATGACAAGTTATTATAATAGAATTCCTGGTAGTGTCCGTTATAATTTCGACTGAAGCATGTTATTCTTGGTTTTATTAGTTTGGCTCAATTAAAATAGTTTAGTAATTTGTATAAAGAATTTTATTGGTAAACGTAATTAATCTTGTTATTGTAGATACTGTAATTTTAAATAAATTGTGTTGATTCGAAAATTTTAAAAGAATATATATTGCATTTTTTAATTCAAATGAATTAAAATTAAAATTCTAATTATTTCAATAAATTTTTATACTTGTTACCGAATTCCAACCGATCCTTTTTTTATGTCTGTACGAATACAAAAATAGTTTATAAGCCATTGGTAAAGTGTGTTTTTTTTTAAGGAAACTTAATAATTCTTCGAACATAAAGTTAATTTTCACACAAAACGTTTGCGAAAAGGATTTCCTATAAAAATACTGAAAATACTGATTGCATATTTTTGAAGTTTTTTACAGTGAAATTTGTGCGTTTAGAATTTTGGAAAAGCTTAAGATTTTCAATGATTTAATCTTTAAGTCTTCACCAAAAATATTTCAAATAAAAATATAATCTACTTAATATCACGTTTATAGTAAAACTAGTTAGTTATAATGCACATAAATGCAATTAAAAAAATGAATAAAATTTAATTTTGGCGAGAAGCTTCGTTTTCCAGTCATAAAATATTTTAAGATTTTAATTGATCTGAGGTGCCTGCTGTAGATAGGGTGAAAAATGTCAACCATTTTGCTCTATGACGCTTAGTTTTGATTTTTTTTAAATCCCAAAATCAGAAGACATCGACGTATGACTAATAATTAATCATACGTATACGTACAGTGTTAATCATTCACCGAATACTGAAAAAAAAACAGAAACCTTGGGGAGAGTAACAATAATTTTCGAAAAATTTTATTTTCAATAATATATTAAAAAAAAAAAAAAAAATCAGTTTGAAGCACATCATCAAAATAAAAACTCTACTATTAAGCTCTGCTATGATATTTCAATTATTAAGAAATGATTGAAATATATAAAAACAAAAATATTTGTA
Organism: Cordilura impudica; assembly: GCA_963682025.1. Classification (NCBI taxonomy): domain Eukaryota; kingdom Metazoa; phylum Arthropoda; class Insecta; order Diptera; family Scathophagidae; genus Cordilura; species Cordilura impudica. The sequence continues at coordinate 246,943,530 of OY821517.1, forward strand.
TTTCGTCCAAATGTGCAACAAAGATGATAAAATCGGTAGGAGTGTGTTTGTGAGTAACCACCATCGTCATCAAAAGTTTCGAACAAAATCGTTCTTCAATGCCACATTATTGAGCAACAATAATGTTGAATTTGATGTTTATAATGGTAATGAACATTATAGTAATGATGTTATAATTTGAAGCCAAATGTATTCAATTGCTTTCAATAACTTTTCTAAATACAAACACATTTACACAGAATTCGGCAGAGATAAAACTGAATGACCCTTAGTCAGGATTTTAAAAATACCACCATACTAAGGCACACAGTCTCAAGCAAAACTTCAACACTTTGACTTTAATTAAGCAGACAAAAAGAATGATGATGGCGACTTAAAAGAAATATTGCGGAGAAGAAAAAAACAAAAAATTTAATATAGTCGCGTTACGATGTTAATATAATCTGAAATGTCGGAAAAAGGCAATTTTCACTATCGGATAAGAACATCTTAAAATCCTTTTTAGCACTTAGTTAAAGCTTGAACTAAATTTTTATAGATGATACTCAGGAACTCAAAATGAAGCATTCCATGGAGATGGCCCTAAACCGTATTGTTTCCTTGGCCAAATATTAATCCATTTACTTGATATGGCTCATTCATGAGCAAATAGTTAATTTAATTCGTAACATAAGATATATTGGAAATTCTATCGAACACGTTCTTGCGTAAGAAACTTTAGTAGTCAACTTTGACAAATCTGATTTATGGAAAATATTCAAAAAAAAAAAGATGGAATATTGAGATATTTTCAAAACATAAATCATCATTATTGCATATTAAAATTCTCAATCTAAAACGTAATAACATATTTATTAATGAATTAATGGGTATATATTGGAAATACTTGTAACTTGTAAAATCAGTTTATGCTTTTTGAAGTTATAAGTGCAATGTAAAACCAAAGAGGTTTTGTCCATCACTGCACAGAGGAAGGTAGATACATATGATACACGTGTGCCCATATTTCATGGTATTAAAGTTTTATTTTTATACTTACTAATACTCATACATATAAACTGCTATTTATACTCTCAAAACACATAAAAAAACGTACCAATCACTTTTCATATACATATACACACACTTATATACACACACTTATATATTTTCTTTTTAACAAAATTTCCGCTTAAAGGAACTTCCAAACATTCTAACAAATTAGTTATTGGAAAACAAACATTAATGGGTTTTATGTGTATATGGCTTCAGCGTGTGTGTATGTATGTGTGTGTGTGTGTGTGTGTGTTTGTAATGATCAAAATGGTATGAGTATTATTATTCCGTTCTTATATGCTTTTCAGTTTTAAACTTGAAAAGAAATCGTATAAGTTGTATAAATACTTAGTTTGTTTTTAAAACACAATAATCAATATATAAGTATAAAAAGTTTAAACTCAATGATACATTTTCTCCTTTACTTTATTTAATTGAAATCTTGCTAACATATGTACAAAATAGCACAGAAACATCAAAGAGCGATGCAGGTAAATTATTTATTATTTTCTTTTTTCTAAAAATCAAACTATATATAGTTGGATAAACTAAGAATATCATTTGAAAAATAACTCCTATTGAAACTCACCAGTGAAACTATTTCAAGCTCGGTAATAGTGGTAAGTTATATCTTACTTGTTTGTCTTTGGACGGATTTTGGAAGGCTACTTTATATGTGGACGAAGGCTGAAAATGGTAGAACATTGTTTATTTTTAGATAGGGCGAAATGTACAGATCCAAACCAAATGTGAGCTAGACAATAACATTGGCCATTGGATAAATTAATTCCAACTCAATGGAACATTTTAAATGGGGGCTACGTTTTTGTGCCGATTTTCACCAAATTCAACAATAATCGTCGTTAAGCCGATTAAAATAAATATGCCGTATTTTATCCAAATATATATAGATATAGCGCTGTATCCAAATTTTTATATCATTCGATTACGCATCTTTCATCAGACTTAAAATGATATGCGACATATTATAGGGTGGCAGCACTTTGTACAAAAGATGGACACAATTAATATTATATTTTATATTATGATGAAATTATTAAATCTATGAAATAGCCTAATTTATGTATATAGTTTCATTGAGAAAACAATATCGTCTCAATACACTTTTCCAAAGTTTCTCCAATTTTTTATTTCTACCAAGGTTAGGTTAGAGGTGGCTGCTAATCCAAAGGAAATGCACACTTAGACTCTGGGGTCTATTGTGATACCACGGGACGAATAGGTGTTCCCCTCAGTCCCCACCCTAGATCCAGTTTGAGTTCTTGATGAAGCCCCTGATATGTGAAATTTCCACATTTGAGAGATCAGAGAGATCGTGACCGGGCAATAGCAAAGGAAGTGTTTTATGCTCTCCACACCCATGCAGTTATGACGGAAGTCATTTGAAATCTCTGTTGAAATCTCCCCACGGCGGAGTGATAGTAGCGCATTAGTGCGCTTATGATTCAGAGACGGTCAGATTTGTCTCGTGATCCTGTACGGTGATCCATTAGCCCACCTGTTGTCCATTATGCCAGCGGTGTGAAGCTGAAGTTCCAGCTTGCACGATTCCAGGGGTGAACCAACACATTCCAAGTCCGCTGGAACCCGTAAGTTAGTGCCCTGTCTTGTCAGCTCATCAGCTTTACAGTTTCTCGGTATATTCCTGTGCCCTGGGACCCATATGAGTCTAATGTCGGACTGCTCGGCCATCTCATTTAAAGACGTGCGGCAGTTAAGGGTGGTTCTTGTTTTCAGGAACATTGATTCCAAGGATTTTACTGCGGCCAGATTATCAGAGTAAATGTTGACTGCGGTTGTAGACAGAATATTCCGACCCAACCAGTCAGCAGCTTCCTTAATGCCAATACCGCTGCCTGATAAACACTGCAGTGGTCTGGCAACCTGCGAGCCAGATTTAGTCCAAGCTCCTTTGAATAGACTCCAAAACTAACTTGACCACACAATTTCGGTCCGTCAGTGTAGAAATTTATGGAACGCCTGCTACCTGGAATCCTCCCCGACCAAGGTTCCCTGGTCGGTATTAGAAGGTTGTAGTATCGTTCGCATACACTCCTCGAAGTATTATTTTCCACGTTCAATGGTAAGTTTTTGTCAGTCAGGATCACTCCATGGTCACAATTATGGCCACGCCATTGTATTGTGCTTCTTAGTCGAATGGCCGATGAGGCCGCCGACTGCTTTCCTAATATGTCCAATGGTATTAGGTGTAAGTGGATGTTCAAGGCATCCGTAGGTGTAGTACGAAGGGCACCAGTGATACACATGGAATCCATTCTCTGTACCCTTGCAAGAAGGTTGGTATTGGAGGCCTTCTCTAGAGCAGGCCACGAAACGATGACCCCATGCAGCAGTATTGGGTGAACCACAGCTGTGTAGATCTAGTGAGCAATTTTCGGGCTGAAGCCCCATCGCGATAGCCTAGTGAGAGCCCTCTGTAGAATATCTCTAAGTGTGGATAGAAACTTCCCATTTACGGCTATGGCCACGTCATCAGCATAGGCAACAACGTTGCAGCCTTGTCTCTCCAACGAAACTAGCATTGAGTTTAGTGCTAAGTACAATAGAAGTGGTGACAGAACTCCTCTGTGGCATTCTCCTGTCCACAAATCGGGATGTTAGATTCGTTCCCAATTTAGACTTTATCCGCCTGTTGGCAAGCAGATTCCCAATCAGTGAGATGATCACGGAATTCACTCCTAGTTTAGATAGTGCCGCTAATATCGAGTCCGACGTGACATTGTTAAAAGCCCCTTCTATTTCAAAAAGGCTGTCATGGTGTATTCTCCTACCGAGAGCGACTCCTCGGTGGTACTTACGAGCTCGTGAAGAGCTATTGCGGTTGACCGTCCCTTGCTGTAAGCATGTTGTCGCACCGACAGCAGTTTAGGACCAATGACTCTTCGTAAGTAAGAATCTATCATACGCTCCATTGTCTTCAATAAGAACGATGATAGACTTATTGGTCTAAAGTCTTTTGGGACAGTATGTAAGCTTTTTCCAGCTTTTGGAATGAACACCACTTTTGTCTCCCTCCACTTCAGGGGAAGGAATATACGCTGAGTTGATACAGCAAGTGAAAAGCCTACATAGACAAGGGAAAATGTAGTACGACACGTGCTGCAATTCAGCTGGAATGATAACATCAGGTTCTAGAGATTTGTAAGGTTTGAAGCTTCTAATCGCCCAGTTCAGTGTTGGTATGTTGACTATCTCCGAAGCAATATCAGTCGTACTAGCGTCTGAGTATTCTGACGCCTGAAGCGACGTAGGGATGTTGCCCGGAAAATGGGTGTCCACTAGAGGTAGTCCACACCGCAAATGGATCTTACAAATAACCTAATGTGTGAGGAGTAGAAGCCAGAACCTTTCGCAACCTGGATGCTTCGGAAACGTCTTCTATATTATCACAGAATTTTTTCCAAGAATCACATTTTGCCGTTCTAATCTTCTTCTTGTAGGTCCTAAGCTGCAGCTTCTAGGCCAATCAATCCTCGTCCGCTCTTGAAGTTTTTGCCTTGTTAAGAGTTTCCTGCAGGTTTCTCTGCCCTGTTGCAGCTCGCTAGACCACCATGGTGGTTTCTTGCCGCGGGGTAAGAAGTATCTAAAGATTTGTTAAAAACCGTCGTAATATGATCCACACGACCATCAATGTCCTCGAAATTACGCGGTTCGGATAAGGGTATTGTCGAAAATAACCCAGCAAAAGTTTTCCTATACTTAACCCAATTTATCCTCTTCAGATTTCTGGGGACACTTTCTAGCGGGTCTTTTTCTCTAAACAAAAATTCAATGTATCGATGGTCGGAAAAGGGGTGGTCATCCAACACCCTCCAACAATCAAATTTATCAAATAATGTGTCCGATAGAAAGGTAACGTCAAGAACCTCGCTACGAGTACTATATATAGGTTAGTACTAGATAAAAACTCCAAGAGTAACTCACCTCTTTCGTTCAAATTGGTACTTCCCCAGATCGGATGTTGTGCATTGACGTCACAACACAGCACTAATTTGTGTGTAGTCCTTTCGGATTCCCGGATGAGCTTTGTCTGGCGGAATAGGCCCAGGATCACAAAAATAGGCGGAGGCGAGCCAGATTGATTTCCCATCTAACTCCAGGCTGGCCGCTATACATACATCCCTGTCGCTGAAATTAGATAACAAGAAACTATTAAGGCTGTTCCTCGCCGAAATGCAGGTCCTTGGTGTACCTTTATCTTTAGCGACGAACAGCTTATAATCAGGCGTCTTTAGTTCGCAAACCCTGCCTCCACAAACCCAGGGCTCTTGAATGAAGACTATGTCTACTTCACCTGTCGTCAGGCGAAGTAGAAGTGTAGCCAAGGCGGCTTTACAGTGACGGCGATTTATCTGTAAGAGCCGCATCATCTGTAGCTACCTGCATGTCCATCTCCCTTACCGTGATTTCGGCCTCGTCCTCCATGTTATCAAGGAGGTCATCTTCGCCACCAAATAGGCCAGAAGCATCCCCCAACAGTTCGGAGTCGGATGTTAAGTATCCATCCTCCGCCATGGCTGGTTGGAAGTTCTCCTCAGCATGGACTTCACCTGTGATCCCCCCCCAGCAGATTTCTCTACTACTCCCCTGATTGGTCCTTGGTCGCCCTTGTAGACTTTTATATGGATTTGCCCAATGGCGTATGAAACTATGCCGTTTGTTAAATGCGGGAGGGATTCGACATTGAGTAGTAGTACTACCTGTCTACGGTTCCCCTCCGCATCACCTAATCTACCATATCTCTACCAAATACAGGGTCAATATTCTAGCTTATTAGATCTATATAGGGGTTTTCCGTGTACACTAACGCCATATTTCATAATTTTTCTTTTTTCAAGTGTTATATTTAGGCAGATGATATTCAGTTATTAGGAAGTTCAGAATATTGTAACTAAGAAATATTCGAGAGGCAAATTAACTTAGAGTTGGGCAATGTTTTTGACTGGTCTACGGAAAATATCTTGAATCTTAATCCCACTAAACGTAAAATGGTGGTGTTTTCTGGTAACTCAGATTGTCATCTAGAAGTTTACTTAAATGGAAGAAGGACTGAATTGGTTAATACGAACAAATCACTTGGCTTCTACATTGAGAATAAGTTGAATTTTGATCGTCGTATTAACTCAGTTGTGTCCAAAGTATCTTGGACATTTCGTAGATTGTATAGCACGAGTACGTATCTACGCCTTTCGGTTAATAAACCAGTTGGAGTCGCATTATGCATTCCATTATTTTTATATGGTATAGAGATGTATACGTGCACTTCGCCGGATAACTTAAATACACTTAAATTATATTTAATTGGTTTATAATGCATATATTTTTTTATCTAAAAATAAGATCACACTATCTGGATTTCGCTTACAGCTGTTGGGGTATGAATTTGTGGATTATATTAGCTCCCAGCAGATTATTTTGTTTTATAAAATCATTAAATTTCATTGTCCAGCATATGTAGCAGATATATTTATTTTTGGCAATTCTGGCAGATCTAATTCTTTAATTTACCCAAAGATTTCAACACTTATTATCGACAGGTCATTTGTGGTTAAGGTAGCGAGGTTGTGGAAGTCAGTGATACCGTATGCTAAAGGAAATTAAGTGGAACCGTGGCACATTTTGAAAATACATTTAAGACCAACCTTTAAATAATTATTATTGCAGCAGATCAAATTGTTGTTTTTATTGCGCTGTTGTTGCGTATATATAGAGAGTATTTAGGGGGGAACTTATTCTTATGTATTTTACATGAATTATATAAATTGTAGCGTAACACGACTTTCGTAGTGTGCTGTATAATACCCACACTGCATAGCGTACAATATTTGCAAATGCGGAAATAACAAATATCAATATTGTTGACCACTGCATTTGCAAAACATTGTATGACTGCGTATATTGTTATTGTATGTTGTTGTTACGCTGGCACACTTATGTTTATGCTGACCCAAGTGCAGGTAACACATTGTTGTTAATATAGGTTGAAAATATGTATATAAAGATGAACATTTTATAATCAATTAATCATTAATAATTTAGCATTAAAAGACTCAGCTCCTAGATAGAGCTGAAGCATAAATAAAAATAAATACCATTAAACCAAAAAACTATCTTGTCTGCTATATGGCGATCCTGCCAGTGCTCCTTAGATGAGCATTGTAAAAAAAATATATATATATATATATTACGAAAAAACAATATATATATATATAATACAAGGATTATGCTCTCAAATTGAGCAATCCTGAAAATAATAAAAAAAAAAAAAAAAAAAAATCGCATAATAATATTGTCCTGGTGGATCAGCCACAACGATCCATCAGCTGCGTTGAAGGAAGATACTGTCTGGCCTAAAGACAGTGGAGATTGCAAAATCAATGGCGGAAGGGCCAAAACCTATCTTCATAGAAGAGTACAGAAGAAAGACGGGCCAGCAGAAAACGAAGGAAAAACACATCAAAAGACCCCTGGTATATATCAATATACACATCAATATGCCCCTAATAAAACAACGAACAGGTAGTTCATCCTAGTTTTACCAAAAACAAAAAAAAAAACAAAAAAGTGGAGCATCCCGTTATGCACCCGTAGGCCAGAAAGCGTTAACCGCTCTTGGCAAATAAATAAATAAAAAAAAAATTTGAAATAGAAAATAAAAACAGTAATTTGTAAGAAAAAATCCACAAAGGAATGCAGTTCAATTAATCTAATTTTTTTTTGAAAAGGTTATATTTAATCTTGATGCTATTATATATATAAAAACAAAAACACTATGGTAATTATGCTGTTGAAAAAAAAAACAGATATTAAATTAAAATGAAATATTTTATATTTTATAAATTAAATATATACATAAATAAAACTGATGCATGTAAAATAGTATAAGCTATTGATAAAAATAATGAATTACTAGGGAAGATATATAATTAACAAGATATAAGATTCGGTTAAATTATTGAGGCAGTCAGAAAAATATTCAATATAAATAAATAATAGAAAAAAAAATACAAAAATAAATAGCGAAGGAAAATGGGAGGTCGTCAATCAAAAATAGAGAATCCCAATGCAAATGTTATTAATGAAGTAGAAATAAAAGAAGACTCAATCGACCTAAAATTAATTGAGTGTTGTTTACTAATAATAACCGTACTGATTAGCTTAAATTTTGCATTACATATTTATGCCTTAAACACCAAGAAATTAAAAAAAGAAATATTTGAGCAGAGCCAATGACTTAAACAAAATTTAAATAATTTTCCCATGGATTGGCAAGAAATAATTCAGAAGGTGAGACTAATCAAAGAGGAGTTCGACAAATCTTATAAATGTTTAAATATAGATAGAAGCACAAAAGAGGAAACAATAATAAAACATATTACAATCTTATGCGAAAAGTTAGAACAAATCAGGGTTTTGCTAAATGCAAATTATAACAGACTCACGACACCACATAGGACAGCTGCTGAAAGTTTTTTCTTAGATGTCAAGACTAGAATCCTGATTATATCATCTAAGAAGGGTGTTAAGGTAAAATTACCAGATACACTACACGAAGAGGTAAAATTCTTAGTAGAAACTGAAAATTCAGAGAATATTGGAACCTCTTTGGAAAGTACAGAAGTAAAAATGACACAAACAGTCGTTGACTTTCTGAACACAGCTTCAAAGCTGATCATAGAATTTGATGGAAAACCAGAAAATTTACGTTCCTTTATAGACTCGTTACAGTTAATAGAATCCATCAAAGGTGACCACGAATCTATCGCAGTCTCTTTAATAAAAACAAAGTTAAAGGGAAGTGCAAGAAATTTAATAGGTAATGAACAAACCATTACTGAGATAATACATAAACTAAAAAACTCAGTAAAGGGCGAGTCGGTTGAGGTATTGACAGCAAAAATAATGAATACCCGACAAAACAATAAAACTGCCAATAACTATTGCAGTGAAATAGAGAATTTAACGAAGTCATTAGAAAATGCCTATTTATCAGATGGTTTGCCATGCGAATTGGCATGTAAATATTCAACACAGGTTGCAGTAAAGGCACTAACCAAAAATTGCACCATCGATAAAGTTAAACTTATCATGGAAGCAGGCCAATTCAGTAACATGAATGAGGCCGTTGGCAAATTCATAAACAGTTGCACTGAAGCAACAGGGCAACAAAATGCCGTATTGTATTTCGGGCAGAAGTTTAACCGAAATAATAACTACAGACAATATCGTGGAAGGTACAATTACCCACGCAATAATAGTAATAACAGTAACAACGGCAGACCCCAACAAAAACCTATTCACAACAGGGTTCAACAAAATCAGAACCTCAGACGTAACAGAAATTACGTCAGAGCAGCAGAGTCACATGAAAATGATTCGGAAAACTGCTAAAATCCTCTGAGATATATCATAATAACAATACCAACTACATATACAACCTTAACCTCAGCTTAAGTTTTTATGTTAATATAAAAATTAACGACACGAACAACACGGTAACACTGTTGGTAGATACAGGAGCAGACATTTCGGTTATAAAAACTAAACATTTTCATCAAACACAAATTAACAGAAACAGAACAACCACATTGAGTGGAATAGGACAGGGTAAAATTCGTTCAATAGGTAATGTATTTATTGACCTAAAATTTAGAGGTTTTTTGATACCACATGATTTCCAAGTAGTACAAAATAATTTTCCAATAACTTGCGACGGTATCCTTGGAATGGATTTTTTTAAGAAGTATAAATGTATACTAGATTTCAATGGGAACCATGATTACCTCGTACTACGACCATCCAATCTGTCGCATGTAATAGAAATTCCACTTACGAACGGCTTCAATGGAATAACACTCCCACCAAGGTCAGAAGTGATTCGTCAAATCAGGTTTCCGGAGCTTGAAGACGATGTACTAATACCAAATCAAGAAATCGTACCAGGTGTCTTTGTACCAAATACACTGGTAAAATCAAATAACGCATTGGTTCGTTTTTTAAATACCACACATAAAATAGTAACAATTAGGCAAAATAACATAAAAACCGAGAAAATGTCTGACTATGAAATAGTAAAACAAAAACCACATAAAAATAGCCAAAGAAAATCTGAAGTTTTGGACCTTTTGAAGGGAAACTTTCCTGAACAGTTCAGAACAATTTTAACTAAGCTTTGTTTAGAATACAATGATATTTTTGGCTTAGGGACTGAAACAATTACTACCAACAATTTCTATGAACAAAAACTGAGAGTAAAAGATAATCAACCAACGTATATTAAAAATTATCGCATACCAGAATCTCATAAGGAGGAAATAAACAAGCAGGTTGAAAAACTAATAGATGACAAGATAATCGAACCATCATTTTCGGAATACAATAGCCCAATTCTGTTGGTACCAAAGAAATCACTTCCCGGAACAGATGAAAAAAGATGGCGCTTGGTGATAGATTATAGGCAGATAAATAAAAAAACTAATATCAGATAAATTCCCGTTGCCTAGAATAGACGATATTCTAGACCAACTAGGTAGAGCAAAATATTTTTCTTGTTTGGACTTGATGTCCGGGTTTCATCAAATTGGTGTGGAAAAGAACTCTAGAGACTTGACGTCATTTTCAACAAACAATGGTTCATACAGATTTACTAGACTACCATATGGCTTAAAAATAGCACCGAATTCATTCCAAAGAATGATGACATTAGCCTTCAGTGGTCTGAAGCCGAATCAAGCATTCCTATATATGGATGACTTGGTTGTATTGGGATGTTCTGAAAAACATATGCTTTCAAATTTGAAGGATGTATTTGATCTTTGCCGTAAACACAATCTTAAACTACACCCCCAAAAATGTTCATTCTTTGTGAGAGAGGTAACCTACCTTGGCCACAAATGTACTGATAGAGGAATATTACCGGATGATAGTAAATATTCGGTGATAGAAAATTACCCGACGCCTACGGACGCCGATAGCGCACGAAGGTTTGTCGCGTTTTGCAACTATTACCGACGATTTATTAGAAACTTCTCTGAATATTCCAGACACCTTACAAGGCTATCCAAAAAGGGAGTACCATTTCAGTGGACAAAAGATTGTGAGTGCGCGTTTAAATACTTAAAGAAGGCACTAATGAGCCCAACATTGCTTCAGTACCCAGACTTTACGAAGGAATTTTGCATAACAACAGATGCGAGTAAGCATGCTTGCGGTGCAGTTTTAACACAGGAACATGAAGGTAGACACCTACCTGTGGCCTATGCATCTAAAACTTTCACTAAAGGCGAAAGCAACAAATCGACCATTGAACAGGAATTAACTGCCATACACTGGGCTGTCACATATTTCAGACCATATATATATGGAAAACATTTTTCGGTCCGAACAGACCATAGACCACTTTCATACCTGTTCTCCATGAAAAATCCAAGTTCTAAGCTAACGAGAATGAGACTCGATCTGGAGGAATATGATTTCACAGTAGAATATCTCAGGGGAAAAGATAATTATGTTGCCGACGCACTGTCGCGCATTACAATAAATGACTTAAAGGATATTAACGACAAGATTTCATCCGTTTTAAGGGTCACGACAAGATCGATGACTAAGGAAGAGAAAATTAGTAAACCAGTAGTAAATCAGCAAAACATCAATAATAATAATAAGCCCAAGGTATATATACCATTGAATAATATAGACGTCAAAAGATATTATAAATTAAAGATTTTACCCAACAGATGTTACATCAAAAAGGGCAAATCCATATATGCTAGCATAAGAATAGATGATTTGTTTACTAAAGGGAATATTGACTTAGGACAATTTTTCCCTAGGCTAGAACGAATAGCCTGTAAACTAAATATTAATAAGATTCAAATTTCACCACATGAGAAGATTTTCGAATTTGTCTCGATAAGTGAATTTGAGAATATGGGCAATAAAACACTGAATGAAATCAGAATAGCGCTATTAAACGAAGTAACTAAAATTGATAACACGAATGCAAAGGCAATACGTGAGATAATGCTGAAATACCATGATGATCCTATAGAAGGAGGACATTGTGGGATATATAGAACCACTGAAAAGATCAGGAGATACTATTACTGGAAAAATATGACAAAAGACATTGCCAAATATGTGAAAACATGCCATAAATGTCAATTGGCTAAAACGGAGAAACATATAAAAAGTCCAATGACAATAACGGAGACACCAAATAGGGCTTTTGATACGGTGTACGTAGATACAATTGGACCATTTCCAAAGTCAATTTATGGAAATGAATATGCAGTCACAATGATATGTGACTTAACTAAATACTTGGTAACAATACCAATAAAAGATAAATAAGCTAAGACGATCGCAAAAGCGATATTTGAAAATTTTGTGCTTATATACGGTCCAATGAAGACGTTCATTTCGGATATGGGCACAGAATACAAGAACTCTATACTGACAGAGCTTTGCAACCTATTGAAGGTAGATAAACGCACATCGACAGCATATCATCACCAGACACTAGGTACGATAGAAAGAAGTCACCGGACTTTTAACGAATACGTACGAAACTACATATCAGTAGATAAAGACGACTGGGATGAATGGCTCAAATATTTCACGTACTGTTTTAACACTACACCATCTACAATACATGATTATTGCCCTTATGAACTTATTTTTGGAAAAATTCCAAACAATGTTAGACAATTTAGTGAAGTAGATAGAGTTGCACCACTTTATAATATAGATAATTATGCTAAGGAAATTAAATTTAGATTAGAAGTAGCAATAAATAGAGTTAAAAAACTATTAATTATGATAAAACAAAATTAGATTACAATTTTAAAATAGGAGATTTAGTCTTGGTAAGAAATGATGCAGGACATAAGTTAGAGATGGCATATAAAGGGCCATATAAAATTAAGAAAATAGATTTCAGAAATAATGTAACCATAGTTGATAAGAAAACAAATAAAGAACAAATAGTTCATAAGAATAGACTTAAGTTATACAATATTAAATAAACAATATGCATTCTTTTCTTTAAATCTATATTTGTAAATAAAATAAAATAAATTTATTGTAAAATGTGAAACTTGCACTTGATACAACCACAAAAAAAAAAAAAAAAAAAAAAAAAAACCCAACAGTACAAATAATAAAAGAATGTCCATAGAACAAAATGTTATATGAACATTCTTATAAAAAAGGAAGGTGTAGCGTAACACGACTTTCGTAGTGTGCTGTATAATACCCACACTGCATAGCGTACAATATTTGCAAATGCGGAAATAACAAATATCAATATTGTTGACCACTGCATTTGCAAAACATTGTATGACTGCGTATATTGTTATTGTATGTTGTTGTTACGCTGGCACACTTATGTTTATGCTGACCCAAGTGCAGGTAACACATTGTTGTTAATATAGGTTGAAAATATGTATATAAAGATGAACATTTTATAATCAATTAATCATTAATAATTTAGCATTAAAAGACTCAGCTCCTAGATAGAGCTGAAGCATAAATAAAATAAATACCATTAAACTAAAAAACTATCTTGTCTGCTATAAAATAATGAATTCATTTACAAACTTGTTGTCTTATATTAAGTTTTATCTGCGGCTATTTGAAATAAATAAATAAATCAATAAATAAGTAAAAAAAGAGGAAATCCCGATGTCCTCAAAATAGGCATTTATTTGCTTAATTTTTGGAGCTAAATCTCCCTAGACTGAGCCGTTTCCTTTAATTTTGCATGGTCTTGGTGAAAATTACCCTTTCCTTGACCAAATTCTATCATTTTTTTTTCAATCATCATTGAATTGTTCAAATAATTTAGCACCTTTTATTATTTTTCCCTTTTTAAAGGTGTTACATGGATATATTTTAATGATGAGTTGTAAATAAAATCGGCACTCATCTTGCAGACTGCTTTCTAAAACGCAACTTATCATTTAAAATAGAAATCACAGAATTTTTGTAAATTTGTGGGTAAATTGACCTAAATTGTAAATTGAAATAACGGGTGATTTTTTAAGAGCTTGATAACTTTTTTTTAAAAAAAAACGCATAAAATTTGCAAAATCTCATCGGTTCTTTATTTGAAACGTTAGATTGGTCCATGACATTTACTTTTTGAAGATAATTTCATTTAAATGTTGACCGCGGCTGCGTCTTAGGTGGTCCATTCGAAAAGTCCAATTTTGGGCAACTTTTTCGAGCATTTCGGCCGGAATAGCCCGAATTTCTTCGGAAATGTTGTCTTCCAAAGCTGGAATAGTTGCTGGCTTATTTCTGTAGACTTTAGACTTGACGTAGCCCCACAAAAAATAGTCTAAAGGCGTCAAATCGCATGATCTTGGTGGCCAACTTACCGGTCCATTTCTTGAGATGAATTGTTCTCCGAAGTTTTCCCTCAAAATGGCCATAGAATCGCGAGCTGTGTGGCATGTAGCGCCATCTTGTTGAAACCACATGTCAACCAAGTTCAGTTCTTCCATTTTTGGCAACAAAAAGTTTGTTAGCATCGAACGATAGCGATCGCCATTCACCGTAACGTTGCGTCCAACAGCATCTTTGAAAAAATACGGTCCAATGATTCCACCAGCGTACAAACCACACCAAACAGTGCATTTTTCGGGATGCATGGGCAGTTCTTGAACGGCTTCTGGTTGCTCTTCACTCCAAATACGGCAATTTTGCTTATTTACGAAGCCATTCAACCAGAAATGAGCCTCATCGCTGAACAAAATTTGTCGATAAAAAAGCGGATTTTCTGCCAACTTTTCTAGGGCCCATTCACTGAAAATTAGACGTTGTGGCAGATCGTTCGGCTTCAGTTCTTGCACGAGCTGTATTTTATACGGTTTTACACCAAGATCTTTGCGTAAAATCTTCCATGTGGTCGAATAACACAAACCCAATTGCTGCGAACGGCGACGAATCGACATTTCACGGTCTTCAGTAACACTCTCAGAAACAGACGCAATATTCTCTTCTGTACGCACTGTACGCATTCGTGTGGTTGGTTTAATGTCCAATAAAGTAAACTGAGTGCGAAACTTGGTCACAATCGCATTAATTGTTTGCTCACTTGGTCGATTATGTAGACCATAAATCGGACGTAAAGCGCGAAACACATTTCGAACCGAACACTGATTTTGGTAATAAAATTCAATGATTTGCAAGCGTTGCTCGTTAGTAAGTCTATTCATGATGAAATGTCAAAGCATACTGAGCATCTTTCTCTTTGACACCATGTCTGAAATCCCACGTGATCTGTCAAATACTAATGCATGAAAATCCTAACCTCAAAAAAATCACCCGTTAGTATAGTTTGGATTGTCGCCAAAATGTTAGTATAACTTTTTTAAACATTTTGATTTCTACTACAGACAGTACAAGATTTTACATAATTTTCTACGTCATTATCAATGCCATATGTAACTCCCAGCTAAAGTTTTCATTCTTACAATGCCTATGTGACTTTTGTGTAATAACTTTAGAACTTTATCTTGTAAAAATTCTGGTATTACAATTTTGTCACCATAGTATAGCACTTAATTTCGGTAGCCAGTGATATACGCTTGCTTCAATACTTTCGAATATTTTCTGAGATATGCTCAGGTCAACCAGACATCACAAACTCGTATATTTGACTGAGCTTATAAGCATTTTTCAGTTTTTTTTTAACATATTTTATGTCAACTTGCAAATCATTTATTAAATTGAAAACATTAATACTATTATTTTTCACTTCTGTTCTATCGGGTAATGGCAACCGCGAGCGTCCGCATAATACATATTTGATATCTTTTTGATCTCTTTTGTGTAATTATATGAAGAGAGGAAAATTGTCCGTCTCTGCAACCTGTTTGATATCACAGCGGGTAAATTCTTTTTATCAGAGAATATTTCTTGTAATGGTTGATGGTCACTCTCAACGACAAAAGACAAGCCATAAATATATTTATGAAATTTACGTATTGCAAAAACAATAGCAAGACCTCCTTTGTGTAATTGTGAGTAATTGCGTTCTGCTGGTGTAAGAGTGCTTGAAACGTACATTACAGGGCATTTTTTGCATTTACTACGTGAGATAAAATACCAACAATGCCATAAGGATTAGCATCACATGAGATAAATATTGGTATGTGGATCGTAGTGGGTTAAAATATTTATATATGTTAAAAGACTTTTATTTTTACAAAAACCGCTTGATGTTTTTCAGACCACGTTATTTTTAGTTAAGTTGTGTAATAAACGCAATTCTGATGATAAATTTTGTATACTAATTTATCATATCAAGATATATCTAATCTTAATTTGCTTTTCTTTGTTGGGGATGGGGCGCTTCTTACTGCTTGAATTGTTCGTTTAGATGGTACAATATCACGATTACTTACAGTATAGCCCAAATAATCTATTTCTGTTTCAAAGAACTTACATTTGTCAAAATTTGACAATAAATTCTAATAACACTAGACAACAAGGTTTTGGACTGGGGCAAACAAATATCTTTCCTAGGGTAATTTGGTTGGCTGAATTCGAATCTTTAATTGGTTTTTCTTAATCACGTCAGGTTTTCGAGATACAAAAAAAATTTTTTATTCGTTTTTTACATAAAAAATCTTTAGTTTATTTAAATATCAAGGAATTTTCAAAAGTGAATGGCGTTATTTGAACGTCGTTTGTATTTTGTTGGTTCAGTTTCACGTATTAGAGTCACCAATAGTCTCCCAGCATGCTTTTGTCCCAAAATCCTTAATAATTTCTTTCAATTTTCATTAAATCTTGGTAAGCATGCTCCCCTTGTTCGTCGCTCACCGGTCTTAAGTTTCGTGGAAAAAATCTAAATGTGAATGAAGAAAATGCATTTTCAGTGACATTCGTGCAACTAATAATTTTTTAATAATTCAGCAACAATTTGTCTGTAGCTTCAATCTTATTGTTTCCAAGAAAACTGTCCACGATGCTCTTGAAAGATTTCCAGGCTGCATATTCTTTCTCCAATAAACATTGTGAAAAATTATTATCATTCAATAGCTTCCTGATCTAAGGGCCAACAAATATGCCTTCTTTGATTTTAGCATATGAAATTTTAGGAAAAACTGCTAACTAAAATTTAAAGTTGGAATAAGTAATGGTTTATTTGAAATATTTTGTTTTCCTGGTGAATACTCAGTTCTTTTTGGCCACTCTGTTCTGACGTAATGATGACATGTAGCGCAACTATCAAATAGATAGAGGAAACAACAATATTTGGTGAAACCTCCTTGCATACCAGTCAACAAACCAAAGAACTGAAACAGATTAATTTACAGTTATTTACGATGGTCTATACTATATATACAAAGAAATTTAAGATCACCACAGATCTTCCATATATGATCGTTGTATATGAGTAATGTCAAAATTTCGGTCATTGCTTTATGCAAAAGAAGAGCCTTTAAGCTGTACTTAGAGCATTAAATAAATAGTCTCCATTCAGTTTTGTCACATGGCTGGTTTATTTTTTGAAATAAATAAAATAAATAGAGCTTTTTTTTTTAAATATGCAGCCAATTCCAAACTTCTATCTCTATAGATTGGTACTTTTGTCTCAGCTGCAAGATTTTACGTCTTGCTTCGTTAAATGTAAATCCCAAATTATTTCATTCAGCTCAGCTTGAGTCACTAAATGGCGTTCATAATTAGCCTCATACAAACTAACGCTGCTGGTGAAAGATGTTTCGGACTCACTGCTCGTAGCATTGAGAATCACTGGTAATGGATCATTTGGTGGACGTTGAATTGTTTTGGAAACCGATGAGACATTCGTGTAAGTAATAATTTTTCGATTTTTCATACTGAATCCAGCAACTTTTGTTAAACAGAAATAACAATCGGTTTGGTGGTTACTTGACTCTCTCCAAAGTACTGGAATTGAAAAATCGAAGTAGATCTTCTTGCCATTTGACCACTTGTATAAAACAGTTCTGCAACTATTGCAAATCATTGCAAAACAATCCACGGTTTGTCCAAGTTTCTGATAGCAAAACCAAAATAATGTATATATGCATATTTTAATGATTCTGATATTGCAAATAATTTTTTTTCCAACCAAATATTCACCACACACAAAGCAAATATAGCGTGAATCTGTAACACACGATTTCCTTGACATGCTTAAACGCTACTATTATGAAGACTTAGAATGAATGTGGGCTTCTGTCAACTTAATAATTGTGAAATTGTAGTGTCAGTATTGACTGTTTTACAGTATTGCCAGCATGCGATAAAAAATTAACATGACGTGATAGCCCAATTTTTATGCCAGATTCGAATTCAGCACAGACTAGTTATAAAACATGCTCCGCTTCTGCAGTCAATTTTTTTTTTCTTAACTTGTAGACCAAATTGTCAAATTTTTTTCACACTCAACTAAATATTTTCCTCCGACCAGTATATCATCAAAATAGACTAAGTTTTTATTTAAACCTAAACAGTTTCAGGACTGTTAAAAACCCGTAAATAAGGCGGGTTATTGATATATCCACGATGTGTGCTTATGGTTAAAAGCTCCCTAGACCGTTCTGTTATCGCCACCTGAAGATATGCACCCGTTAAATCCAATTTACAAAAGAAGTTCCATCCAGCTAAGCTAGCTAGTATTTTATCCACCCTAGGTATAACATAAAGTTCCATTTCGACAAATCGGGTCATCGTCCTACGGCAATCTCCACAAACTCTAATCGAGCCATCTCCTTCATTTGCAATCACAATTGGACTAGCGCACCTGATTCTACTTACTGGAATTAAAACACCTTCGCTAACCACTTTCTTTCTTAAACCATAAGGTACAGGATACGCTTTAGAATATATGGGGTGTGACTCGTCCTTCAAAATAATTTCTGCCAAATATTCATTTATTGTTGAGAAATTAGATTTGAAAACAGTGGTTTATATGTTTCGAAATTAAAATTCATGGAAGCAATCTTCTTCTTCTTTATTTGCTTATTTGATTTTCGAATGTTAGTGACCAATACAATTACATTTCAATGAATTCATAAGGTTTTTAAAATTTCAGCATAACCGTCTCTATTTCTCGTCTCGCTTAGAAGATTTCCTACATCTCGGATACCAGTCCACGCCTGAATATTTTGAAGCCATATTGTTTCCTTTCTGCCTCTAGTGGGTATTCCTTCAATATTTTCTCTCGTAATAACTTGTAGCATCTTATATTTTGGGTTTCTCATAATATGGCCTAAATATGCTGTCTTTTCTCTTTATAGTGGAGACAAGTTCTCCTACGCGGTGAACTTTTCTTAAAACTTCACTATTCGATATAAAATGGGTCTATGGTATTTTGAGTATCCTTCGATAAATCCATAAGGTGGAGACAAGTTCTCCTACGCGGTGAACTTTTCTTAAAACTTCACTATTCGATATAAAATGGGTCTATGGTATTTTGAGTATCCTTCGATAAATCCACATTTCGAAGGCCTCCAGTCTCTTTATGTCCACTGCTTTAATGGTCAATGCCTCCATCGCATATAGCAGGACTGACCATACATATGACTTGATAAATCTTAACTTTGTTTCAAGATTAATGTCACGGCTGGTGAAAACTTTTTTATATTTAAAAAATGCGTCTCTTGCCATTTCGATACGGTATCTTATTTCATTTGAACCATCCCATTTGTCATTCAGCGTAACGCCGAGATATTTAAAACTATGTACTATGTCGACGTAGGGGTCTTGTATTTTTAAGCTGGTTATGTTGTGGTTATTTTTTCTCCTAATGATCATGTATTTTGTTTTTCGTATATTAATCTTCAGACCGTATGCTTCACTGTATGTCGTCAGTTTGTCCACTAGATGTTGAAGCCCCGACATACTGTCAGCTAGTAAGGTAGTGTCATCAGCATATCTAATGTTGTTAAGAAATGTGCCGTTTATATATATGCCCTTTCGAACGTTGCTGATGGATTCATGAAAAATTTTTTCGGAGTAGATATTGAATAATAATGGAGACAATATACAGCCTTGTCTGACTCCTCTGGAAATTATTATATTTTCCGTCAGCTCACCGTTGATATCTACTTGCGCTGTTTGATGCCAATACAGGCTCCTAATGCATCTAATTTCCTTGTCGTCTATACCTATGGACATAAGAATTTTCATCATTTTATCACGTCGCACTGTGTCGAAAGCTTTTTCGTAATCAATAAGGCACAAGAAAACATCCTTCTGTACATTTCTGCATTTCTGAACCAATATCTGTATAGAAAATAGTGCTTCGCGGGTGCCCATTCCTTCTTTAAAGCCAAACTGAGATGCGCCCATTGCCTTCTCGCATGTTTCATAAATTCTGGAGTGAATTATTCTGAGGAATATTTTTAGGGCATGGCTCATTAGGCTGATAAGCCTATAATCATTACAATATTTTGGGGGTTTTTTCTTAGGAATGGTTATAAATGTTGATCTAAGCCAATCTTGTGGATATTGACCCGTATCATAGATGTAGTTAAACAAATCTATTAATAGTTGGATATTGTCGTCGTCTATCAACTTCAGTATTTCAGAAGAAATTTCATCAGGACCACAGGCTTTTCTGTCTCTTATAGACCTTACTGCAGATTCCACCTCCGTTTTAGTGATAAAAGATCCTGTTAGTGATTGTTGCATTTGCGCTTCATAATTTGATTGGGTTCTATCAGTAAACATTTGTCTAATATATTCAGTCCATATAGTCTTCTTTTCTGTAATATCGAAAACAGCATCGTTGTTGTTGTTGTATAGTACAATTTGCGGTATATCCCTGCGGCTTCTTTTAGTTTTTTGTGGAGATTAAAGTCGTCATGCAAGTATTGTAATCTTTCGATCTCCTGGCATTGTCTATTCAGGTGTTCGTTCTTTGCTATCCGTATTGCCGTTTGAATCTCCCTATTTAATTCATAATATAGCTCATAATTTGAGTTTTTGTATTTGCTACGTTCTTTCATTTGTTCTAATATTTCCATTGTCATCCATTCTTTTCTTTGAGCTCTTTCGCTGTTTCCCAGTGTATTGTCTGCTATTGATTTTAATGTGTTTTTAACAGAACTCCATACATTTCCAGTCTTTTCTCTACGATATTTAGTTCTCGATTTATTCGCTCCTATACATATGTTCGAATAGCGGGTACTTCGAGTTTTCCCATATCTAGTTTCCTCCGTACCTTTCTCCTTTTGGTTAAGGAGAGTTTTAGGTACAAGTTTGACATTAGGAGATTGTGGTCCGATGGTACGTCCGCCCCTGAGTACGTTGAAGTTTTTGCTATAGTTGAGCAATAGCGTTTATTTATAAGTATGTAATCAATTTGATTCCTCACAATGTTACCTCTTCTATCCTGTGGGGATTTCCAGGTATAGAGTCGTCTTGGCGGAAGGCAGAACAGTGTGTTAGTTATTGTCATTTTGTATTCCTGACAGAATGGGATTAGTCTGTCGCCTCTTTCATTTCCTTCTCCTAATCCGTAATTTCCTGTTGTACCAGGTACTTTATCTTCTCCTACTTTTGCGTTGAAATCTCCTTGAATGATGGTTATCTCGTGAGGTTTCGTAATTTTCATAGCATCTTTAATTTCATCATAAAAAACTTCAATTTCTTCGTCACTTTTATCAGCAGTGGGTGCATATATTTGAATAATATATATATATTTATTGGTCTGGCGTCTAGCTTTATAAGTATGACTCTGTCTGATTTTGGGATAAATCCGGATACGCATTTCGCTATGTTATTTTTTAAGATAATTCCCACGCCATTTCTGTGGTTACTGTTAAGGTTGCCTGAATAGTACATTTTCGTATTTTGGGAAGCAAATTCTCCACTATCTGGCCACCACGTTTCACTTACACCGAGTATGTCAATTTTAAGCCTGTTCATTTCGGCTATGGTATTAGCTAGTTTTCCAGCTTCATAAAGACTTCGTACATTCCATGTACCGATGTTGAGTTTTTGTTTTGTTTTACCTCCGGGGATTCTTAGCACCCTTGTGTTTCCGGAGGTTGAGGGCCGTACGTTATTGATATTGTTCATTGTATGGTTTTCAAGGGACATTACTTCAGTGGTTTCCCGTTGCCTTCTGAAGGGTTTATAGTTTTCCTTCTGTGTATTCAGCCGCTCCTCTGGAGTACAGACGCTGTTTGCTGCCGCCCAATATGAGACAGACGCAGCGGTGGGGTGGTTGGTTCATTCGCCGTAGATGTGATACATCAATCACTTCTTTGCCGTTGACTTTCCGCGTTGCTCATATTAGCTAGTATTTTAACGGTTGTTATAATACCATTGCCCGGTGTCCACCTGCCCCGAAGGGTCGGAGGTCGTGAGTCTTCTTAGCTGTTTACATGAACAAGGATTGGTTCTGGACTTAACCAAGTTAAAGACGATCAGTTCCGTTACCTTGTATGCACAACTCTGAACACATGGAAGCAATAATAGTTTTTATATCGCAAATCCAATTACTCCGATTTAGTACAAGTATATCCAACTAATCTCTTGCCATAAAAGGTATAAATTTTTCTTTCGAATTAAGAATAAACAATTTCATATTCGTTTTCTCTTTTTATATTCAACGTTAAAAAATACTGAATCAACAACATTTACACGCACACCAATTACAACTTTAAGAGATTTATTATCATTTTGGATTTCAATATGTGTAAAATAATAAGTGTAATCTGAAATATGTATTACTGAGGCGTAGGTTCCAGTATCAATTTCCATTTTAAAATCAATATTTTCTACTTTTATTCTAATTAATAAACTATTTGTATATTGTCAAAATCAACTTCAAGTAAATATGTGATCTGCACTGACAGCCGTTCTGTCTTTGATGCTTCTCTTAATCCTCGAAACAAAAATGAAATAATTATATCCATCCCACAGTTACTAATCGAACTTAAGAGGAAAGTAAAAATGATGTGGATACCAAGTCACATTGGAATTATGGGCAACGAAGCTGCAGACTCAGCAACAAAAGGTACCCATAAACAGCCAACATATCTTTACATACCTCCAACAAAAAATATCATCTCAAGGTATACAATATCAAACCTAAATATCTCCACTCACCAAAAAAGGAGCAGATACAACCATACTTACCAATCCATCAACCCCGGCAAAGAACCAACTATCTTCCCAACCTTAACCAACTTAAACAAAAACAAATGTTTTACAAGGTTTCGCTTTACACATACCAGACTTACGCACCAATATTTCATCTCTAAAGAACCTCAACTAATATCCTCTTATTGTAGTAGCGCAACTTTAACCATAACTCACGTTCTATAAGAATGCCAGAACCTTCACATCATCCGTTTAAGAATATGCAAAACAGCCAATATCATAGACCTACTAACATGTGCCTCAATGGATAATATAAATAAAACATATGAATTCTTACAATACCTTCATTTACAAAAAGAAATTTAACATATTTTCAAGTAATTTAAACTTATCAAAATACCATTTTTTTAATCATAAGCCGTTAGCCTAAGTTGCTAGTGCTTTAGACTTAAGATTTATTGTAATTTTAATTATAATAAATATCTAAATAATAATAATAACAATAACAATTTAGAATATGCCTATTCCCTAGATCCACTAATTAATTCACCTTGTGAGATGGAGATTTAACAGACTTTTTCAAAATACATTTATAAGTATTGGACGTAAGTATGTTTACATTATCTTTTAGAGAGTGACAAAATAGATCACATTGGCTTCGCTACTCTATATGGTGATTCTGAATATATAAAATTTAAAAATCAAAATTTATGATAGAAAATACAGTTTGAATAAAACGGTAATTTCTTTAAAAAAAAAAATAATTAAAAAGTTTTAGCTCAGTAAAATCTACATCCCAATGGCGTGCCTCTGTTGCAAACAAAGTGGAAATCATATGTTCTCACCAGACGCTACTACAAATGAAATTGTTGCAAAATGTACCATATTGTAAGAGCAATTTTTTCCAAGACGCACTTAAATATATTGCAAAAGTCCATTATATGGGACATTCTACTGTACAGTTTTTTTTTTACACGTATCCTGAATGAGTTAAAGTTTTTATAAAATACAAAAACACGTATAAATTTGTTTGTTTTTTTTCGAGAACAAAGTTTTCACTGAATTAATGTTCATATGTATGTATGTATGTTTGCATGGTATATTCTTTGCCATAGCCAGGTTAGCCATATACATATATGAAACCACTAACCAATTTTATCCACTTGTGGTCAACTAAAAATTTTGACATTATGGAAAACTTTTTATTGACTTCCTTAACGTATTCCTCAAGGATTGTGGATATAAGTTGATAAATTTTATATTTGATGAAGTTAAGCAAACAAAACTAATAAAAACTAAACTCAATAAATAATGAAATTTAGATTGCTGTAACTTGTAATTTATTGAGTAAGGGCACGGCAGGGCAGATTTGTGCTTAATTACTTTAATATAAAAAAGTCTGACATAAGATTAAAGTCGTTTCGTGTCGTCGGTGGAGTCAGACGTGTTTTTTAAATCTCCTCATATTTATTAAAATCTACAGTTTCAAAACATAGTTTTATATAAAATTTGTACTAAATACAATTTTTTATAATTGCTGACATCAGTGTGGCACTATTTAAATTTTAACTAATATAAAATTGAAAGTTTTGATCACAATAACTATTATTTACAAAAATAAAAGTGAACCGAATAGAAATTAATAAAAAAAAACTATCAACAAGAAATATTGTCTACAGCTGTTTCTTTTACCCAAAATACTGGTTGGTTGTGTGTAGCCAGATTTTTTTTTTTTTTTTTTTTTTTCAATTTCAGTTTTATTTATTTTTTCAAACTTCAAAAACAACGATTTCTTAATTATAACCCGCAAAGCCATTTGGCTTGTCTGCAGGAAGTTAGCTTATATATATGTATATTTTATATATTCATTGCGAACTTAAATAATATTCTTTTAGTAATTTTTTTCTTTTGTACTTATTTTTAGTATTCATAATTTCAATTGGCAATTTATTGGCGATTGTTGGCAGTGCGACTATTAAAGAATTTTTACCGTAATTGTTCTTAAAACCTTCTATTTTAAACCTCCTTTCCTTACGGCGTCGTGTGTTATAACCATGGTCGATTACCCGGAAGTACCTTGGATCATTGTAGAAGTCATTTAAGAGCGTTGTATGGTATAGGCTTTTTATATTGAGTATATGAAGATCCTTGGCCATGTTGCTGTTATCTCTGTGCGCGTTGTTAATATTATAGTGTGTGATATTGTTGGCATTGTTGTGTGTATTGTTGGTATTGTTATTTGTGATATTATTGCCATTGTTTCTGTTGATGTACAGTGTGTTGTTATTAATGTTAGGGTGATTTTGGTTGTAGACATTGTTGTGTGTGTTGTTGTTGATATAGTTGCGTGTGTTGTTGTTTAAATTGCTGTGTGTGTTGACGTTGCTATTGTTGTTTACATTGTTGTGTATGCTGTTGTTGTTGTTGTTGGTGTTGTTGTGTGTATTGTGGTTTATATTGTCGTGTGTGTCGTTTACATTGTTGTATGTGTTGTTACTGATGTTGTTGTATGTTCTATTGTTTACTATTGTGTGTGTGAGGTTATTGTTATGTGTGTTGTTGACACTGTTGTTGATATAGTTGTGTGTGTTGTTGTTTATGATATTGTTGCCATTGTTGTTTCTGCTATTGCGCTTTGTGTTATTATTGTTATTGGCGTTAGGGTGCGTTTTGTTGACATTATTGTGTGTGTTGTTGTTGACATAGTTGTGTGCGTTGTTGTTTACATTGTTATGTGTGTTATATGTGGTAATGTTATTACTGTTGTTTACATTGTTTTGTATGTTGTTGGAGTTGTTATGTGTGGTGTAGTTTATATTGCTGTGTGTGTAATTTAAATTGTTGCATGTGTTGTTGCTGATGTTGTTGTGTATGTTGTTGACATTGCTGTGTGTGTTATTGCTTACTATGGTGTGAGTGGTGTTATTAATATTGTTATGTGTGTTGCCTGTGATAATGTTGTTGTTGTTAGCATTAAAGTTGACATTGTTGTTGTCAGAACTATAGTTTACATTGTCGTTCACAATGCTATGTATGTAGTTGTTTATGCTTGCACTCGCAGTGTTGGTGCTTAAGGAGGATCGTTGGTTTTTCCAGAGTATTTTTAAAATTCGGTTTTGAGCATTTTGGAGTGTTCTACAGTATGTTGCACTTCCCCAAGCTGTTATACCGTGTCTAAGGTAGGATTCTGCTAGCGAAAAATAAGCTTGCCTTAGGACGCTGTATGTGGCATTGTAGCTTAAGTGATGTAACATAAATGCAGATTTTCGTAATTTCTTATGTAGGTTTTCTACGTGTATGTTCCATTTAAAGTGGTTGTCAACGTATACACCAAGATATTTATACAAGTTGACATTCTCAATGTAGGTTTTACAATTATCATTATTGTTAGTGATGTTGTTTATTTTATGTAAGCAAACTAGTTCATGAAACTTTAGTTTGATGTCAGTGTATTGTATATGTGGCGGTCGTATATGCATAATTTTTGTTTTTACTGCATTAATAACTAGTCCGTTATCATGGCACCATTTTGTTACAACGTTTGTCTGATGCTGCATTATTTCTGTTGCCGCTTCAATATTCTTATGTGAGACAACAATTGCTGTGTCATCTGCGTATGCAAATGTTATGCTTTCCTTTAAAGATGAAATCATATCGTTTGCATATATAATGTACAATATTGGTCCAAGTTTCGATCCCTGTGGTACTCCATAATCATATTGTATATCATTGCTAAGGTTATTTTCAATTTTGACTCGGTACGATCTACATTCCAGATAACTCTTGAACCATTGCAAAGTATTCCCTCTTATACCGTTTCTTTCTAAGATTCCGATTAGCTTTCCATGAGATAAAGTATCGAATGCTTTGCTGAAGTCTATAAAAAGTGCAAGACAGTGTAGATTTTTGCTAAGACAATTATTTATGTGGTTAGAAAAGTTCCCAAGTAGTTTATTTATACTCTTCCCTTTTTGAAAACCATATTGATGTTTGTTTATAATGCTGAATTTTTCTAAGAATTCATTAAGTCTTCTTACTACAACTTCCTCTAGTATTTTTTCTAATACCGGTAATATTGCAATAGGCCTATAGTTGTTGTAGTCTGTTTTGTTTCCACTTTTATATACTGGTCTAATGACAGAGGTTTTGAGTAGTGTTGGTATCGTAGCATTAGCCAGACTGGAATTTATAAGCTTTGTTATTATAGGTGTTATGTAACTGGCATTATTTTTCAGATCTTTTGACCTGATCCCGTCTGCTCCAGCCCCTTTCTTGATATCTAAATTTTTTAAGATATTGTAGATTTCTTCTTCATTTGTTAAATTTAAGTAAATAGAGTTTTGTACCGTTGATTCAATGTTGTTTATTGTCTTGATATTACATTTGTGTATGATTTTTTTGACATTATCTTTAAAATTTAGTGCAAAATTGTTAACAATGTTATTTAAGTTATTATTTTTAAAACTTCTTGTAAGGCTGTCATCAATGCTGTTATTTTTTTTGCCAATAATTTCACTAATTAATTGCCATGTGACACGTATATTTCTGCGGTTTTCAATAAATTTATTTCTATAATAGTTATTTTTTGCGTAATTTATTTTTTTATTTAAAGAGTTTCTATATTTTTTATATTCTTTTTCATAATTATTATTACTTCGATTATTTCGCCATTTCTTAAAAAGTTTATCCCGATGCTCACAATTTTTTATAAGTTCTTCACTTATCCACGAATTTTGATTTCTGGATTTATTTTGTTTAGATTTTAAAGATTTTTTATATATTTCACAAAATTTTCCATATATGCTATTGTATAAATCATCTGTATTCGAATATTTTTGAATTAAATCATTCCATTGTGTAGCTTTTATTAATTTATTTACATTATAAGAATCTAATCCCAGCGCCTGGACTTTTTCCGTACCCTGACTATTATTGTTAGCTACTTCTTCTTGCATACAACAAAAGAGCGAGTAATGGTCTGATATCGTTGTTGTTATCACTACAGCATACGTATGAGAGTTTGACTGTTTGTTTTTTATAAACAGATGATCAATGCAAGTGCTTGTTTTTCTGTTTACATCTTCACGTGTGCTTTCGTTTACCATGCATTGCAAACCATTAGACAAAATCATATCGAGGTATTTTGTAGTTGTGTTATTTTCTTTTATTATGTCAATATTCATATCCCCGACTATTATTATTTCGTTTTGCTTTTTTATTTTGTTTATAATTTCGTCCAGTTCTATAATAAAGTTGTTGACATTTTCTGATGGTGGGCGATAGACGGAGAGTAAGGAAAGTATTTTATTATTGATGTTTATATTTAGTTGAATTTGTTCAAATGAGTTGGTGTTGAATTTGATTTCTGTATAATTAAGGTTCTCTTTAATAAACACCGCGATACCCCCTCCTTTACCTTCTCTGTTTAAAAAAATTGAGTTAAAGCCGTTTATGTTAAAAAATTGGTTTTCGTTGTCTGTTATATTTGTTTCAACGAGTATTATAAGTTTTATTTTATTAATAATACCAAATATAGTTGTAAGGAATGTTTTAAAATTTAAACGTAGTGATCGAATGTTCATATAAATTAGTGATTTGGGATAACTTATATATTTTTGGTCAATTTGACTAAAGTGATTTAATATTTGTTTTGTTGTATTATTCATTTTTTATTATTAAAAGGATAAGATTAATAAAATGATGAGGTATTAAGTTTATTAATTTATAGCTTCGATATCGGCAGCATTGTTAATCAAGATTGATGGAGAGTTTTCAATTTTTTTAGCAAAAATAATGCCATTTCGAACCCAAACGAACTTCCAGTTACACTCCTTGGCCTTTGTTTTAGTTAACCATAATAGTCGGCGGTTGGTAGCAGTTAAGTGGTCGTTAATGTAAATGTAGTTTCTTTTGTTATTGTCGACAGCAGCGGTAGACGTAGAATCACTGTTGTTAATTTCTTCTTTACTATCCAGTACCTTTGCTTCAACCCTATGACCATTGACCTTTGACATAAGTTCCCTCTTTTTATTTATAGAGGAGAATTCCACTATTATTTTTCCATTTTTTCGCACACGATAAGCATTGTAAATATCCTCATTATTGAGTACAACTGTTAAAGAATTAGCGATTTTTTTAATCACTTCATTAGCATTTATGTTCTCATTTTGTACATTATTTATTTCAATGTTGGTGTTTAGGGCTTGTTGTTCTAATTTATTTATACATATGTCCATTTCAGTTATTTTCTTTTCGTTTTCCTGATTTTTCTCGTGGAGTTGACCAACTTGTGTTGCTAAATTTGTGAGGGTATTCGTTATTGTTGTTAAAGCATTTTGTAAATCTTCTTTTATTTGATTGTGCGATGTGTTCATATTTGTCGCTAGCAGTTGCATTGTGTTTTTAATCTCCTTTATGTCTGATTGGACAGAGCACACATTAGAATTTAAGAGTTCTAGAGACAGAGAGTCTTTAAAACGTTTTGCACTCTCATCCCTCTTTGTATCATCATTATCATCATCATCACGCAGTTTTTTTTGCTTGTTGTGGTCATCAAACACAACGGCGTGATTTACATTTAGAGCATTTCCATGCAGCTCTCTTTTCTGTATTCATATTTTTATATGTTTTTTCTAATAAAGTGCAGCAAGGGGAGTAGTGAAAGTTTGAGTTGCAGTTAAGGCATTTAACAAATTCACCAGCGGGGGGAAGGGCTTTATTACACGAATCACAGAGAGAACTCATTTTTGTTTATTTTCTTTTATGCTTTTACCACTTTGCTAGAAAATGTATTTTTCGTTATTTTATTTTAAAAATTGGTATGTAAGTTTTCAGTTTTTTAATTTATCAGTAGTCTATATTTTTCGTTTTTTGATTTTAAGAAACCAGCGTATGGGATATTAAATAATTCGGTGTATTTTAACGTTTTGATTATTTATCTTCACTTTTAACCACTTATTTTATTGAAAATGTACGAGCACTTAGTATACACGTCCGTTCACAATGAATGTACGACTTGATCGTAGCTTTACTGTAATCGTTACCGTTGCCGTTTTTTGTGGTTTTATCTTAAACTCTATTGTGATTAAACGTTTTTCGTGACCATAGTTAACAATTCTGTTACCTTATTTAAAGTTGTGCTGTTTTTGACCTGTAGAGCTTAATAATGGCATGGTTGAAAAAAGGCTGCTCTTTGGTTGATTATGAAGAACGAATGCTTACCTGTTGGCTTTGTCATGGTTTATGTCACTTTAAATGTAGTGGCCTTTCTGGTTTGGTTGCTGAGTCAATATCTAAACATAAAAACTTGCACTGGCGTTGTAATGGATGTCCAAAAATTGATGCTGTTTTCTATCGTTTCTTTCAAAGTACGAAAGATCATTTTTTGCAAATTCAACAAAACCTTAATAATTTATCTGGTCAAATTAATGCTTATGGAAAGCTTTTGGATGATTTCAAATCCTTAGAGGGATTGCTGTCACCATTCCCAACTCGTCGTAAGTCTCCAAGGTTCTTGAGTAAAGAAAATTCTAGTCAGAATCCTGGTCCTAATGGCGCACATCAGAATGGTACTAATGCTACTGCATCTGCTTTATATTTACCAAATCCTTTTCAAAATATTAATGGTATTGATCCTGCCGTTTCTCATTCAAACAACGTTCAAGTTTTAATTAGTAAACCTACTCCAATATTAAATGAAACTGCAGCATTTCCGATTACATCAAATGCTAATAACCATAGCACTCAGCATGCTCTGAACATTATTGCTCCAAATATTTCTTCAATGCCTAGAACTGCTACGGCTAATAATTTACTTAATAATCCTGAAAACGCTGGTCGATTGATTAATTTTGATGCTGCATCACCAATCCCATCTGCTTCAACGTCTGGTACTTCAAATATAGTGCCTACAACTGGTATTGAATCAATACCCACTCCTAGAGGGTTGCGAACAATTCCTCCGAAGAAAACTGTATTTGCTACACGTTTCGCACATGATAACAAAGCTGATGAGATGAAATTTTATGTGATCTCTAAAATTAAAAACTGTATTCCTGAGGATATTAGTGTTTACAAAATGAATTCTAGAAATAGAGCATCATTTAAAATATTTGAACAAATCGTAGATGCCAGTTTTTGGCCTAAAAACGCACTAATACGTGAATTTATATATAGAGAAGAAGATAATGCTCGGCTTCCCAAATCCGCTGATCAAAATCCAAAAAACTAATATACATCTTGTATCAAAACGTTAGAGGTATGAATTCAAAACTTTCGTCAATTTATTGTAATAGCTTTGGCTTCAATAATCATCTTAAATATATTTACGCTGATCCCTGACTCACTGACTGACTGACTGATTCTGTAACGCTGAAATAATACACACACAGCACTCCCTACAAAGCTATTCGAAATACACAAACAAAATTAAATCTTTCTCATTTTATACAAACCCACACACAATTTTCTCTCTTCTTTGTTACCGACCAGTGCTGCTAATAAAATCTTCTGAAAATCGACAATTTTGGAAACTTAATCGCCAAAATCGTCATTTTTAAAACAAGAAATTTTCAAGAATATTTTACCGCTTATAAAACTCGAAAAATATTACAAAAGGAAACAATAAAATTTATTTATATCATTCATATTACGAATATTATTACAGCATTGGAGATGCTATTCAAGGTATTTCCGTTTTGAAACGACTTGACCCAGAATTATATCTATACATATTTTGTAA
Source organism: Cordilura impudica (assembly GCA_963682025.1). NCBI lineage: Eukaryota > Metazoa > Arthropoda > Insecta > Diptera > Scathophagidae > Cordilura > Cordilura impudica. The sequence continues at coordinate 246,975,445 of OY821517.1, forward strand.
TTTACATTTTTTACACTGAACAAAAACTATCAATTTTCGATAAACAACCCATTAATTGTTAACCCTTGAAATCGTAATTTTATACTACTGAAAATTTTAAATCTTCAATCATCATTTTAACAAATTTAACAAATCATTTTAACAAATTGAAAAATCGTCGAAATTACAATAAGTTGTCAACATTGGCAGCACTGCTAACGACAATACATATCCAGATTTCGTGTTACATATGGAATAAGTTGAACGAAAAAAATGCATCAAAAAAAACTAATATCTATTCAAATTCTTCTTTAAATTCCCTTTGGTGGTCAATGAAAAAATTCTGCAAAAAAACAAATGAATAAAATTTTAAACATTTTTAATTTTTTTCTCATTTAACGTCGTCCGATATGCATACATACTTCTTTTATCAAACTAAACTTTTCCGTTTGTCTGTTTTTCATCTCAAAATTGTTTTGTATTGTTAGGAGTGCTTTCGCTCAGGTTCTCTGATGGCCAGCACTTACCAAAGAGTATGCTTTTTTTGATAAATATTTGAGAAAAAAGAGATCTTCAATGTGGATTTTGTTGTTGTCCAACGTATGCTTTCGTTTAAAGCTCTGTATTGAAAAGCACTTGAAAAAATAGTGCAATATTAAGTTTAAAATTTAAATTATTCTAACTTTGCATAATTAAATTACATTGTAATTTCAGAAGAGAGGTGGGAAATGAATATTTTTTCACTCATAATATTAATTTTTGCATAATTTGCTTTCAAAAAATTTTGACAAACAAACAAACAAACGTAAATATATTTAAGATTTTAATTTGAATAATTTATTGAAATTATCATGGAAGAATTAAAGGCGATTTGGAATAATGTTTTTTTTTAATTAAAACTAATACGCCCTTATTTTTAATTATTTGGATTTATAGATAACTTTGCAAAAAATGTAGTTCTCTTTTTTCAGTTTACATGTACATATGATGAATATGAAGTATTTTTTCTCTTTTGTGTAGGTGTATTGGTGTTTGCACTTCCTTAACCCTGGACGGTTACTGTTCGTCGAATCGACGAAGCTCATTTACTCTTTATCATATAAACCAAAAAAAGGGGCCATTTTCGTATTGAATTTTAAGTCTGAAAAAGAATTTTTAATTTTATATTTTATTTTTTCTTTGTTTTTTAATAAAATGTTTAACTAAAAAAAATTTTTGTTTATTTTTTACTTTAAAAATCGTTCAGCTAAACATTTTTTAAAAAAATTGTTCGTCGATTCGACGAAGAGGGTTAAGGGGCGGTATGTTTCAAAACTTTTTTTTTGCATTTCTCTTTCTGAATGCACAACATGTCGAGCGTGTTGTGTCAAAATTTGAAGTAAATCAGAGCAAATCTTAAGAAGATTTCAGCGACCGGCCTCATACAGCATATAGTACATAAATCAGTTTTTAAAAATTTTTAAACCGATTTTCTCGCAAATAAATGTTCGAAGTCCGTGAACATCATAACTCAAAATCTGCTTGACCGATTCTTTTGAAATTTTAGACACTATATCTACACATAAATCATCAGGTAACCACGAGGGGTTTTTTTTAATTCCATTTTCTTCCCCATTTTTTAACAACAAGTTCCCGAAATTGTATAGCAAAAATCATTTTCCACTTCAAAATGCTGCAAAAAAAAAATAATAAAAAAATTTAAAAAAACTCTTCGCCACTACCTCAGCAAATATGTCACATTTAAAACGTATATAAATTTTTTTTATTTCACGTGATTCGGTAACGAGTAACACATGTAAAACGTATTTCAATTTTTTTATTTCACGTGATTCGGCAACGAGCAAAACAACAACGCCTCCCGAGATTCCCTGCCACTGACTTATTTATTAAAATTTTTAATTGAAATTTTTTTCAAAGATTCCTCAAATGTTACGCTATAACGTGTGTATGAAATAAATAATCCAACATTATTCATGTCTTCAAAAAAGAATTATGAAACTTTTAGGAACCTTGCTCTAAAACGTTTATTTTTCTATGCTATTCTATTTTTTCTACAATAAGTGGAGTTCGGTTATAACGCACTCGGCGGGACCGGCCAAATTAGTTCGTTACAGACTAAGTTCGTTATAACCGTAGTATTTTTTTGTTTTGTCCGAAAGGTTTAAAAAATTTTTTTGTTGAATAAGTTTATTTATTTTGATGCATTTTAAAAAGTTATAAAACATAAATTAAATTATTAAAAAGATACATATTAATAGTTTGTCTTAATAAGACTAAAATTACCGAGTTTCTATCAAAATAAAATATCTTTTTAAAATCATATAATATTAAAAACTCCTTATGTACAGAAGCAGAAAGTATAAAGCAGAGATTGGCTACTGGCAAACTTTTGCGAAAATATACATAAAAGAACCTTTTACAAAACTTCGTTTGAAAATCGAAGTTTCTGTTTTGCATTTTTTACAACTGTTTTTCGATTTTTTTTTTTAAGAAATTTTAAAAACATTAAAACTAATTTTTTTAAATATATAAAATATAGGAAAATTTTGAAACGGAAAAAAATTTGTTTGTTAAAGTCAAAATAAATGGGCGCCTAGGCGCCACACAATCAACTAGTATTATTATATTTACGGAGACTTGGCTCAGTAAAATATCAAATTTTCAGAAAAGATAGAGAAAGTTGTGAAAGAATTGAATCTGATAATAATAATAAGCAGTGTAATAATGTAAAAAAAAGTCTGGTGGCGGCGTATTGGTTGCTATACTAAACGAATTTTCGTCTGAAGAAATTATCTTAAACGATTTTTTACATATTGAAATTATATGTGTTTTAGCTAAAATTAATAACAGGTCCATATACATTATTTGCTCATACATTCCGCCTAACTCTCCGCTTTCTGTTTATGAGGATCATATGAAAGCTGTTGATTTAATTCAAAATTATATAAAACCTTCTGATTTATTAATGTCAATTGGAGATTTTAACATGCCGTCTACATCCTGGAAAGCTGATCCTGATACCAATTATTTAGTTCCATCCCATTATTCCTATTCTTCAGCTGCATTTATTCATGGTTTATTGGAAAATTGTCTTTTCTAAGTTAACTCCGTCACAAATGCATTTGGTAGACTGTTGGACCTTATTTTCGTTAATGAACCTAATGACTTTTCAATATTGGGGCATAGCCCTATTTCTAATCCGGAAGATATATACCATCCAACACTTGAGATATCTTGCTTTTGTTCCTATCCTCTTCATAAAAAAAAGTTAACTCACAGCGATAAAATCTTTTGCTTTAATAAAAACTAATTACCAAGATTTACAACTCCATCTTTTCCAAATTGACTGGATAAATGTGTTATCTCGTTGCAATGATAACTTGGACTTGTGTTTGCATACATTTTATCATAACCTCTTTGAATGTTTTTCGGCATCTGTACCTAAAATGTTACCTCCTAAATCGAATGGTCCTCCTTGGAATACAAAACATCTATCTCAACTTAAAAATAAGAAAAACAAAATGTACAAAAATTATAGAAAATATGGAACATTGATAGATTATATGAAATACTCGTTATCAAGATCGGAATTTATTATTGCTAATCAATTGGCCTATAATAATTATTTAATTAAAGTAAGGAATAATTTAAAAAATAATCCAAAATCATTTTATAAATTTATTAATTCTAAAAGACGTACTGCGGTTATGAAGTACGGTGATTTAGAATCTTCAGATGATAACTTCATAAGTAATATGTTTCCAGACTTTTTTGCATCAACTTATTCTTCGACAGTATTTAATAATCTGTATCCATACATAATATGGGAATCTTCAATTATTAATATACCATCCATCAATCAACATACAGTTCTGAATGCCCTGACAAAATTAAAATTGTCATATGCTGCTGGTCCTGACGGTGTTCCTAGTTGCATTTTAAAGCAACTTATACTTATATGTTTAACATATCCCCTAAATTGGGTTACTTTCCTCCCATTTGGAAAGAATCATTTATTATTCCCTTCTTTAAGTCTGGATCTAAAGCTGGTATTTCGAATTATAGAGGTATTGCTAAATTAAGTGCTATTCCAAAACTATTTGAAAAACTTATATATGACACGTTATCACATCATGTGTCCTCTATCATATCTCCAACGCAACATGGATTCTGCAAATCACGCTCTACAATAACAAATCTTTTGGAGCTTACAACTTTGGTAAATGATGGTTTTATTAATATGAAACAAACAGATTTTATTTATAATGATTTTAGCAAGGCATTCGATAAAGTAAATCATGATCTATTGTTGTTTAAGCTTGACCATATGGGCTTTGGTATATTGCTGATAAAATGGATTGGATCATATTTAAAAGACAAAACACAATGTATTAAGTTTCGTAACTCGTATTCCAATAACATAAAAGTATTATCTGGTGTACCTCAAGGTAGTCACTTGGGACCTCTTTTATTTACGCTATTTATAAATGATCTTCCTTCTGTAATTAAACACTCAACTACATTAATGTATGCAGACGATGTAAAGTTAATTTTTAACCTCAACAATCTTGATCAACAATCACTTTTACAGAATGATATTGATCGTTTAACTACTCGGTGTAATATGAATCTAATGGACCTAAATGTCAAAAAATGCAAATATATGATTTTTACAAGATCAATTCCAATTAATGGTCGGTATATCATGAATAATGCTTAAGAAATTACATATGATGGGATTTTCAAATCTTTGCGCAAAGTGGATATATTCTTATTTAACCAATAGAACACAAAAAGTATGTTTTAAAAATGTTACTTCAAAGCCAATATGTGTAATGTCGGGAGTACCACAAGGCAGCCATCTTGGACCGCTTCTTTTTCTTTGTTTATAAACGATCTTCCGAATGTTATTCGTTTTTCAAACATCTTGATGTATGCGGATGATGTAAAAATTTTCTTCTGTTATAATCAACACTCTGATCATGTTTTTCTCCAAAATGATTTTAATTCATTTTATTCTTGGTGTAATTTAAATTTAATGGAGCTAAACCTTAAAAAGTGTAAACATATGCGTTTCGCCAGAAAGTGGCCGATATCTGTCAACTATGTGCTGGGTGATTATTGTCTCGATAAAGTAGATAACTTTATAGATCTTGGTGTTTTATTCGATCATAAACTGACCTTTGTTCCTCATATAACAATTACTGTCAACAAAGCCAGAGGTGTACTTGGTTTCATAGAACGTTGGGCTAAAGAGTTTAATGATCCCTATGTCACCAAAACTTTATATACGTCACTTGTGAGACCTACCCTGGAATATGCTTCTATAATTTGGGACCCAATCTACCAAATTCATGCCGACAGTCTGGAATCTGTGCAGAAACAATTCCTTTTGTTTTGTCTTCGGAGTTTAAACTTCAATCCAAGTAATCTTCCATCCTATACCAGCAGACTTGCCCTTATTAAGCTACCAACTTTAAAAAGCCGGAGAACTATGCTAAATGTTTCATTTCTTCTTAATTTAATTAATGGTGATGTTTGTTCCGGTTTTTTGATTAACAATATATCATTCAACATTCCTCAACGACCAACACGTTACTTCTCACCTTTATCTGCACAGTTCTATAGAGCTAATTATGCAAATGCAGACCCTCTCAGGAGAATGTGTATTCAATTTAATGAACTTTATAGATTTATTGATTTCTCATCAAATACTAATCTAATTAAAAGTAAAATAAAATGCTTTCAAAATTCATGAATAGCTATGTATGTACTAAAATTAATTTTAAAATGTTTTTCTTTGTAAATAGTCTGTAAGGATTAATTCCATAGACCAATATACGAATAAATAAATAAATAAATGCTGTGCTTGATTTAGTGGATTCATTCAATGACCTTGGCGTACTTCTGGATAAAAAAAATAGACTTTAGAAGTCATATTTCGCTAACAATAAATAAAGCTACTGGTGTACTTGGATTCATTAAACAGTGGGCTAGAGAGTTTTCGTATCCGTATACGACAAAACAATTGTTTACTACCTTGGTAAGACCAATACTCGAATATGGGTCTGTAGTCTGGGATCCGCAATATCATATACATTCGAACAACATTGAATCAGTTCAAAAACAATTTTTGTTATTTTATCTTCGTGGTTTGGGCTGGGATCCTAATATGAAGTTGCCATCTTATGAAAATCGTCTGGCTCTAATTAAGCTTCCTACATTGAAAAGTCGCAGACATATGCTAAATGTTACTTTCCTGTTAAACAAAATAAATATAAATATTCCTTTTCGATCATCAAGAAATTATAACTTTCTAACTATCAAATATTATTGTACAAACTATGCTAATTTTAATCCACTTCGTAGAATTTGTGATGAGTTTAATATGCTGTATCAGTTTATTGATTTTAATAAAAGTTTGGATATTGTGAGAAGAGATATTATATTACACTTAAATGCATTAAATTAACTGAATTAAATAAATGTTATATATCAATTTTGTTAAATGTTTAATTATATATGTAAATTATAATATAAATGTATACTTTAAGTAGTCTGTAAGGATGATTCTATAGACTGAATAAAAAAATAAAATAAAAATAAAAAAATATACCTAAACGAAGATTTGTAAATGAAAGAATCAAGAGTTTACCGTTGTGTCTATGTTATTTATCAACATTCATCTACGATTTATTTAAGTCAACAAAACTTGAACAAATTGGTAAAAATTTGATAGAGTTAACGGGAGAAAAAACTTTCTACATTATACCAATTAAACGAGGAAATATTATGGAAACAAAAGTACAGGTTCTACATGAGGATAATTTCCGAAAAATAGTGTCCGAATTCGAAAAACAAAATAGAAACTTCTATACCTACCAATTGAAGAGCGGAAAAGGCCTCCAAATAGTTGTTAAGGGTATCGACTGGTGTGTTGACCCGGTTGAACTAAAAAGCAAACTCGAAGGTAAAGGATTTCAAGTAAAAACAGTAGCAATTATTCGAAACCGCGAAAATATCCCACAACCTCTTTTCCGTGTGGAATTTCAACCCGGCGACATTCAATTAAAAAAACCCAGGTGCACCCTATCTACAACTTAAGATACCTGTTACATAGGAAAATTACTGTTGAACAACCGCATAAGAGGAAAGGACCGGTTCTTTGTTTGAACTGCCAGGAGTTCGGGCATACAAGGGCATACTGTAAGCTTCCACCAGTATGTGTTGTGTGTAGTGAGCTGCACAATAGCAGTTAGAGTGACAAGTCAAAAAATAACGAAAAGGTTAAAAATGTAGCAATTGCGGTAAAAGTCACACAGCTAACTACCGGGGGTGCCCAGTTTATTCCGCAATTTATAGCGAAATGAAAATTAAAAAATATGTTTCTCCCATATATGTAACTACTAACGCGCTATCATACGCTAACATAGTGGCCTCCTGAAACCAACCACAGAATTCAGTTCATTCGCAGCATTTTGAATCATACTCAAATGTGCTACGCTCTCAAAGTCAGCGTCCCAATGTTTTAAATTCACGAAACGATCCCTTGAATCACAACCCAAGTAAATTGGAAACAACCCTCGACACACTTGTTTTAACAATAAATAATTTTACTAACGCTATGAATAATATGATGCAGGAGATGATGAAGATGCAATCTATGATATTGCAAGCTTTGTTAAATAAACCATGAACTGAAAAATATGTTATTGGAACGCAAACGGCTTAAGCCAAAATAAAGAAGAAGTCGCTATTTCCTAAAAGACAAGCAAATTGATATATTGCTTGTCTCTGAAGCTCATTTGAATTCTAGGAGTCTATTCTCATTGTGTGGATATATTTTGTATGATACAAAAGATCCAAGAGGCAGAGCATGTGGTGACTCAACCATTCTTATTAAATCTCGACTGAGGCAGCATCTAATGTGTGATCATTGTGAGGATTACCTTCAAGCTACTATAATCTGCTTTGAGGGATTTGGTAACAATTTAGTTATCTCATCAATATACTCTCCACCAAGATTTTCAAGTCAATGCAAAAGATTCTTTGAATCACTTGCTGCTGGTGATTACAATGCCAAGCATACACTCTGGGGGTCAGGTTTAATCTCCCCCAAAGGCCATGTTTTGTTCGGCACAATTTCTAATATGGGCCTACAAATAGACAAAGACAAAAGATTCCCGATCTAATCGATTTTGGAGTACCGAAGAACATTGCCAGAGAACTTATAAATGCTGAATTCTCATTGGAACACTCATCAGATCACACACCAGTTATTGTTGCTATATCTAACCGCCGAGAAATTGTGCCCCGAATGGTAATTTAGCGCCAACAAGTATTATAGATTGGTTAAAGTATAGAAAGTTTCTCAGTACACTAGCTGATATTGAACTGGCTGTTGCTAACTTTGAACAAAACCTCAAAATATCTTCTCAACTTGCTGCGAAATCCCCCGACACAGACGGCAGTATAGAATTTATTCTGTAGATGTCGAGCGGCTATTAAATGAGAAAGAAGAATTCGCTGAGAGTTGCAACTGTACAGATCTCCTCAACTTAACCCTCTAACACTGAATTCTAAAATACTGAATGAAATATGTTTAGACACTATAGCCGATATAAGTAATGCCGTCCTTTTGGACGGCTTGGGGTTTTACGCAAAAAAAAAACAAGCAAGCAGAAAACATAACAGAAATTCAAAATTAATTTTTATTTGTTTAAAACTAGCTAAATAATGAGAATAAAATAATGTATAATGACTTAGTTCATGCATTTTAATTAAAGTTAGTTAACTAATTTTAAGAAATTTGTTAATTTGTATGATGATGTTCATAAAAACAATTTTTTGTACTGGAGGCACATAAATGTATTCCACATTTTGAGCAAAAACATTGGGTTACAGATTTTTTTGCAATATTTGCAAGTTTTTCTGCCGTCCTGTCTGCTTAGCCACTTCGGGAAGTGACCCGTATTGTCATAACGAATGTTGTCAGATGGCTTAGCTTTATGACCTCGTTTTATACTACTGAAGTCAGGGTCTGTAGGTGTAGATGCTCTCGGTCGGCCTGTAGAACGTTTTTGCTCGTATGATGTAAGTCCAGAGGCTATTTCTTCTCGGAACTCAGGTAACTGAAGCAAGGTTTTTGGTGCATTGCCGCCATTGTCAATCATTTGTGAATGTATTCTTCGATACAAAACGTATGCATTTCTTACGGCCATATCAATAAAATGATAAAAGAGACGAGTCATTGCATCGCGAGTCTATGCTCGTATGTGGTAGCGGCCCATAAGACCGTCCATCATATCCACGCCACCCATGTGTCGATTGTACTCCCGTATTATTTGTGGACAATCAATATCAATATATTTCTTTATTTTCCTGTCATAACGGGAAGATTTAGACATCTGTGAAGCTGGATTCAACCCAGCAAATGGTTTCACCCCAACATATGTTGATAATAACCTTACACTCTTGGAGTCTTTCCATAAAACGTTACTGATATCCACGCCATAGGCAGAACCAACATATTCCGCTAAAAACCCTCTTGGTTCCTTCGATTAACTCGCACAGTTCCCAAACTGTATATACCTTTAGCACGCAAATAGATCATAAGTGGTAATGTTGTATAATAATTATCGAAGTATACAATGTGATGCTTAAAATTGGGAACGGGTTGCGTCAACCGAACCACAACGTTAGCTGCGCTCCCAAGATCAGGATTATCTGGCAGTATAACATTGTCGCCTGCGCCATTACACACTTCAAAACGATACGCATATCCGAATGAATCACATAACACAAATAACTTAATTCCCCTTTTGTGTGGTTTGTTTGGCATATATTGTCGTAAATGGTGCTTTAGTTTGGTGCTGCACATTTGTTCGTCAACACACAGTCGAGCCTGCTTTGGTACGGAATCAAATCGCGTATTAAGTTGGAGTGCTAAATTACGGATACGAAACAAGGGATCGTCACCCGGTTGTCCTTTCTGGATTCTTGTACTCTCATCTTGGAAACAAAGATACTGCTTTATCAGCTCAAAGCGTGTACGGGACATTGTGTTTTTAATAGGTGTGAATGCGTTTTTGGCCCAATAACTAGTTAGGTTTGGGTAACGATAAACGGACATATATGTATATGAGAATACCAATGTACTGATAAAGTTCGTCAACATCAACTTTAAATTGGCTGTTGATATTTTTTGTCAAAGAAGTGCGTGTAGTTTCTTCCGCCACTATTTTCATTATGTCATCCGTATAGAAATAACAAAATATTTCCAAAGGTGTGGCTAATTTTGTTATTTCCGGTGGAAGCGACGAGTCTCCCCGGAATGCTACATCATTTACGTGAAGCTGCAATGCTCGCTTCCGCCATGCGATTTTGGACCACTCTTGGGGGTCCTTTTGTATTGACATAATACTTAGAAATTTAATAAGCAATAAATATATCTACCGACTCGAGAATGTTAATACCAAAAAAAAAATAGATTTTTTTCTTACCAACTCCATTGAAACCACCTGCAGAAGGATGATTAGATGGTCCACTATTTTCTATAATTGGTAATGGTGAGCGTGGTCTTTTTGACTTTGGTGTAGATGAGCTTGGGGTTGATGCAAAAACTTCAGCTATTGCCATGCTAACAGGTACAGCTTTCGATATTGAAGAAGATTTTGAATGACAATCCAGTCCACTTAAATTTACAGATAATTCCAATTCATTATTGAAAAAGGCATCGCTATCATCCAAATTTTTTAATATTTCTGAGATGCACCTATCTTCTTCTGCATTAATTTTATTATTCTGATTTATTTCATTTGCTTGACATGGTTCATTGTATGAATTAATTTCATTTTCTGGAGTAATTTCATCCTGGGATAGTTCTGAATCGCTGAAGTCATCATCGGAACTTGAATTAACTTCTTCGTCCGTTTGTACTGAATCTAACAAATCCAATACCTGATCTTCTGTCAGTTCCGATAACTTGTATACTTTTCGAAAATTAACTCATGATTATCTAAAAGAATCTAATCTAATAAAATCAAATACTAAATTTATGCGTTAAGCCCCATGCCATCCAAAAGGATGATATTGGTTTTTTACTTATAAAAACCAAGCTATCAATTATTTTCACTTTATTTTTTCACATAATGTACATTCAATATCTTACCTTTATTGAAAAAAATTATTGTCTTCGTTTAATTACTTTTAATTAGTTTAATTCACTTTTTTAGATGCCACTTCACAACAAGCACCTGTTTGTGCAAACTTTTGTTAGTCACTGACAAAATCCAATTACAGATCCTAAGCGAAAAATCGTACGTGAATACAATATTGTAGAAATATGTTCTCTAGAGTGTTCTTCCCCAAATTAATTTTATAATTTTTTCAAAATGTTACTCTTCTTGAAGTAATGTCGATTTAAGCTATATCGTCCTTAAGGATGACTTAAGTGTTAGAGGGTTAAGCAACAATTGAAAGCATGCACATCAACTTTAAGAAAGTTGCTTGAAACCCAGAGAAATGATAAATTAAACAGATATCTCGAAAAATTAGATCCGACTTCAAGAACTGATTACTCGTTATGGCGAGCTACAAAAAATCTTAAAAGACCCGTTGTACGTAAACCACCATTAAGAATGCAAAAAAGAGGATGGGCTAGAAATGATATAGAAATAGGTAATCTATTTGTAGAACATTTGAAACAAGTTTTTACTTCGAATATAACTACTAGTTCAATAAATGAGTTATCACCAGTAATAACCCAGCACAGCGCAGTGTCACTTCGATTTGAGATTAGAGAAGTTGAAAAGGCCATTTCTGATCTGAACCCTAAAAAAGCATCGGGGATCGACGGGATCAGTAATAAAATGCTTTTGGAGTTACCCAGAATAGCATTGAGAATAATTCTTTTTATATTTAACGCTATATTACGCCTTGAATATTATCCCTCAGAATGGAAGGTTTCGCTCGTTACCATGGCATCCAAGCCAGGCAAAGGTCATACAAAGGTCGATTCGTAGAGGCCAATCAGTTTATTGTCAAACCTGCCAAAATTATTCGAGAAATTACTAGTAAATAAGCTTACTGTAGCTGAAGATCAAAATAACGTCACCCCAGCGCGGAATTAAGCGAAGACACAGCACCGTTGAACAAGTCCATATGTTACTAAGCGCTATAGGAAAAGCCTTTGAAGAAAAAAAGTACTGCTATGCTCTCTTTATTAACGTTTCTCAAGCTTTCGATAAGGTTTGGCACGAGGGTCTACTCTATAAAATTAAAACGTTGCTGCCCCCAAACGTTCATAAACTAATGGAAAGCTACATAATTAATAGGAAATTCTCAATAAAGGAGAGCAACTTTACCAGCCCTCCTCAAGATATAAAAGCTGGTGTTCCACAGGGCAGTATTCTGGGTCCGCTCCTATACATCCTTTATACAGCGGACATGCCAACTAATGAAAACACGATTACTTCAACCTTTGCAAATGACACGGCAATTTTGAGTATTCATGAGGACCCTTCAACAGCATCTACACTTTTACAACGACATGTTTTTCAATTGGAGTACTGGTTACACAGTTGGAAAATAAGAATAAATGAACATTAGTTCAACTTACGTGGCTAATTGGCAGAAATTCAAAGCTAACCCTTGATTGCAAGTTATTGATATAACTCAATCATGAAACCCATTTGGGGTGCCACGGTGGCACTTAATAAAAAAAAGTGTTCAAACTCTCGGTCTCACCCCCTAGAAATATGCGAAAAGCAAAAAAAAATAGATATACAAAGTTTTGGGTAAATAAAAAAAAAATTAGAGGTGCCTCAACGCGACTGAAAATTTCAAGTGCGTTTATATGGAGAAAATATGACTTTTTTTCATATTTTACGAAAATTTCGTTCCATAGTTTAAATTTAGTTGTTATATGAGTCGATTTCAGTACTAAATTATCTCTCTAAAAGTCTATACAACTTCAAAATCGAACTAAAATTCGCTAAGAATAAGCAAATGACCCAGACCACTTTTGTGCCAAAAAAAAATAGGCCGTGAAATTTGACAGACATTTTTTCAACTTCAAGAAATTAATTAAAGCCATAATTTTGTTTTTGTCTCTATACCCAGGATCATTCAGACATAAAGTATTGCTTTATTACCACGTTTTTAACCTATTGCGAAATGAGACCAAAGATGGAAACTTTTTGAATTAATTTTGAAAACTCCTTTTTTAAGTTTTAAAAAAATTTCTTAGACAAAATTTCAAAAAATGAAACTTGCACTTTAAAGTTTTGTTAAATGTTTCTTAGAGATTAATTGTGTGAGTTTTTAAGTAAATTCCTCTGCCAGAATTTTTTTTACAAATAATTTTTTTTTTTGCAGATTTCGAGGTAAATTAATTTTTGTGAAATATTCAGCAAATGAACTCTTTCTAAATACTTTGTATTAAAAATAATCAGTTTTCTACTTTCAAATGTTATAATTTGTCTTAATAGTTTAGGGTTTCGAAAAAGAATTATATGACCCCATTATCCCTTTTGGTCACATATGACCCCAACTAATAAAAGACAATTTATTCAAAAAATTCAAATATTTTGTAAGTGCTGTTGAAGTTTTACATGTGACGCTTAAAATATAATAACCAAACATGGAAAACTTCCATGCTATAAACCATTCCTTGCCGAGGCCAAACTTTGAATTTTGACATATTTAAAAAAATTAATTTTTCTAGAAAACTAGATGTTACCCTTACTATGGGTTGTATGCTTACTACGGTTATGTGATCCTAGGGTTAAAATAATCTAAAATTCAGCAGTATTTGCAAAATATTCGAATTTTTTATCTTAATCGTCTTATACTAGCTTGGGGTCATTTGTAGCGCCAAGTCCAAATGGTTAATGACGTCAGATTATAAAATGATCATAATCATCAAATCATAAATATCGGTAAAATATAACAATTTTATTTCCCAACCCTTAGTAAGGTTTTCATCTAATTTACTAGAACAATCCATTTTTTTAAATATGCCAAATTCAAAGTTTGGCTTCGGCAAGGAATCGGTTAACGTTGTTCGAATTATTCCAAATTTTTAGCATGGAAGATTTGCACATTTGGTTATTATATTTTAAGTATCACATCTAAAAATACAACAGCACGTACAAAATATTTGAATTTTTGGAATAAATTGTCTTTTATTAGCTTGGGATCAGTTCAGTCATTTACTTTGCGTTTTACAGCTGTTCAAAACATACAACCTCGTGGTTTTTTTTTTTAATGGAAAGAAGTGAATTTCGAGAGCTCATTAAACATTATTTTTTGCGAAAAAAAAAACGTCAATCAAACCAAAGAAAAACTTGATAAATACTATGGGGACTCTGCACCATCGATTTCAATAGTAAACAAGATACCCTATACCATGCGTTTAGAGACCCTATCTCTTAGGCCCAACTAACTGGACATAGAAAATAAGCAAAAACCAAATTTGAGTGGGATTTTTATTAATTTTTTTGGCTGCAGATATGAAAAAGTTCATATCGGATACTATATCTATATAGGGACTTGGTCCAAAAATGGACCGATCCTGATCATGTTTGGTAAAGTCTCTTGTATTTTGCAAAAATATATACAAACAAAATTTGAGAAGAATCAGTGCAATATTTTTGTTTTTTAATAGATTTAAGTGAAGATCGGGAAGCAGCTCTATATGGGGTCAAAGGGATCATTTTTGGACTACTCATTAATGGATGTAATGAATGCATACAAACCCAATTTGAGTAAGATCTATATGACAATTTGGATCTTATGGCAATTTATGTCGATTTCATATGGGTAATTTGTATGGGGGCTAGGTCTGAACATGGACCGATTCTCACCAATTTCAATAGCGTTCATCCCATGGCCGATAAAAGCTTACATACCAAATTTCATCAAAATATATTCATATTTGCGACCTGCAGTTTGATTACAAGCTTTACATGGACACACAGACGGACGGACGGACGGACGGACGGACGGACATTGTTAAATCAACTCAGAAAGTGATTCTGATTCGATCGGTATAATTAAAGATGGGTCTAGGTCAAATATTTTTGGTTGTTACAAACAGCAGCACAAAGTCATTATACCCAAACCACATAGTGGTATAGGGTATAAAAAGTGGTTTACTGACTTTCGTTGTGGGCGCACAAATACAAATGACGCTGAACATTCTGGACAGCCAATTGAGGTCAATAGACCCGAAAATGTCTAAAAAATCCAAGATGCCTTCAAAAGGGAAAAACAATAAACGGCGAATATTATGCCAACTTATTGGACCGATTTAACGAGGATTTACAAAAAACGACCCCATATGGCCAAGAAAAAATTTCTTTTTCATCAAGATAATGCACGGGTGCACACGTGTGCAGTCTCAATGGCAAAGTTCCATGAATTGGGCTATGAATTGATACCTCATCCGCCATATTATCTGGATTTAGCCCCCAGTGACTATTTTATATTTCCAACCCTAAAGAAATGGCTCGGTAGAAAGAGATTTAGCTCCAACAATGAAATTATTGATCAAACAAATGCTTATTTTATGGACCTCGAAAAATCCTAATTTTTGGAAGGGATACAAAAATTGGAGAAACGTTGGACTAAGTGTATTGAGCCAAGAGGAGATTATGTTGACAAAAAAAATTTTTTTTTGCAAAAATAACTGTGTCTCATTCTAAAAGTCACGGACTTATTGATCCCCCTCGTATGAAAAACTGTTCAAGCTACTTGAAAAGACTAGAAACTCACCCGAATCTGTTACCACGTGAACTTCTCAAAAATCGCATCCACCAACGCCTAAGAAGTAGAGAGACTGCAAATCTTATAATAAATGCTTGAGGTCATCTAAGCCAATTAACATTTATTTATTTCGAATTTATGTAGAAACTTTAATTTTTTCTGGCACTGGCCGGATTAATAAGTTAAGTATTAGTTCTAAGATTTGAATAACTATTGTTAGTTCACTACCACCAATAAATAAATGCATGAGAAAAAAAATTTACGATAAGTCAAAATATTTAAATCTCTCCAACAGGTCAGTTCGCATTTTCTTCTATAATCCCACCCGATGTCATATCGAAACGATTATCAGTACTATTAAAAGCGGTATGATCACTTGGATTCCAGATAGAACATTAGAACATTTATATTTTTCATCACCCATATCTTCAACACATTAATTACCACTTGTTGTTTTCAAGTTATGAAAAGTACGCCAGTATTATGCTATATCCAACATACGAAGCCGAGTATCGACCTCTAAAAATGTTATCTTATTTGCTAAAAGTTTTCGTATGTAGTACACACCTGCATACACTTATCACTGCCGCCTTGCGGACAACCATTTACGCTCTGTTTACCGCTCACCTAATTGTATCGCAGGACGCGATACCAAAATCGATATTGGCTATAATACGTTTCATGTGTTGCTGGACCACATTCACGCTTGTGATTGTATTAATCTCAAAACTTCTGGTATTTAACTAAGTTCTTCAACTTTCAGAACTGCCACATAGCTACTATCTAAAAACTAGTTGATTGTGTGGCGCCTAGGCGCCCATTTATTTTGACTTTATATTTAAAAAAATTAGTTTTAATGTTTTTAAAATTTCTTAAAAAAAAAAATCGAAAAACAGTTGTAAAAAATGCAAAACAGAAACTTCGATTTTCAAACGAAGTTTTGTAAAAGGTCCTTTTATGTATATTTTCGCAAAAGTTTGCCAGTAGCCAATCTCTGCTCTATACTTTCTGCTTCTGTACATAAGGAGTCTTAAATATATTTACGCTGATCCCTGACTCACTGACTGACTGACTGATTCTGTAACGCTGAAATAATACACACTCCCTACAAAGCTATGCGAAATACACAAACAAAATTAAATCTTTCTCATTTTATACAAACCCACACACAATTTTCTCTCTTCTTTGTTACCGACCAGTGCTGCTAATAAAATCTTCTGAAAGTCGACAATTTTGGAAACTTAATCGCCAAAATCGTCATTTTTAAAACAAGAAATTTTCAAGAATATTTTACCGCTTATAAAACTCGAAAAATATTACAAAAGGAAACAATAAAATTTATTTATATCATTCATATTACGAATATTATTACAGCATTGGAGATGCTATTTAAGGTATTTCCGTTTTGAAACGACTTGACCCAGAATTATATCTATACATATTTTGTAATTTACATTTTTTACACTGAACAAAAACTATCAATTTTCGATAAACAACCCATTAATTGTTAACCCTTGAAATCGTAATTTTATACTACTGAAAATTTTAAATCTTCAATCATCATTTTAACAAATTTAACAAATCATTTTAACAAATTGAAAAATCGTCGAAATTACAATAAGTGGTCAACATTGGCAGCACTGCTAACGACAATACATATCCAGATTTCGTGTTACATATGGAATAAGTTGAACGAAAAAAATGCATCAAAAAAAACTAATATCTATTCAAATTCTTCTTTAAATTCCCTTTGGTGGTCAATGAAAAAATTCTGCAAAAAAACAAATGAATAAAATTTGAAATATTTTTATTTTTTTTCTCATTTAACGTCGTCCGATATGCATTCATACTTCTTTTATCAAACTAAACTTTTCCGTTTGTCTGTTTTTAATCTCAAAATTGTTTTGTATTGTTAGGAGTGCTTTCGCTCAGGTTCTCTGATGGCCAGCACTTACCAAAGAGTATGCTTTTTTGATAAATATTTGAGAAAAAAGAGATCTGTTGTTGTCCAACGTATGATTTCATTTAAAGCTCTGTATTGAAAAGCACTTGAAAAAATAGTGCAATATTAAGTTTAAAATTTAAATTATTCTAACTTGGCATAATTAAATTATATTGTAATTTCAGAAGAGAGGTGGGAAATGAATTTTTTTTCACTCATAATATTAATTTTTGCATAATTTGCTTTCAAAAAATTTTGACAAACATAAATTACGTAAATAGGTATATTTAAGATTTTAATTTGAATAATTTATTGAAATTATCATGGAAGAATTAAAGGCGATTTGGAATAATAAGTTTTTTTTTTTAAGTAAAACTAATACGCCCTTATTTTTAATTTTTTGGATTTATAGATAACTTTGCAAAAAATGTAGTTCTCTTTTTTCAGTTTACATGTACATATGATGAATATGAAGTATTTTTTCTCTTTTGTGTAGGTGTATTGGTGTTTGCACTTCCTTAATGGGCGGTATGTTTTAAAACCTTTTTTTGCATTTCTCTTTCTGAATGCACAACATGTCGAGCGTGTTCTGTCAAAATTTGAAGTAAATCAGAGCAAATCTTAAGAAGATTCCAGCGACCGGCCTCATACAGTATATAGCACATAAATCAGTTTTTAAAAATTTTTAAACCGATTTTCTCGCAAATAAATGTTCGAAGTCCGTGAACATCATAACTCAAAATCTACTTGACCGATTCTTTTGAAATTTTAGACACTATATCTACACATAAATCATCAGGTAACCACGAGGGGTTTTTTTAATTCCATTTTCTTCCCCATTTTTTAACAACAAGTTCCCGAAATTGTATAGCAAAAATCATTTTCCACTTCAAAATGCTGCAAAAAAAAAATAATAAAAAAATTAAAAAAAACTCTTCGTCACTACCTCAGCAAATATGTCACATTTAAAACGTATATAAATTTTTTTATTTCACGTGATTCGGTAACGAGTAACACATGTAAAACGTTTTTATATTTTTTTATTTATTATTTTATTAATTTTAATTTTATTATTTATTTATTTATTAAAATTTTTAATTGAAAATTTTTTCAAAGATTCCTCAAATGTTACGCTATAACGTGTGTATGAAATAAATAATCCAACATTATTCATGTCTTCAAAAAAGAATTATGAAACTTTTAGGAACCTTGCTCTAAAACGTTTATTTTTCTATGCTATTCTATTTTTTTCTACAATAAGTGGAGTTCGGTTATAACGCACTCGGCGGGACCGGCCAAATTAGT
Organism: Cordilura impudica; assembly: GCA_963682025.1. NCBI lineage: Eukaryota > Metazoa > Arthropoda > Insecta > Diptera > Scathophagidae > Cordilura > Cordilura impudica. Next base: position 246,994,439 of record OY821517.1, read on the forward strand.
TCGTTACAGACTAAGTTCGTTATAACCGTAGTATTTTTTTGTTTTGTCCGAAAGGTTTAATTGAATAAGTTTATTTATTTTGATGCATTTTAAGAAGTTATAAAACATAAATTAAATTATTAAAAAGATACATATTAATAGTTTGTCTTAATAAGACTAAAATTACCGAGTTTCTATCAAAATAAAATATTTTTTGAAAATCATATAATATTAAAAACTAGTTGATTGTGTGGCGCCTAGGCGCCCATTTATTTTGACTTTAACAAACAAATTTTTTTCCGTTTCAAAATTTTCCTATATTTTATATATTTAAAAAAATTAGTTTTAATGTTTTTAAAATTTCTTTAAAAAAAAAATCGAAAAACAGTTGTAAAAAATGCAAAACAGAAACTTCGATTTTCAAACGAAGTTTTGTAAAAGGTCCTTTTATGTATATTTTCGCAAAAGTTTGCCAGTAGCCAATCTCTGCTTTATACTTTCTGCTTCTGTACATAAGGAGTTTTTAATATTATATGATTTTAAAAAAATATTTTATTTTGATAGAAACTCGGTAATTTTAGTCTTATTAAGACAAACTATTAATATGTATCTTTTTAATAATTTAATTTATGTTTTATAACTTCTTAAAATGCATCAAAATAAATAAACTTATTCAACTAAAAAATTTTTTAAACCTTTCGGACAAAACAAAAAAATACTACGGTTATAACGAACTTAGTCTGTAACGAACTAATTTGGCCGGTCCCGCCGAGTGCGTTATAACCGAACTCCACTTATTGTAGAAAAAATAGAATAGCATAGAAAAATAAACGTTTTAGAGCAAGGTTCCTAAAAGTTTCATAATTCTTTTTTGAAGACATGAATAATGTTGGATTATTTATTTCATACACACGTTATAGCGTAACATTTGAGGAATCTTTGAAAAAATTTTCAATTAAAAATTTTAATAAATAAGTCAGTGGCAGCGAATCTCGGGAGGCGTTGTTGTTTTGCTCGTTACCGAATCACGTGAAATAAAAAAATTTAAATACGTTTTACATGTGTTACTCGTTACCGAATCACGTGAAATAAAAAAATTTATATACGTTTTAAATGTGACATATTTGCTGAGGTAGTGACGAAGAGTTTTTTTAAATTTTTTTATTATTTTTTTTTTGCAGCATTTTGAAGTGGAAAATGATTTTTGCTATACAATTTCGGGAACTTGTTGTTAAAAAATGGGGAAGAAAATGGAATTAAAAAAAACCCCTCGTGGTTACCTGATGATTTATGTGTAGATATAGTGTCTAAAATTTCAAAAGAATCGGTCAAGTAGATTTTGAGTTATGATGTTCACGGACTTCGAACATTTATTTGCGAGAAAATCGGTTTAAAAATTTTTAAAAACTGATTTATGTACTATATACTGTATGAGGCCGGTCGCTGGAATCTTCTTAAGATTTGCTCTGATTTACTTCAAATTTTGACACAACACGCTCGACATGTTGTGCATTCAGAAAGAGAAATGCAAAAAAAAGTTTTGAAACATACCGCCCCTTAACCGTCTTCGTCGAATCGACGAACAATTTTTTTAAAAAATGTCTATCTGAACGATTTTTAAAGTAAAAAATAAACAAAAATTTTTTTTAGTTAAACATTTTATTAAAAAACAAAGAAAAAATAAAATATAATATTAAAAATTCTTTTTCAGACTTAAAATTCAATACGAAAATGGCCCCTTTTTTTGGTTTATATGATAAAGAGTAAATGAGCTTCGTCGATTCGACGAACAGTAACCGTCCATTCCCAGCGGGAGAAAGAATGGGTAAGAAACCCTTCTACCAGGCCTTATTTCGGAGTTAGTAGGCATGCTAGTTCCATTCTATACTCCTTTCTATTTAACATGGAGTGTCCATTTTTGCAAGGCCTTCCATACTCGCTTCTATTTGCAGGAGTATTTGCAGGCCTGCAAATGAAACCCTACTAGAAGCCCTGTATGAGGAGGCCTGCTTCCAGGCCTGCAAATGAAACCCTACTAGAAGCCCTGTACGAGGAGGCCTGCTTCCAGGCCTATAGAAGGCCAGTACTAAATTAATTAATTTCTGGAAAAATTAAGCAGTTAAGGAATGAATGTTTAAGATATTTTTATTTATTTAAATTCAGCCTTTTTTTATACATAAAATAAAAAAACTTATACTTATTTAATTTAATATAATATTTCATTTAAAAAATAGTTAATAGTTAAAAATAATTCATTGTTTTACATAAGTATATACATACATTTTTTTATTTTTATTATTATTATTATTTATTATTATTATTTTTTTCTTTTAGACATTTTTCTTTATATATCTTATTTTTTTCGTATTTAAATGCTTTTTTGATGATACATTTATAGTTGTCACGTGTCAGGTCCGTCGTAAATAGGTATCACTTCTAAATGACTTTTTTCTTTTTTGGAGTCTTTTCCTACATTGCACTTCAACCTTTTTAAAATATTAGCTTTTTCAATTCCAATATGCCTTTTTATTGTTCTATTGCTCATTATTCAAAGTACTCACGTGCTTGATTTGTTTTTTTTTCACAATCGTTGTTTTTTTTTATAAGGGCTCTTTTTTTTCTGACCACGCGCGTTGTTTTTTTTTATAACGGCACTTTTTTTTCTGACCACGCGCGCAACCTTCTTCAGCAAATACTTTTTTACAACTAAAATGTTCTTTGATTTGTTTATTTCTTTGTTATTTCACAACGACACTTGTTAACGAATAAGTTTTTTTTTTCATGACGACGAACTTAAATGTACAGCAATTAAGAGACCTGCAGCAGGCCTTGTAAAAGAAGTGAAGTGGCATGTCTATCGAACTATTTTGAAGCGGAGGGGAAGGTCTGGAAGCAGGCCTCTTTATACAAGACCTGTTATTATGTGTATTGAATCTTTTTAGAAATGAAATCGAAGGCCTTATATAAGGTCTTCATTCGCAGGCCTCGTTAATTCTCCCGCTGGGTTGTTAAGGAAGTGCAAACACCAATACACCTACACAAAAGAGAAAAAATACTTCATATTCATCATATGTACATGTAAACTGAAAAAAGAGAACTACATTTTTTGCAAAGTTATCTATAAATCTAAAAAATAAAAAATAAGGGCGTATTAGTTTTACTTAAAAAAAAAACTTATTATTCCAAATCGCCTTTAATTCTTCCATGATAATTTCAATAAATTATTCAAATTAAAATCTTAAATATATTTACGTTTGTTTGTTTGTTTGTTTGTCAAAATTTTTTGAAAGCAAATTATGCAAAAATTAATAACGGGTGATTTTTTTGAGGTTAGGATTTTCATGCATTAGTATTTGACAGATCACGTGGGATTTCAGACATGGTGTCAAAGAGAAAGATGCTCAGTATGCTTTGACATTTCATCATGAAATCCGAACGATCTGCCACAACGTCTAATTTTCAGTGAATGGGCCCTAGAAAAGTTGGCAGAAAATCCGCTTTTTTATCGACAAATTTTGTTCAGCGATGAGGCTCATTTCTGGTTGAATGGCTTCGTAAATAAGCAAAATTGCCGTATTTGGAGTGAAGAGCAACCAGAAGCCGTTCAAGAACTGCCCATGCATCCCGAAAAATGCACTGTTTGGTGTGGTTTGTACGCTGGTGGAATCATTGGACCGTATTTTTTCAAAGATGCTGTTGGACGCAACGTTACGGTGAATGGCGATCGCTATCGTTCGATGCTAACAAACTGTTTGTTGCCAAAAATGGAAGAACTGAACTTGGTTGACATGTGGTTTCAACAAGATGGCGCTACATGCCACACAGCTCGCGATTCTATGGCCATTTTGAGGGAAAACTTCGGAGAACAATTCATCTCAAGAAATGGACCGGTAAGTTGGCCACCAAGATCATGCGATTTGACGCCTTTAGACTATTTTTTGTGGGGCTACGTCAAGTCTAAAGTCTACAGAAATAAGCCAGCAACTATTCCAGCTTTGGAAGACAACATTTCCGAAGAAATTCGGGCTATTCCGGCCGAAATGCTCGAAAAAGTTGCCCAAAATTGGACTTTCCGAATGGACCACCTAAGACGCAGCCGCGGTCAACATTTAAATGAAATTATCTTCAAAAAGTAAATGTCATGGACCAATCTAACGTTTCAAATAAAGAACCGATGAGATTTTGCAAATTTTATGCGTTTTTTTTTAAAAAAAAGTTATCAAGCTCTTAAAAAATCACCCTTTATTATGAGTGAAAAAATATTCATTTCCCACCTCTCTTCTGAAATTACAATGTAATTTAATTATGCAAAGTTAGAATAATTTAAGTTTTAAACTTAATATTGCACTATTTTTTCAAGTGCTTTTCAATACAGAGCTTTAAACGAAAGCATACGTTGGACAACAACAAAATCCACATTGAAGATCTCTTTTTTCTCAAATATTTATCAAAAAAAGCATACTCTTTGGTAAGTGCTGGCCATCAGAGAACCTGAGCGAAAGCACTCCTAACAATACAAAACAATTTTGAGATGAAAAACAGACAAACGGAAAAGTTTAGTTTGATAAAAGAAGTATGTATGCATATCGGACGACGTTAAATGAGAAAAAAATTAAAAATGTTTAAAATTTTATTCATTTGTTTTTTTGCAGAATTTTTTCATTGACCACCAAAGGGAATTTAAAGAAGAATTTGAATAGATATTAGTTTTTTTTGATGCATTTTTTTCGTTCAACTTATTCCATATGTAACACGAAATCTGGATATGTATTGTCGTTAGCAGTGCTGCCAATGTTGACCACTTATTGTAATTTCGACGATTTTTCAATTTGTTAAAATGATTTGTTAAATTTGTTAAAATGATGATTGAAGATTTAAAATTTTCAGTAGTATAAAATTACGATTTCAAGGGTTAACAATTAATGGGTTGTTTATCGAAAATTGATAGTTTTTGTTCAGTGTAAAAAATGTAAATTACAAAATATGTATAGATATAATTCTGGGTCAAGTCGTTTCAAAACGGAAATACCTTGAATAGCATCTCCAATGCTGTAATAATATTCGTAATATGAATGATATAAATAAATTTTATTGTTTCCTTTTGTAATATTTTTCGAGTTTTATAAGCGGTAAAATATTCTTGAAAATTTCTTGTTTTAAAAATGACGATTTTGGCGATTAAGTTTCCAAAATTGTCGATTTTCAGAAGATTTTATTAGCAGCACTGGTCGGTAACAAAGAAGAGAGAAAATTGTGTGTGGGTTTGTATAAAATGAGAAAGATTTAATTTTGTTTGTGTATTTCGCATAGCTTTGTAGGGAGTGTGTATTATTTCAGCGTTACAGAATCAGTCAGTCAGTCAGTGAGTCAGGGATCAGCGTAAATATATTTAAGAAGATTGTAGCTGAAATTGATATAAATGCCATAATTCTCGTTTAAAGTTATAATTTTAATGGGCGATGACCAATTATAGGCTTTTTTAACATCAGGCCGGGTTGCATAAACAATGATAAATTCAATTTCAATTTATTGATCCCAAAATGTTTTTATACAAATTACTAAAAAAAACTTAAAATATAGTATAAAGGATCATTAAACTTTAATAAAAAATAAGTCAGAGTGTTAATTTCAGCTGTGCCGCATCTACCCTATACATCGGTTTTACGTCTACATTAATATCTGGACTTATTGCACTATTTACAACAAATGAAAACAAAATATTTTAAAAAGCAACAACTTGATAATATGATAAACTTAATACTAAATTATTACAACAAACGCACTGAATTTTTGAAGGTGTCTTCTTTAGAGGTGTTTTCATCTTTTTGGACATATCTCGGCACAATGATGCTAAATTTACCCCTTTTTTAATACCAGCCTGCTCGAAATAATGGTAAACATTATTTTCATAACTTTACTCACGTAAATTGGATTTTGTAAGTGAACGTGATTTCAACAGACAGACGGACAGACGGATATCGCTATATCGACTCGAGTTGTTATAAAAATTAAGAATATAAAATGTATTATGGGGGTCGGAAAGAGAATTTTCATAGCGTTACAAACGGAATAACAAGCTGTTAATACCCTCAGTAGTGAGGAAGATATAATAAAAAAATAATAATTAGAACTGGTAAAATATTAAAACAAGTAAGAAAATTACTGTCGGTCTTAGATCCGACTTTTAAGGGGTCATAGTAAGATGTAGAAAAAAAGCATGAACCAAATTTGAATGGCATGTATATATGTATGTATGAACAAGTTCATAACGGATACAATTTTTATATATGGATTAGGTCGAACAAGGGACGGATCACAACCATATTTAGTAAACTAACTTCTACACACCACATTTGAGTGTGAGGGTGTAATAAGATTGTGTCAACAAAAGTTTGTATACCAAATTTCATTAAATTATATTTATAATTGCGAGCTGTGTTTACAAGGTTTACATAGACAGACAGACGTACACACAGAAAACAGATTCATTGTGGCTACCGAATTTATTACCAACCGAATTGGGATAATGCTAATAACCGATTTTCGGGTTCACGATGATTACAATTCTATTGCCTTAACAGTAAAACTTATGTCATAATAGAAAATTTGCAGATGTTGATACAATCGAAACAGTTGTTCCACTTTAAAAAAATTCGGTTGGCAAATATTTTTTCTGTGTGTAGGGACAGCTTTGCATCAACCCCCTAAAAGTGATACTGAGTTGATCAGTATAATAAAAGGTGGATGTAGGTCAGTACTTGTGCTTATCGCATAGTGGTGTAGGTTAAAAAACGTAAACTGTACACAGAGGATAATAGTAAGAAGTGAAAAGTCCTGAAAATATTTCATAGCTATCTGTATGGTTTTTGAAAACATGTGTATAGAACTCGGATAAGTTATCTTATTATTTTTAGTCCCTGGTATATTAAAGTTATGTTTTATTTACCAAATTATTCTATATCAATTTGATTAATCGAGAAAACAAATCAATATTAAAAACAAAAATATACTCATAAATATACGAAAATAAAATTAAATGTGATAATAATTGACTAACATCATTAGAAGGTTTCTGTTTGAAAACTCATGAAAATCGGTTTAATAAGTCCCGAGAAATCACTGAAGAAGTAAAAAAAATTTAAAATTTTATGTTTCTGTATTGTTCTTGTAGTTATTCTTAATGTTGTATTGTTGTCATAGCTGGAATTGTCGTTTTTTGCGATCGTTGTAGTAATAATATAATAAAAACTAACACTTCGTACATTTTTTTTTATCAACTCTGGTAGAAAATGCAAGAGTTTCCATTGTTTTGGCATCACTAAAAAAATTTTTTACATAATTTTTGTCATTGCCACGAGCCTGCCTGCAAAGTTTCAGATCGACTGGTTTACGGGAATGGGGCTAAAAATCGATCCAAAATTTTGTCAACAAGTAGACAAGCAGACACTACGAGTTAATATAAAGGGAGTAAAAATTGACCAACATCGAAAGCAAATAGTGCTGAACTACTTAGTTGTTAATAAAAAAAAAAACAATGTAAATTTACCAAAAAAAAATTGTATGTATTAATTTATTCGAAGAAAAACACAACAATAACTTTTGACGTTGTATTTTTTGTGTGAAATACTTACATATACATACATACATATATTAAATAATAAAATTATATATCCATATTCTATATATGTATATTCATAATAACCGCATGTTAGGAATAAATCGGTATATTACTTAATTTATATAAAATTCCCCAATATGTATTTTTTTTTAGGGAAAATACATTTCTTTTGCATTAACAAACAGAGTGTTACTTCATTTTGCTCAGCGTGACTATGCCACAGTAGATGGCACCACAATTTTTGTTCTACATAATTAGCTTTGCAATAGTTATATCTATTTTAACATTAATGTCAACATTTTCAATTAGATATCAAACACAACAATGTTAAAAGCATACACAGAGCTGAGTAAAGAAGAAGCAATAAGTTTTTTGCTTTCAAAACAGTTCTGCATGGTTATATAAAATTATTATTCTGCTTTATCTACATAATATCTGATTGCGATTACATATAATTTTTAAAAATTGTTTATAATTACTAAAGCATTACTATTCACATAAATACAAAATTGCACCTTTTGAATTTCCATTCAAAGAAAATATCAATTCTAAAAATTGAAATTCAGAGTTCCAATTATAAATTAGAAAATATCAATTGGATTTCAGAAGATCATATTAAAACGTCGGATATATATATATTTCCTTTATTTATTTAAAATATCAATAGAAATACATTTCTGAAAACTACAAATACTTAAATAAAGTTCAGAGTGAACATAGGGCGTCAACGAATTCTCTCCATCTGATTCTATCTCTGGCAATTGTTTTTGTTTGGTTCCAGGATATACGAGCTAGTAGACATTCTTGTTTAAGGCATCGAACCCAGGTGTTACGGGATCTACCTTGGCGGCGTTGTCCTTGAGGGTTCCAATCTATGGCTATTCTGGCAATTTCTGTTTGTGGTCTTCGCAATATATGACCTATCCACGTCCACTTTCTTTGCGAATCTCTATGTGAACTGGCAAGGAGCTTGCCCTTTGGAGCAGGGCATCGTTTGAAATTCTGTTTGGCCAGTGGATGTGAAAAATTTGTCTCAGACATTTGTTAATAAATGTTTGAATTTTTTTAATGGTGTCTTGCGTTAAGCTCCATGTAGTGCAGCCATAAAGCAACACAGACTTTACACTACAGTTAAAAATACGTACTTTTGTTTTACGAGAAATATTATTTCTTCTCCAAATTTTGGTTAAGGAAAAGAAAGCCACTCGTGCTTTATTTATGCGATCGGCTACGTCAGCATTTGACCCAACGTCCTTAGTTATCTTGCTACCAAGGTAGCAGAAAGCATATACATCTTCAATTGTCTGACCGTTAATAACTAACGGTGTGGCGATATCTGTGCCTATGCGCATGAGCTTTGTTTTGTTTATATTAATACGTAAACCAACTTTTTTAGCGTTTTCGGATAGTCTGGAAAGTTTTGCTTCGATATCCGAAAAACGATGTGCCATTAAACATATATCATCGGCATAGTCTATGTCATATAGAAATTCGGATAAAGTCCATCTGATACCGAAAGGTGCATATCTGTTGGTTTTTTCCATTACGCAATCAAGAAGTAGCAAAAACAACGTTGGAGAGAGGATGCATCCTTGTCGCACACCTGTGGTGGGAACGAATGGCCGACTCTCATTTCCATTAAAACGTATCCTACATTGTGCATCCCTATATAGTTCACGTATCATGTTAACTATTTTTTCAGGAATTCCTTTGCAGGTTAGCGCCGACCACATGGAGTTTCGGGATATAGTATCAAATGCCCGTTCAAAGTCAACAAAAAGTAAATAAAGAGGAGTATTATATTCAGCAGATTGTTCGATAATTATGCGCAAAGTATTGATGTGATCAGCACAGGATCGACCTTGTCTAAATCCTGCCTGCTCAGTACGCAAAATCTGATCCACAACAGGAGAAATTCTTTGCAGTATGAGGGTGGCCATAACCTTGCCTATGGCGTTAAGAACAGTTATGCCATGCCAATTTTTACATTGGGTCAAATCTCCTTTCTTGGGTAGTGTGACCACTGTTCTTTCCTTCCATTCATCTGGTATGTGGTTAGATGTCCAGGCTTCATGGATAATAGGGGTAAGAAACTGAGCTAAAGTACCAGCGCCATATTTCAAAAGTTCAGCAGGAATGTTGTCTGGACCTGATGCTTTATTGTTTTTAATTCTATTTAACGCATCTTCAATTTCTGAGCATGACGGTGGACCTGTAGATATGTCCCTCCTGGGATTGCGACGAGTTGTAAAAAATCGATCGTCGTCTTGAGTCTCGCTACTAGTTGATGAAGCTTGCAGTGAAAATAAATCGCGCCATCGCTCAAGTTGTTGTTCGGGTGCTGTTGTTTCAGATCCATCGACTGCTTTTACAATCGCGGTGCCTCTTATATTATTTCCACTTAGCTCTTTAATAGCTGAATATACACCACGCAAGTTACCTGTATTTGCGGCTTGCTCCGCCTGTTCAGCAATGAAGTTATAATATTTTTCGCGATCAGAACGAACCAAGTTACGAACTCGACGTGCAGACTGCCGATATTGGGATCTAGATTGCTATTTTTGTGCGTGAGTTTTAGCATTTATGCGATCATTGTGAAGTTTTTTACGGTTTTGTATCTCCATCCAAGATTCATCGCTAATCCACGGCTTAATCTTGCTACTTTTTAATCCAAGCACTGATCTAGCAGTTTCTTTACAAACTGACGATACGTCTGCCCATGTGTTTTGATGTTGGTTCATAAGCAAAGCAGTCCTTAAGTTGATCAATTGAATTTTTAAACTATAAATTTTATTCTTTAAACACAAATTGAAATTCAAAAAAATATGTTTACATATAAAAATGTTTTTTTTTTTTTTTTTGGAATAAAATTTGAATTTTTTCACATAATAACGATAACAAATTATTTTATTTAAAATTTTGGGACATTTGGTTTTTTGCGTTTGGCATCCCTAATTTGAACCAGTGTTCATGATGACTTCAAAATTTGACCTCATGGTATGCAAAGTAAACCCCAAAAAATTGAAGTTCGATAATAATTCCCAGGTAGTAGTATTTGGAGTCAATAAATGAAAATCAAAAGTTGGCATCACTGGGTTAGATTTTGTATTGTATTGTGTTATTTTGTGTTACCACAAAATCTAATAATGAAAACACACTTTTAATATTTAAAAAAAATTTAATTCTCTATGCTTTCCAAATATGGCAGTATTTTAACAAAAAAAATTGAGAGAGCTTTTTTTTTGTTATTATCTTTTTGTTACTCCATCCGCCCTATACAGCTGCAATGACGAATTATTTGGCCAGTTAAATTAGCACGATTTAACGCGTATAGCCACCCTACACAACCATTACCTTCGCAATGGAAGTTAGGGCTAGCTATTTAATTTGCAAAAACAAACAAAATTAAACGAGAGGTTATGCCATACAACCGGAAACGCATGCATATAGGTATATAACCTAAAAAATAACCATTAAAAATACATCTTTTCTTAAACAAGTTCATTTTCTTAAAAATCTACCCGTTTTTAAGAAGCATTTTCTTAAAGTACTCTTTTTTTTTTTAAAAAAAGTACCTTTTTAAAAGTATAACTTTGCTTAAATTTTCTTAGAAAGTTACCTTTTTCTTAAACAAGTATCTTTTATATAAAATAACTTTTTTTAAATAAATTTATTTTAAAGAAGTAAATTCCTTTAAAGTACTTTAAAAAAAAACATCTTCTAAATCTACATAAAACATAAATAAAGGCTCCTTGGTTACCGTACTTCTGACATTAGTTATATTTCGTACTTGATGACCCAGAATACTTAACTCTGAGGTCGATATACTTGCTGTAAAGAAAAATTAACTTCTACATAGTCACGCACAGTCACGGAGAGATTTAAACCCCATTTCCCCCTCATCCAATCAATCTGAAACTTGGTTTTGTTGTGACAAAGAGTAATTTTAAAATAGTCACGCAAAGTCACACACAGTCACGGTGATATTCAAATCTTATATGCATAATGAAGGAAAGAATTTTGATAAAAACTGTTTTTATGGGTAAGATTATTTTACATTAGAAATAAATCTTTTACAATTTTTATTAGATTTCGTTTCAATTCTATTCCTATTCGATCCGTTAAGAAATTTTATTCGATATGAAATTTCACTCTATAAAGAATGCGGTGATTAGACATCTAGTACGTAATTTTTTTTACCTTACTCTCATAATAAACAGTGTTTAAACTACAGTTCATTTATACATGATACAAACAAACTTTTTAGGTAACTATATTATTATTAGAGGAATAGGGATGGTTTTAAATCGACCATGCCTTAAAATATACAAAATTCAAACTCGTACAATTAAATACTTTTGGCAACATTGTCTAAGGAATTTTGCTGTAATATCAGTAGTGTCTATAATTTGCAAATTGTATAGAAAATATGAAATGGACTAACGAAGGAAGAACGCAGAATACTGTATGTATTTCTCACTATAGAGACTAATTTCAAGATATGTGGATCTGATGGACGGTGATAGTTTTAGCGTCTTTCTATTCAGCTGGTCATGGATGTCTGTATTTCGTGAATGTAATTATTGATCTGAGGGTATATAAAGATATATTAAAAACGAATTTCCCTAAATGCAAGGAAAAGCTGGATCTAAGTTACAACTACCACCTCCACCAATAGGTATTGTATAACTGTCCAGATGTTATGGATACAACTTCAAAAAGTACCGACGTTAACCCTATCGAAAATATTTTGAGGTATCTCGTTAAAAAAAAGTGAGAAAAAATCACATTTTAGAAACCCGGAAGCAAATTCTTGCCATTCTTGGAAAAATATTGAACCAAGCTTTTGTCGTAAATTGGTGGAAAGTATACCTAAGTTGGCAATTCCAGCTAAATGGCTCTGGAAAAAATATTACTTATAAGGGACTACCTACTCATTTTAAAACACTCATCAATACTTGAATACAAAACAAAAATAAAATATTAATACTATTTGATAAATATGTGACATTATCTACCTTCTTCACCTTATTAACCTGACTTTAAATACTGTTAAAATAGATTATATTTGCTTACTTTATATAACAATAATATTGATGCTAGGCAAGTGCTGAAAATAAAAAGCGTCCTAGCAGGAATTTTTTTCGTTTACCTTTTATTTTTTGTAAAAATAGATAACTTTAATTTTGTTAAGGTCAACTGGACGTACTATTTTTTTAAATACATAGTTGAATGTAGTGTATATTTATTATGGATTTACATTAAAGAATATGGCACAGTTGATGAAACAAAACTTCCCCACAAAACGACCATTGACCACCGAACTCCTATCCGTGCAGCCAGAAACAACTTGCTGTACAAATATTGATGTTGTTACGAGTGATGCCAAAACCTTTTTTTTCGTAACGAGTTTCTTCTTTTAGAAGAAGAAAAGGCTAAGTATGGCTATTATCACCTTATTTTTAAGAGCTTTTGATTTTATTTAGCCCATTTGTTTATTGTGTAATAATTTCGTTGTATTTATCAATAATAGAAGTGAAAAAAAAACAATATTTTTGTTCCCTAAAAAGTTCATCATTCAAAGCTAAAGCAGTAATAAAGAAATCAAAGATGGAAAACTATCGAAAGAATTTTCAAATGGAATAATTTGTAGAAAACCGATCAATTTTGGATCTAATTGTACCGTTTCAAAAATAACCAACTAAAGTCTATTAATATTCATTACCTTCAATTTAATCGAGACAATTTAATTCAATGAAATAAAATATGCTTCTGTCCTATATATTGGTAATTGCAACTACTAGTTCTATTAGAACAACAGATTTTAAACTGAAGATGTGTTAACAGATATTGCAACAAATTATTTATTTATTTATTTAATGAATAACTATACAATAATAAATTATTATAAAGTAATTGTGAAAAAAAGGAGCACTAGCTACTGTGGCCATCAGCTCTTTGTTTACAAAATAATTTTAAATATGAAGGTGCATATATAATATAATTATTTTTTTTTTAGTTTGTTTAAGGCAATTCGCAATTCGTTTTAGTTAATAATTATAATAATTAAAGTTTTTAGAAGATTAATAAGGTTGATTACATTATCTTTTGTTATATAGAGAAGTATATCAGAAAAAAATGGCTGTTGTTAATGCAAATGGATTTGATGTAATTACAATCGTTTATTATATGGTTCATTGCAACAAATTATTGGTTAAAGTACTGTAAATAATATTTGTATTAAGAATTATTTTTCGATAACAACAAAAGAAACCCTTTCGGGTTTGGTGTTTCTAACTGAAAGAAAATTGCATGAATTAAATTCTGATGTAAATACCAAAAGAATGTAAAAATATGTTTATTTTATAAAAAAAAAAAAAAAATAATTGATGACTGTTGTAAATGAAATACTGAACCTGAAGGTGTAATTGAGCTCATCTGACCGTAAACATGCTCTGAACTTAGTCGAGTACATGAAAAAGTACATAATTGTCACATAACAACAAATCAATATGTACAATTGTAGTTGGCAGGATTTGATTTCGGCAACAAATCCAGACTTTGACGCACTTAACCTGGAACCTGAAGTGATTAACCTCAAAATACTACGCATGAAAAATATCAAATTCTTCGTATTGTACCAGGCTATTGAAATGTCTCGCGGTAATAATGGCCAGATGAAAAGTCTATGAAATATGCTTTCCATTGCTTGTCTTGGTTAGAATGCCACCTGATGTATTCTAAGACAGTCTTTGTGCCATGCATGAAGCTGTAAAGAAGGAAGAATTTACAATGGAAGTTACGTGCATTTAAAATAAGATAATTGGAAAAGTATGATATTCAGGTAGGTGATGGAAATCGATCGATTTCAAAAGTGAAAACGATTTTAAAATCGACAAAGGTGTGACGAATTTCGATCGATTTCATTTTCCACTTTTGTATCATTCCATATCATTTCTTTTGAAAAATACAACAACGTATAGACCAGTTTTAGTGAAAATTGTGAAATATTTAACAATCAAACATTTATGAAATTTATAAGTAAATATTTACAAAATCATAAAATGTCGATAATTTTGGCAGCATCCTATTTGTTATTAGAAGAGGATAATAAAAAAGAAAACATAAAGAGGAAACATTTACGTGACAACTCGGATCCACAAAACAAAATAGAATTTGAAATCGATACTATAAAATGAAAAATATAAACGCATCACAACTTTAATTGAATTTCAATCGTTTTAGTGTCTAAATCGTTTTCCATCACATACCTGATTATTGCTAATCACCCACGATGCTTATGGGGTAAGTTCCATATATCTTTGTTGTATTCATTGTATTTCATTTAATATTTATTCTTTAAGGAATGTTTGCAAAAAATATATATCGATTTGGCAAAATTTTATATTAGTGAAACAGCAAAATATTTTTATTTCCAAAACAGTTGCAATATAAAACTTGTAAAGTATGTCCGAATGATGTAATTTTTCCTATTTTATGAGATAATTTTTTAATATAATTCACTGAAAAGTTATTAATAACTATGGGACTACCAAATTCGGTTGGCAACAAGTAGCGTTTTCTTTTTGTTTTCTCCGTTTGTAATAAAGGCGTCAAACATGTTTCCAGTTGAGAGACTGGTAGATGAAATTTAAAATACTAACTTAGTCCAAACCTCCAAGAAGTCCTTTGTTGCTTTAAATTCTTGAATTTATTAAATTTAATTTTTTTAACCACTAAAAATTTAATAAAATTAGCAATTTGTTAGCCCGAAAACTCGATATAATGGAAGCTAACAAATTAAATTTACAAAAATTGTTAAATTTTTCAATAATAATTTTGAACATTTCCTTTTTTTTTTAATTCAATAGACCATTGATGCATCCAATTTAGCGGTATTTGTGAGAAAGTTTTGCAAACACTGAATGGTACAAACATCCAATCTATTAACAGGCAAATGTACCTAGAAGCACAAGTATTGACTGTACAAGTAATCTTGATAGGTGTATCCTGTGTGATTTTAACGGCATGTAGACTGTATGGAATAGAAAAGTATTTATGTAGAGCATACTTAGTAGGTTGTTACTATTTAGGGCAGTTACGTTTTTTGCTGTGGTCCATTAAATGCGGTTCAGTGGTCATGTTTAGGGTTTTATTATTAGGTGAGCGAACTAATCGGCTTCTATGAAATAAACAGAGTTTATAAATAGTTTTGTCACGTTGAATGGGTTGACTGGTTGGTTGGTTGGTTAGTTAGTTGGTTGGATGTTGTTGTCGTCGTCGTCGCTATTGTTGGTTAGATGGTCTAGTCTACTGGTAGGTCAACTAAATGAATGTTTAAACTGATTGAATGAGTTGCTTGTGTAGTTTGTTTGTGTCTGTTTATTTTTTTCAAAATGTGTACATTTATGTAGTGCATGAATGTATTTCTGTAAGTATGTGCTTGGGCGTTAGGATTAGATGAAATGGAAAAAGTGTCTCCATTGTTGAAATTGGATAATATTACTGTTATCTTTTCGTTAAAGACTCTCACTACCACTCATACTACCACATACACTTACTACCATCACCCTAATCTGGTTAGTATTTAACTAGCACATTCTCCATTGGGATCCTTGTGTACGAAATTAAATACTATTTTCATGTTTGGGTATTGTGTATTTGAGCCATGCTTAGCACAGAGATTAAATTGTCACGTATCAAACGGAATAAACTTGTGAATAATATTTGCGTCCTTAGTAGTGCTCTGTGGTCAATAACATCTATTTGGTCGTTAGTACTGGTTATCATGACTAGAACTTCCAGAGCAGTTTTCTTCCGCCCAATATACTTATACACTTACTGTTGGTTGCTTTGTTTTAATTCAATTAAGTTTAATTAATTACGTACGATGGTAATGACGACAATGATAATAAGTTTCTTGGGATTATTTCAGTTGACATTCAACTAAATCTTATAGTCGGGGCAAATATAAAACTTGTCTTTTCTTATAAATTCCGTACGAACCTACGACAAAGTGTAGGTTGAAATATACATAAATATGAACATACTTAGACGAAAGTTTCCATTATGTGACCTTGAAAACTTCTACATATAAGTTAGATATTTTCATGTTATTATGACATTTTTACTTTATTTTTGTTTTTTTTTTTATATATATACAGTTTGTCAAGAAAATCTTTGAACAGTAAAAAAAAATTTTTTTTATTCTTATATTCATTTAAGAATTTTTTATTCGTTTTTTTACATACATTCCATTACTATACTTGGTCAGGACTATAAGACGACAAAACATTAAGACAAGACGCTTTACAACAACAGCAACAAAAAAAGATGTTTACTCGATATGAATAGTGTCAAAAAAAATCTTTGCATGCGTTAAGACAGCAACAAATGCGTCAATTTTCCGCAAATTTATTGATTTTGGATTTTTCGTGAATGTTATTGCATGTGAAAGGGGTTGCATATCGTTTGTGTACAAAATAATTATGACAAGTGACAGCTAGTATAAAAAAAATACCAGAAAAACGAGTTTGCCAAAATATTATTCAATTGGTGTATTTAAATTATTATAAAGGCAAATCAGCCAGTGAAATCGAATTTTAAGGGCACCAGGCATAACAAAAAAATTGACGCGGCATGTTGAAAGCAAAAAATTTACAACTATTTAAGATAAGCCGCAATTCAGTACAAGAGGCTTAGCTATTCAAGTGAATAATGATTACGGGCTGAGTGTTTCACATGAAAGCATTCCAAATGAAAAAACCGCTGCTATCTCAGTGAAAAATATTAAAAATTTTTTTTAATTTCCTATAGAACACTGTTTACTTTTTCCAGAGCACTGGAATGACATTATTTTCTATGGTGAGACAAAAGCGAATCTAAGTGGACCCCAAAAACCTGTAAAATCATTATAAAATAAAACTTTAATTCCTACAGTAGAGTTGGCAAACTCTTAGTTATGGTAAGTGGTGAATATCAAGCAGGGCCGTTGTTAAAATCAGGATTTTGGATGAAATTATGACCAAAGAAGTTTATCTTGAGTTTTTTTTTAATGTACTGTTGGTTTGTAGACCCCAAAATTCGTATAAGTTCATCTGCAAATTTTGTCAAGATAATGATCCGAAACATAAATCTAATTTGTGTAAGTCTTGGTTATTATTCAACTGTACCAAAGTTATTAATGCCCCTGTCCAGAGTCGTGATATCAAACCTATTGAAAATTTGTGGGCCCATCTAAACAAAAAGGTTGGTAAAAGATCGCCAAAATAAATGATTTATTAAAGAAGAGTGGGAAAAAATACCTTCAGAATATAATTTTCCAAGGCGTATTCATTCAATGCGCAGACGCTTGCAATTAGTAACTAAAGGGTCCGCCATCGAACGTTTTTTTTTTTCAACTAGTGCTTATTTCGTGAATGGTAACACTTAGCTCATGTCTGATTTGACAGGTAATTAGTTTTATCCTTCCGCTGAACGAATATGGTTGTGTGTACGCTCGAACAACGCTGGGAAATATTGCGACATTACTTTGAAAATCATGGTAATGTTGCAGAATGTGAGCGAAAATTGCGTACGGATTTTGGAAGAAGAGAAGCACCGTCAGCTCCGTATGTTCGTTATCTGGTGAAACAAGCGAAAGAAACTGGCATCCTCATCGATAAACCAAACCAAAAACAGTGCGTACACCCGAGAATATTGCTGCTGTGGCAGAAAGTGTGCGTGAAGCGCCATCAACATCAATTCATCGTCGTTCTCAAGAATTGAACATTTCGGATGCATCATTGGGACGAATTTTGCATAAAGACCTTGGTATGACGCCATACAAAGTCCAATTGGTTCAGGAGTTGAAGCCAACTGACCATCCAATGCGTTTTCGCTTCGCTAAGTGGGCCTGCGATCGACTTACAGAAGATGCCGATTTTGCCAAAAAAAATCATCTTTTCAGATGAAGCTCATTTTGATCTTGGCGGGTATGTAAACAAGCAAAATTGTCGCATTTGGGGCACAGAAAACCCGCACGCATACATTGAAAAGCCGATACACCCAAAACGAGTCACTGTTTGGTGCGGATTTTGGTCCAGAGGCATAATTGGGCCATTTTTCTTCGAAAATGAGCAAGGAGTGGCCGTTACAGTCAATGGCGATCGTTATCGGGCCATGTTAAACAAATTTTTGTTCACAAAAATTGAAGAGGAGGATATTAGCAACATTTGCCACACAGCCGAAGCTACACTCAATGTTTTGCGCCCTGTTTTTGAAGATCGCATTATCAGCCGCAGAGCTGATGTCGTTTGGCCACCTCGGAGCTGCGATTTGACACCGTTGGACTATAATTTGTGGGGTGCCCTCAAAGATAAGTGTTACGCCAACAAGCCAGAGACAATTGACGCTTTAAAGGACAATATTCGTGAAGCCATTGGTGAAATACAGCTGCATGGCCAGCCGAGGCAGCCATTTGAATGAAATTATTTTCCATTATTAACCGGAAGGATTGTACTTTCAAATAAAAAAAGAAATTTGAGATAATATTCAGTAGTTATACCCTATACCACTATGTGGTTTGGGTATAATGACTTTGTGCTGCTGTTTGTAACAACCAAAAATATTTGACCTACACCCATTTTTAATTACACCGATCGAATCAGAATCACTATATGATTCGATTTAACGATGTCCGTCCGCCCGTCCGTCCGTCCGTCCGTCTGTGTGTCCATGTAAAGCTTGTAATCAAACTGCAGGTCGCAAATATGAATATATTTTGTTCAGACCTAGCCCCCATACAAATGACCCCTATGAAATCAACATATATTGCCATAAGATCCAAATTATCATACAAATCTTAGTCAAATTGAGTTTGTATGTATATAATGGATGTATTATTTAGTAGTCCAAAAATGATCCCTATTGGACAACTCTTAGTTATAGGCCCCATATAGAGCTGCTTCCCGATCTTCACATAAATCTACCAAATCTTCACATAGTCCCCATATAAAAATAACATCCGATATGAACTTTTTCATATCTACAGCCGAAAAAATTAATAAAAATCCCAATCAAATTTGGGTTATGCTTATTTTCTATATCCAGTTAGTTGGGCCTGAGAGATAGGGTCTCTAAACGAATGGTATAGGGTATCATATAGTCGGTCTAGACCGACTATAATTTTTTTACTTGTTTTTTTTATAGTATTTTCAAAAAAAAAAGTTATTTGGCGGACCCTTTATAAACCCATAAACCTTTTATCGAATTAAGTTTAAATGTGAAATCATATATTTTACAGCACAGAAATTTAACTATCATCCTTTTTCAAGATTCATTAAAACACTTTAGATTACGGTTAATTTTTTTTTTGCATTTTCTATATTTATAAACATATATAACAGCTAAGGTAAAAAATAAAAAAGTTGGTTATTTGATTTAGAAATCAATGTTTTTTTTTTTTTGGAGTTTGCATTTCTTCTTCATGTGCAAAGATTTTATTGACAAACTGTATATTATTTATCGTTCATAGAATATGATTAAAAGTTAATCATGGATAACAAATTAACTTACGATTTTTGTTCTGTGGTTGTGGTTGGAATTGTTTAGATTATTGTTATTAAATAGTAATCTCATCTGGTTTA
Organism: Cordilura impudica; assembly: GCA_963682025.1. Taxonomy (NCBI): domain Eukaryota; kingdom Metazoa; phylum Arthropoda; class Insecta; order Diptera; family Scathophagidae; genus Cordilura; species Cordilura impudica. The sequence goes on from OY821517.1 coordinate 247,014,662, forward strand.
ATTTAACATAGTAACCCTTTTCAAATTTAACATGTCTAAAAAAGCCAAAAGAGGATTTTATTTAATTAAAACTAAACATGTTTTCTATTTATATTGTCATGGTCTAGATGCTTGAAAACTTTTCAATGGAAAGCAATACCAAACTGGAGAGTATTTTCAACAGACCGGCAGACAGACAGACAGACACAGAGATGGACATCGCCAGATCGACTTCTCCTTTCATAAGGATCAAGAATATATATAGTTTATGGGGTCTCCGGAATTTATTTTGATGAGTTACAAACGGGTTGACAAACTGATATGCATATACTCTCTGCACAGTGCTGTGGAGGGCATAAAAAATTGCATGGCAACTCACAGATTAAAAGGTATTAGCAACAATGACGTGAAATGACAATAACTGATCCATCTATAAGATTTCAGGACTTCTGGCGATGCATGCATGGAACAAATTGGAAAATGTATATAGAGCAAGGGTTCCTGCAAGGAAAGTGAATTTATTTAAAGAATTTGAGAAAATTAAATTTTGTAGCTGACTCTTTGAAGACATAGATGTTAAAATTCCAGATGAATTACTTTCAATATATTTATTTAGTAGTCTATCAAATAAATTGGAAAATTTTGTTATGATAATCAAGAACCCATATAAGTTATCTAGTTCGGGGCAACACAAGAACAAAATTTTAAAAGAATAACAACGTAAACAGAAAATTAGAGCTATGAACAGTGAAAAGATTGATGAAAAGTTTTGATGGTACGAGGGAGGATACGTACGGTCACAGTGCTGGAACGATAGTAAAAAATTTTAAATAAAATAACAATTTTGATAGAGCATTGTCCGTGATTAATTCATGCTCTAGTAATTCAAATGAAATGGATGAGGTTTTGGATAGTGATGTATTCACACGTTTGTCATAATAGGAGTCTATTCCCATGTCTTAATAATTATGATAATTATGTAATGATCGCTTCTGGTAATAATTTTAAAGTACAAAGAATTGGAGAAGTGAATATTAAAATTCTTAATACAAAATGGTATAGTACATGAAACTACCATATGTTACATTCCAGAAGAAAATGGAGAACGAAAGAGTTAACAGAACGTTAGTAGAATTGGTCCCATGTATGCTAGCAGATTCGAAGTCACCAAAGTCTCTATTGATGAAGCTATCAATACTAGTTTTTATTAAAACTAGATCACGAACAAAAGTATTGGGTGAAATAACTCCTTTCGAAAGGTGGACAGTAATAAAACCAAGTGTTTCATATTTTATAACTTTTGGTGGTAAGGCGCTAGTACTGAAAAAAAACGTCGTTCAAAATTAGATTCAAAATGTGAAATTTTCTCGATTCTGACATACATAAAAATCCTCCTCTATGCTACTCAACTCAAACTGGCCTAAGCTTGGGACAGTTTGGAGGATTTGCCTCCTTGGTACAAAAGCCAAGTTATTGTGCTTGCACCACTCAAGAGCGTTTTACTGTAGTGACAGGATGCCAAAAATATGTGGTCCAAAACTATGTGGACACACTCTGTTGGCTTTCTATTTCCTAAGCCTTAAAAATATCACGTTGATCTTTCTTTCTTCCCGAACCAGATTTCCTCTCAAATTCTCCTGATACTTTGTACTAACATTGGAAATGGCTTGACGGCAGATCTTTGATTATTTGGCCGACTAAGTTCAATTTTGCTAAAAAATAGTTGATATATCGCACCTGTACCTTTAAAGTGAGTCAACTCAAAATTTTTTAATTTTCACTTTTTGCAAGAAAACGATACACAGTGGTTATATCTATCCACTGTAAAAATCTTACACCGGTTTTTCTAGTTTTCTAGGTTTCGCAAAAAAAAAAAATACAATTGTAACCCTCTTTGTGTTATAAGAGTAGCTGCTTTAGAATCCACTAAAAAGACATTTTTTGAGTTGCACCCAAAAAAGGTGTTATTTTTGATGATCACTGGAAAAATCGCAAAAACAACCACTATTATATACTTATTATTCGCAATTCTTTACAATGAAACAAATGTTTTTAAGTTTTACAGTAAATATTAAAAAAACGTTTTTTGCCTCTACTGAAAATTTGTAAATCTTGAGTTGACTCACTTTAGAGGTACAGGTGCGATATGTTTTTTTTTTTTTTTTAATTTATAATTTTCATTTCATCAAATTCATTAACAATTATAATTATTTGCCCCAGCGCCAATTATGGTTTTATAGAGGCTAATAAAGTTGACAACAATCAACCTATTATCACATTAAAGTTCAAGATTACAAAAAATTAACAACAACAAAAACTATTTGCATATTTACAAATTTCATTGAGTATTAAGAAGATGGAAAGCATTTAAACGATTTTTTAGTAAATATTGTTTTATATTGGTCTTAAACGTAGATAAAACTGAAATATATTTCAAATTTCAAAGTGGTTATATTCATTTGCACCAGAAAGTGTAACTTATTGTTTAGTTAGCTCAAGACGACATCTTTCTATATTTAAATTCATCGCCTGTCTTGTATAGAGTCACAAGTACAGTACAATTTTAATTAAATTATATTTTATGAAATCCATAACATTTTAATTACGAGTATACCAGTAATTGCTACAGTCCTATGTATATATGTATATGAAACATTTGTACTGAACCTTAACAGTAAGTTGAAAACAAATTTCAGAGCTTTATTTTGTGTCGATTATAGCGATTTCATAACAGAGTCAAGTGTGAATGGGTTATGGATTTATATAGTAGCATTTTTGGTTAAGTGTTAAAATTTTTCTTAAATTTGTATGACTCCAATTTCTTAGGATACTGATTGATGTGATTTCCTTTGATCAATATATAATCAAGTTTAATTCTGTCAGTCGCTTCCAAATAAAACCTTGAGGTAAAAGTGGCTGAAACAGGTTGATGTTATCGATAGAATATTTTGAACTGGATCATTGAAATTAAAGTTAAATATTGAAGCTTTTTCTACATTTTGTGTAACAACAAAACCGCTATCTATAGGTTCCAATTTGCTTGTTTAAAAAATTCCAAGTTTTTTAGAATCACATTTACACATTTATATATTGTAGGTGTAATAATCATTCATTATCTTTTTCTTACAATACTTGAAAACATTACTTATTCGTTTAACATGGCAGAGTACCTCTTGCCTTCCTCATTTATTCTTCTTGCCTTTAGCAAATATTTTTTTATAAGTTATTAATGAAATTAATTCTTTTAGCACGTACTTTTATTTCGTCACTCATTTTAATCTAACTAACAACAAATTAACAGGGTTGTCATTTTTTTTTTTTTTTTTTATTTATTTTATTCATAATAATATTAAGTTTAACAACGTGTTGTGCCCCAGCGTCGTTAGACATTATTGAGGCGAGTTGGCAATAAATAATAAACTACAACTTTAACAATATAATATATATACATACTTCAAAAATAATAAAAACAATAAAATAAAAAAAAAAAATATAAATGTTCATTTTATATTATATTTAAAAGGAAAAGAGAGAAAAAAAAATAACTATGTACATACAAATATGTATTACAGTAGAAGCATTTCCAAATCTTGAAATATATGTTTTTTTAAGTTAGTCTTAAACTCAGAAATTCGCTCAATATTTTTAAGATATTGGGGAAGATTATTATATTCCAAATTACCAGTGTATTCAACTCTTTGCTTTGTTTTTTCCAATCTACACCTAGCAATTCTCAAGTTCATATTATTTCTTGTGTTAAAAACTGTTTGATTCCTTGAAAAGCAAATTGTATGATGGCCAATATTATTTAGCGATTTAGAAACGTAGAACATAAGTTGCATTCTATGTAAGCCATATATTGGAAGAATTGTCAACGATACATTTTTATACAGAGATACCTTCGAGTAAGTCAAAGGCAGATTAAAAACCGTTTTCAATGCTCTGTTTTGAGCTCTTTGCAGCGATTTAAACGCATTTCTTTTTTTGTGACCATATATAATTGGCAAATAGTTAAGGTGACTATGTATTAAGGCTTGATAAATAACTAACTTGGTTCTTATGTTAAACTTATTTTTAAATTTGTATAAAATTCCAACAACAGATAATACTTTTAACCTTAGGTTTTCAATATGAACATCCCATGAAAGATTACTTTGTAGGTGTATACCAAGATATTTTATAGAATCACTTTCAAGTACTTGCTTTCCATCTACCCAAATGCTAAATTCTTGGTTGTGGATTAAGTACGGCCTGAATCGCAATAACTTTGTTTTTTCTGCATTTAATACCAATTTATTTAACCTTGCATACTCCATAATGATCGCAGCATCGTACTCCATGTGAGCTCTTAAGGCAACTTCGTGTTTATAAGAATAAAAAAGACATAACTATGTTTCCAAATAAATTGAGATTTATTATATCGTTAAGATAAATTTTAAATAACAATGGGCCCAACACACTTCCTTGTGGAACTCCATATTCACCATAACCTATAAAACTTCTTTTGCAGTTAAGCTCAACATACTGTTTCCTATTGGTCAAGTAGCTCTTTAATAAAACTAAGCTTTCTCCATTTACACCATAATATTTTAATTTCTGAATCAATATATCATGATCAACAAGATCAAACGCTTTGGAGAAGTCATAAAATATGCCAGCTACACCACTAAAACCATCATCCAAACCTTTGCATATACTATTTACTACGTTTATTACAGCTTATTCTGTGCCACATCCCTTTTTAAAGCCATATTGGCAATCATATAGCTAATTGTTTGTATCCAAATATGTCGACAATTGCTTATATAGTATTTTTTCAAATATCTTGTCAATTATTGGTAATAAAGCTATTGGCCTAAATTTTTCTATAAGTGTAGCATTGGATTCTTTCGGTACTGGAACAATTTGTGCCATTTTCAGATTATCAGGTTACGTTGAAGTATCAAGCATTTGGTTAAAAAGTTTTGATAAATATGAAGAAATGACCTCCTTACATACTATCATAATTTTAGGTGAAATTCCATCATGTCCACAACTTTTCGTTGCATCAAGTTCTGAAATTATATCACCTATTTCCAATTCCGTTGTGTATGAAAAATTAAATGAGCTATGGCATTGTAGTAAAGTTCTTAAATTATTAAACGAGTCACCTGACAAGCAATCAATTCTTTGTTTCAACGTTTTAGGAATCTCAATAAAGTACTTATTAAACATATCACTTTTATGTTGGTCACTTAAAATAAACATTCCATTACCATCTCTAACATTAATTTGACTTTTGTTTTTCCTACCAAGATTTTCATTTGTTTCTGGATTCCCTGCAAGCTTTCCTAATTATATTACTGATTCTTTTTAATCTACTTTCAATATCCGAGTTACGTTTTTTTCTAATTTTTAACAACTTGTTTTTATAAATTACTAGATGTAACCCGGTGTGCTTCGCTACACACTCCCCTTCCCCCCACGAATCGTTATGAGAGGGCTCACGCAAAGTCCCAAGGCTCTCACTAATACAGTAATTCAGATATATCACATTTAATATTAAGTTTGTGTAGGGGTGCCACGCGCATTTGTCTAATCCCGTCCACTTTTTTGTCTAACTACTCACGTTAATAATAGATGACCTGAGACAAATTTGCAAAGCTTTCTCTATCATATTAATATATATGATATTTTAAATTTATTTTGAATGGGAGGTGCCACGCCCGCTAGAAATACTTAAAAAAATTACAGCCTGTAGCGCTCCCATATCCGCAGTAAGACTCTGTGAAAATTTCATTACATCCTACAAACAAACAAACAAACAAACACATATTACCTCTTTATTATGTTAGTATAGATTATTAGTATGGATTTTTTTATTTCGATACTTGCTGATATACAATGTTTTTTGTTTTTTCATTCGGTACAACAATTATCAGATTTTTCGGCGTTCCTACCCTGGAGCAAGGTACATGTAGCTGCCCATGAGAAGAAGATGGATTTTCAAAATTAGATTTGGCAACACTTAACTATTGGCCTTGAACTTAGAATATCATTTGGCAATTTTTCTTTTTAGCGATTTTTGATTTTGCCCATTTTTGATTTTGAAGATTTTTTGGGCGATTTTTATTTTTTGCAATTTTCGATTTTGGTGAATTTTTGATTTTGGCGATATATTTTCCACGACAAATAACATTAATAAATAATGTACTTAGCAAAAGACTGTTGCTTTCGTAGTTCTTCATATTATTTATGTAGAAGGTGCCACGCCCACTATTCCCATTCCGCCCAATTTTTATTGGACTACTCACATTAATATCTGATGGACTCGTGCAAAATATCGAGTCCTTCCCTTTTATAGAACACCAATTATATGATATTAGGTATCTACTTTGCATGGGCGGTGCTACGCCCACTGCTACGATCACGCCCATTTTTTTGTTCGACTAATCATACAAAGAACCTATGGGCTGATGTAGAGCCACAAAGCCCTCTCTTTTACAGTACTCCAGATGTATGATATTAAATTGTTACTTTGCATGGGGAGTGCCACGCCCATTGGTGTGAATTCGCCAATTTTTTGTCCGACTACTCATACTAAGATCTGATGGTGTCGTGCAAAGTGTCAAAGCTTCCCTTTTTTTTTTGTACACCAGTTATATGATATCATATATTTACTTTGTACGGGCGGTGCCACGCCCACTGCTCCGATCACGCCCATTTTTTGTCTAACTAATCACATGAATATCTTATGGGCTCACACAAAGTCCCAAGACTCTCACTATAACAGTACTCCAGATATATGACATTTTATATTTAATTTGTATGGCTGGTGCCATGCCTATTGGTCCGATACTGCTCATTTTTTATCCGACTACTCGTGTTAATAATAGGTGACATCAGACAACTTTGAAAAGCTCTCTCTATCACAGTACTCGAGATATATAATATTGAATTAATACTTGTATGGGAGGTACCACGCCCACTTGTCCGATCCCGCCCATTTCCGGCGTAGCTACTGATAGTAACAATAGGTGACCTCACACAAATTTGCAAAGCTTTCCCTATCATAATACTCAATATATGTATATGATATTAAAAATTTACTTTGTGTGGGAGGTGCCACGCCCACTAAAAATATTTAAAAAATTATAGCCTATAGCACTTCCCATATCCGCAGTAAGACTCTGTGAAAATTTCAGGAATATCAGATGGGTAGTTACGGAGATTACCTCCTACAAACAAACAAACAAACAAACAAACAAACACACATTGCCTCTTTATAATATTAGTATAGATAAGTGCTTGTAAGTTTTTATTGATCCAAGGAGTTAGGTCGGCCTTAATAAGTATTTTATCACGTTTTTCCACTGTTGCATCACGAGTAGCATTTGAAATATATGTTATTATTTTCGACATATCCAAAGAAGGATCGCCAGTTTCCTGAAATGCTTGTAAATAATACCTAAGTCTCTTCTTTGCACAATCATAATTACAAACTCGATAAAAAGTTTCCATATATTCTGAATATGTAACATTACTTTTGAGTTTACAAGATACTAAGTTATGATCTGTTAAACTACACTCAACGATATCTATAAAAATTTCATCAGAAATGTTACTGAACACATTATCAATACATGTTCCTGATTCAGGACGTGTTATTAATGAATGACAGTTTTTATAATTAAAGCTTGATAAAATATTCATCAAATCTGCTGATACTGAATTATTCAAGAAATCAACATTGGAATCTCCAACTATTATACTTGGTAATCGACCATGATTAGCAACTAATGATTCCATAAAACTGCAGAAATCATCAATCTTACACTTTTGAGATCTATAAAAAGTTGTTATCTTTAAAAATTTTCCATTTATCTTGTGGTTTTGTAACGACAGCGTGATTGCTTCAATAAAGTTGTTGCTTTTACATGTTTCAACACTATACTGAAAGTTGTTATGTATATAAATAGACGTTCCTCCATACCCATCTGATCTACAACAATGCATGGCATTGTATCCTGGAATATTATAAGTCTGGACTAAAGAGGAATTAAACCAAGTCTCTTGGACAGCTATAACACTTGGTAATTTTGGGAGTTTGGAAATCATAGATTTAAATTTATTAAATTTATTAATAGACGAAATGCTTCTCATGTTTACAGAAATGATATTTAAAAAAGGAAAATTCAATTTATCAATATAGTTTTTAAAAGTTTCAAAATTAATAAAATGGTTATTTATCATAAAAAGAAATTAAAATTTATAGAGTTTTACCGAAATATAATATTTGTACTTAAGTTTTTAAGCCGGTGATAAATAAGCTGCTTGGTTTTCATCATCTGTATCTTCAACAGCTACTGGTGGCTGAAGGTTTGATCTGCGTCTTTGCATCCTACTTGTTGTATTTTCCAAAAGAATATCATCTACATCCTCCTCCCTTCTTATCAATTTTGGCCTAGAAATCTCACTTTTCTTCACAAAGACTTTCCCCTTATACGTGTACACCGACTGATATCCAACTTTCTTAAGAGTTTTAGCATGATTAAAAACGTTATGGGTTTCTTTACTTAGAAAATCATTTACATAAATAGCCTTAGTTTCTACTTTTTCCTTTAATTTAGGCTTTGCCAACATAAGTTTTTCTTTGGATTTTTTTGAATCAAACTTTACGACCATAGTGTGAGTCTCATTTTTTTTTACGTGAATCACCTTTTTTTTTTTTGATAAAAAATGCTTCCTCAACATCATCCTTTTCCAAATTTGCACCAAGGTCATTAGAAATTTCCAACAACTTATCAACAGCTGTTACACCGTCCTTTACTTCAACACCGCTAATTATACAATTATTCCTTACTCTTTCATCATTTAATATCTTAACAGACTCTTTCAAAACATTTACTTCATTTTTTAACAATCGATTTTCTTTTTGTACAACCTCAATATTCTTTTTATCATTAAGCTTAATATCTGATAAGGATAATTAGATCAAAGAAATTCAAATGATGCTTGCAAGAAATGTTAAGAGGAAAAACGTGTGTAATGATTTTTTTCGATCTCACTGCTTATGATAAAACTTATAGAGAAAATCATTCATTATAGTATCAAGACGTGTTAGAGAACGAATTCGAAACCCGTAAAAATAAAGAGAATGTAGGTTACTTTTATGATATTGTTGATTTCTTCAGAAATCAAAGTCAAATTCAAGAAACTTCAAGAATTAATGGAAGCATCAATGGGTATGATTCAGAAATTGTTGGAGTCGAAAACAAACCGGAACGAGAAATAGTAGAAGAACAGGAAGAAATAGAAGTAAACTAAATTTATCAAAATATTATTGAGTAAATAGTAATCGCAAAAGAGGTAGTCCACCAATTTTGAGGACAGGAAATCCGAGTAGACCTCGCAAAATTTACAAAGTTGAAAATAATGTAATTAATGTGTTAAATAAGCAAAAGGTTGGATGCTTTTAGCTGAAAGCGTCAGATAGATGACGCCATTGAAAAATATAAAGCATGCCACGTTGCTGAAGGTTGCTTTCAACGATATAAGCAAGAATACTCCGAGACATACTGATGAACCAGTTGTTCGTCATCGAGCAATAAGACTAAAGTATAAATTGTAGATAAAATACATTGATGTAGAAGAAGCATATAAAAGGCAATCAGAAATATTTTATATGGACGATCAAGAAAGTAAAGTATGAATATTAAAGAAATCCTTACACTGGTTTGAAAAGAATGGAATCATAAAATAAATGAAATTTTAATGAAAATTGGATTAATACAATATAAGATCTTGCAACGTATACTGTGAGTTAGTCGAGTTTAAAGCGTCTTGTGAAATTTTCTACATTTTTCTGTATTTAATAGTGAATAGCATTGACCCAATGTCCTTACCTGAAGATCGATATCAGCCTACTCTTGGTATAATGCTTGATGTTGGCCAAGAAGAGCCTATAACGGGGCTACATTCCGCGATGAGTAAATCATTCTGCTTTAAACGTACTGATTATAATAAATTGAATGAGCTGCTTTATCATATTGACTGGTCATTTTTGGCTGATAATCGGCTCCTTAATACTTGCACCATGGACTTTCTTTTGGTAAAATTTTATGATAATTTTGAACGATTGTTTTTCTAAATGCATTCCTCTATCCCATCAGAACTTTGAGCGTACTGGTCCTCCGTGGAATTCAAAGGAATTGCTAAATATTCTAGCGCTCGCGATGATCAAAATTTACTGAATAATAATTGCTATATGAGGTATTTGGAGAATTTAAAATCAAACTTTGCTAATAACCCAAAGTCGTCGTTCCCGCCTACAATGTTTTGCAATGATAATTCATCCTCTGATTATCTTGATATTGCGAATATGTTTGCTGATTTTTTCCAGTCCAATTTTTTTTTCAAATACTTTAACCGTCGCTAACTATCCATATTCAATAAAAGTTGCATCGGTATTAAATATTCCGCTCTTTGATACGGAAACTGGTTTAAGTCTCTGATTCAGTTGAAATTTTCATAAGAGCCTGGTCCTGATGGTATTCCTGCTTGTATTTTGAGAAATTGCGCCCAAATTCTAAGTGTGCCCAAACGTGAATTATCAACAGTCTTTTGCAAATTGTTTATTTTCCTACTTCTTCGAAAGAATCATTTATTATACCTTTGTATAGGTCAGATGGTATGGCGGAACAATAAGTCCGTGTTTTTTTTTTACAAAAAAAAATTTATTTTTCAACATAATCTCTTTTAAGCTCAATGCACTTAGTCCAAACGTTTGTCCAATTTTTGTATCAATTCCAAAAAATAGGATTTTCCGAGGTCCATAAAATAGGCATTTTTTTTCAATAATTACATCGTTGGAGCTAAGTCTCTTTCCACCTAGCCATTTCTTTAGGTTTGGAAATAGGAGATAGTCACTGGGCGCTTAGTCCGGAGAAGTAGTAATTCGTAGCCCAATTCATGGATTTTTGTCATTGAGACTGCACACGTGCAGACAGCTTTCTTAAACCCAACTGATCATTTAAAATCGAAACCACACTACCCTATGAAATGCCTATGGCCTCAACAATCTCACTCACTTTTACTCTTTGATCGGCCAACACCATATCGTGTATTTATACCCTATACCACTATGTGGTTTGGGTATAATGACTTTGTGTTGCTGTTTGTAACAACCAAAAATATTTGACCTACACCCATCTTTAATTATACCGATCGAATCAGAATCACTATCTGATTCGATTTAACGATGTCCGTCCGTCCGTCCGTCCGTCCGTCCGTCCGTCTGTGTGTCCACGTAAAGCTTGTAATCAAACTGCAGGTGGCAAATATGCATATATTTTGATGAAATTAAGTATTTAATCTTTTATCGGCCATGGGATGAACGCTATTGAAATTGGTGAGAATCGGTCCATGTTCAGACCTAGCCCCCATACAAATGACCCCTATGAAATCAACATATATTGCCATAAGATCCAAATTATCATACAAATCTTAGTCAAATTGGGTTTGTGTGTATATATTACATCCATTAATCAGTAGTCCAAAAATTATCCCTATTGGACAACTCTTAGTCATAGGCCCCATATAGAGCTGCTTCCCGATCTTCACTTAATCTTTTAAAAAACAAAAATATTGCACTGATTCTTCTCAAATTTTGTTTGTATATATTTTTGCAAAATACAAAAGACTTTACCAAACATGGTCAGGATCAGTCCATTTTTGGGCCTAGTCCCCATATAGATATAGCATCCGATATGAACTTTTTCATATCTGCAGCCGAAAAAATTAATAAAAATCCCACTCAAATTTGGTTTATGCCTATTTTCTATATCCAGTTAGTTGGGCCTGAGAGATAGGGTATTTAAACGCAAGGTATAGGGTATCGCATAGTCGGTCTAGACCGACTATAATTTGATATTTTTTGACATTTTCGGGTGGATTGACCTCAATTGGCCGTCCAGAACGTTCTGCGTCATTTCTATTTGTGCGACCACAACAAAAGTCAGTTAACTACTTTTTTACCATTGACATCGATGGTGCAGAGTCCCCATGGTATTTACCAAGCTTTTTCTTGGTATGATTGGTGGTTTTTTTTCGTAAAAAATAATGTTTAATGAGCACTCGAAATTCACTTTTTTCCATTAAAAAAAAACCACGAGGTTGTATGCTTTGAACAGCTGTTAAACGCAAAGTAAATGACGGAACTAGCTCAAAATTTTACAGGTGGTACTTGATGCGAGCAGTGTTGCATTTCATATAACTACGAGGGAAGTTCGAAAAATCACGGATTTATTGATCCACCTCGTATAATGGAGAAACTTGTTAGTTATTATCTCTCTTATCAACTAAAGTCGACTGTGTCCCCATTTCAATATGGCTTTTTAAAATCAAGATCAACAGTTAAAAATCTTCTAGAATTTCATCTTGATTTATAAGATGAATGATGGGTGTAATGTGAACTTGATGGAACTGAATCTTAAGAAATGTAAACATATGGTATTTCACAGAATGGGGATAATTTCTAACGAGTATTGCATTAATGGAATAGTATTGGATACCGTTCAAAAATTTCTGGATCTTCGTGTACTTATGGATAGGAAACTTGGCGTCATTGGTCATATTAGTATGATTAATAAGGCAAGATCTACTCTTGGTTTCGTTAAAAGATACGCTAAGTACTTTTCCGATCCATATGTTACTAGACAGCTTTATACATCACTTGTAAGACCAATTTTGGAATATACATCAATAATATGTTATCCATATTATCAGGTCCACGCCAAAATGCAATTGAGTTTGTGCAGAAAACGTTTTTTCTATTCTGCCTACGTAGCTTAGATTGGAGTTATGATGACCATCATGTACTAATGGGATAAAACTTATCAGACATCCAACTCTTGAGAGTAGGAGGACCATGCTGGGTGCCACCTTTGTTTTCAACCTTGCGAATGGTGACGTTGACTCGGAGTTTCTTTTATCAGATTTAAAATTTAACATACCTTGTAGATTCATAAGACATTTTAATTCACTTCATTTTGACTATTTTAGGACTAATTATGCTAATTCTTATCCTTTCCGCAGAATTTGTCATGATTATAACGTGTTACACAATTTCGTTGATTTTAATTGTAATGTATTGAAAGTAAAGCACGATTTGATTAAATACCTCAATTAACTATTTTTTTTGTTCTTTATGTTTTTTTAAGTTTGTCTATTCCTAATATCAGCTAATGACATAGACTGTAGCTGATTTACGACCACACAATCTACTTGCCAGCGCTTGGAATCCGCCACGGTTCGGACCATGGTGTTTACGCGGTCCCCACGTTAAGCAGGCGTGCCCCCTCAGTCGGGTGGGGTGGGTAAATCTTAAATTGTCATAATTGATCTTTATATAGATAAATGAAGATAGTTAGATTGGTTTAAGGCAGAAATTGAATTGCATCAGAAACAAGTAAGAGTGTTAAATTCGGCTATGCCGTATCTTTGATACCCTCCACCTGTGCCTTAGACTCAATATTACAACCATTGTTGGGTACGACTACCACTTTAAAACTGTTGCTGATACTGAAACTTTCAATCCGAACAACAATTAAATTTAAAGCTAAATGATTTTCTTGTTGGCCAGTTTCTATTAGAATTTCTTGTTATAAAAAAGAATGATCGTGTCTTCTATAGAAAGAATTAATTGCGATTTTAAAAATTGCATTATTATTCTTATACTACAGTATAAAATCTATAAGTTCGCCAAGTACTTCATAGAACACCAATGAAATTCATTATTTAACGCAGCTGGCGTTATAATACCCAAAGTTTTATCCCTATAAGAATGTCTTGGGACCTTAGAAGTCAAACGATAATTCACAAGGACGGGCGAAATTTAAATCTACTTTTAGCTCGATGCGAAGGTGGATTCTGGCGCTTAGTACCTAAAATGTGTTTATATGGGGAAAATATGACTTTTTTCAGATGTTACGAAAATTTAGTTCTACAGTTTGATTTTTTCCACAAGTTGTTATATGAATCGATTTCAGTATTAAAATTGTCTTTTCAAAAAGCTACATCACATAGAAACTGCCCCAGACCACTTTTGTGCAAAAAAAAAACTTGGTCATGAAATTCGATGGCATTTTTCAACTTTTGGAAATTGATTAAAGCCAAAGTTTTTTTTTTTTGGTCTTTATACTTATAACCACTCAGATGTTAAGTATTGTTTTATTACTACGTTCTTAATCTATTACGCAATGAGACTGAAAATGGGTAATTTTTTTAATAAAATTTAGAAAACTCATTTTTCAAGTTTTAAAATATTTTCTTAAACCAAATTTATAAAATGGATCTAGCACTTTAAAGTTTTGTTAAATACATGTTAAAGTTAAACTTTGTAAATTTTAAGTAAATTCCTCCGCAAAAATTTTTTTTTTCAATGATTTAATTTTTGTGGATTTCGAGAAAAATTAGATTTTTGTGAAATGTTTAGTAAATGTAATCTTTCTAAATACTTTGTATCAAAAATTATTTAGTTTTCTACTTTTAGATGTTATGTTTTACCTTAATAGCCTATGGTTTCGGAAAAAAAATAATATTACCCCATTAACACTTTTGGAATTAGGGTCACAAGCTAATAAAAAGCAATTTATTCAAAAAAAATCAAATATTTTGTAAGTGCTGAAATTTTTCAGATTCACAAGTTATCCATAAAATAATTAAATACATCGCTAACAATAACATGAGAGTGTCAATTTGAAAACGCAAAATAAGTATAAACGGTTTTATATCGATTCACAAGTAAAACAAGTAAGAAATTAAAATTAGGTCTAGACCGACTATCCGATACCCTTTATCATGATTTAGAGACCCTATCTCTTCGGTCCAACTAACTCGATATAGAAGCATAAACAAAATTTGAGTGGCATGGTTATTAATTTTTTTGGCAACAGATATGAAAAAGTTCATATCGGATGTTATTTTTATATGGGGACTAGGTCGAAATATGGACCCATCCTGACCATATTTGGTAAAGTCTCTAATATTTTGAAAAAATAAACACAAACCAAATTTGAGAAAAATCTGTGCAATATTTTGGTATTTTGATAGATTTAAGTGAAGATCGGGAAGCAGCTCTATATGGGGCTTATGACTAAGAATTGTCCTATAGGGAATATTTTTGGAATACTGGATAATGGATACAATATACACATACAACCCTAATTTGACTAAGATATATATGATAATTTAGATCTTAGGGCAATTTATGTCGATTTCATATGGGTCATATGAATGGGAACTAGGTCTGAACATCGGCCGAATTTCACCAATTTCAATAGTGTTCATCCCATGGCCAATAAAAGCTTATGTACCACATTTCATCAAAATGTATTCATATTTGCGACCTGTAGTTTGATTACAAGCTTTACATGGACACACAGACGGGCGGACTGACGTACATCGCCAAATCGACACAGAAAGTGATTCTGAGTCGATCGGTATAATAAAAGGTCACATATTTTTGGTAGTTACAAACAGCAGCACAAAGTCATTATACCCAAACCACATGGTGGTATAGGGTATAGAAATGCTTCTAGTTAAAAACTGTGTTAAATATAATTGATATAGTAAATTTTGTGGATTCAATTGGTACATATTTTTAACAGAAACTGTAACCATATCAGAAGACAGAGAAAAGAAAAGAGAAAACTATCCTAATTTTTAATATTCTTAGCTTTTAACTCTAATTAATAATATTTCCGTTTTCCTTAGATATACACCCCTATTCTTGAAACCACTATCACAAAAAAAGACTCGTAAATGAAAAAATTCTTAAATCTACGAGTTTTTTGCTGTTCTCTAATTTCAATAAGAATATTTTTTCTCGTTTTAATTCACATAGAAAAGGCTTTGTGAAATCAAAACAAATGCCCTTTTTTCTACTAAGCAGGTCTTAAGAGATAAAAAAAAAACTAATTGATATTTAAACTCTAACATGTTTTTTATTGAACCTTGTCAGTATTTTAAAAAATTAGACATTAATTTTATGAAAAAAAAAACGATTTTAAAAACGTCTACATTTAAAAAAAAAAAAAAAAATTGTAATAAGTGGTCGATGTTAATAAAACACACTTTTTGCGATGATGCTGTTCTATAACTATAATAAAAACTTTTTATTTACACAATCTATTTTCCATTATAATTTTTTAAATTATAACATAGATTCTTTATGCACTAATTATTGCAAATAAAGGAATTAAAAAAATTTTTTTCATCAAATCACATATTTTTATTTTTTTTGCATATGTTCGAAACAGAAGTGATGTCAGTCAAATCCAATTTATTTGAATATCGAAAATTTTTTTGGTGATGCTTAACTTTTTAAAAAAAGAAAAGTAATTTTTAATTGAATGAAATTGAAGAACAAAACCAATTAAATGGACAAATAAGTTGTTATTTTAAAAGAAAATATTTTTCTTTATACTTTTTCTATAAACTTAAGAAAGAACATGCACAAAATACTTAAAAGTTTTTTGTGAAACTGAATAAGAACCATATGGCGCCTCGGTTTCTAGATAACATATGTTCTTAACTCAAACATATGTTTCCATGAAATAAATAAAAAAAAAGTACAAATAAAACAAACAAACAAAAAGTGTACGAATTTAAAAAATTTTTTATTTAAATTAATACGTGCAAAGGATAAAAATGTAAGTAAAATTCCCTTCAAAGTTTATATATTTTAATATTTAAAATATTTTAATTTTTGTTAGGAGCACATGAAGGGGCACATAGACTTTGTCAAAGGAGACAAAGTTGCTCAAAATGAGCTTTGGAGCAAGCTGAAAGATGAGCTAAACCTTGCTGGAGCTCCTATTAAAGAAACAGCGTGTTGGAAAAAAGTAAGTTTATAAATAAAATATCACATTTTTGTATTGTTGTTAACTTGCTTCAATTTTTAGACATGGCTTGATTGGAAAAGTAATGTTAGACGCAAACTTGGCCACAACAGGAAAGAATTTAAGAAGACAGGTGGAGGCAACTGCAATACAATTACATTGAGTGATATAGATGAAGAGATTGCTATTATATGCGGGTGCTATACCACAGTATGGTCTTGATGGCACAAAGGCTTTCTGCCAAAAGAGAGAAACGTGCAAGCAGACCGTTGTACCGCCAACACAACCTGTATCTTCTCCAACTTCACCATCGTCATAGGCTGCTTTAAATTATAGTTCTCCTCAGGCAACAACTTCAAAAAAGGGAAACGGAATAACGAAACACCTAATCGAACAACTAATCGAAGAGTACCAAATTTGGAGGAGTTGTTGACTGAGGAAAACTATAATTTGGAAAATATCAGCTCGAACATCGTAAAGCTTGCTGAAAATAAAACAGTGGAGCAAACGGAAGTGGTCAGCGTTTTGAAAAATATTCAAAACAATATAGAAAAAATAGTAGAGCTAAAGACCAAAGAGTTGGAAGAGGAGAGACGGCACAATATCGAGACGGAAAAGCACTATATCCGTATGAAGAAAAATGCAGCGTCGAGGTTGGAAGTGAAGTTACAGGAAGTAGCCATTGAGCAAATGAAATTGAACATGCTCACTGGAAATACTTTGTGATTATACCCTATAGTACTGTGTGGTTATGGTAATATTTGACCCTTTTATTATACCGGTCGACTCAGAATTACTTTCTGAGTCTCTTAATGAGCGCCTCCGAATGTTTGCTCGAATAAATTTTCGCCGTCGAACCTCTGTAATAGGAAATAGACGAGCTCTTGGCATTTTAATTTTATTTATTTATTTTGGGCTTATATTTATGTTATATTTTTATTTAATTTGACACATAACATATGTTTCATGTCAATTGACAACAAAAAAACTGATTTCGAAAAATACTTCGAAAATATAAAATTTGTGGTTTCAAGAAACCCAAAATTTCAATTTCATGTGATTTTAAATTCACTCTTATTCAAATAACAACGTTTCAAGAACAGGGCTGATAGTTTGAAGAATAAATCCTTTTAAATATTAATGATGAAATTAAAATCGCATCATTTATTATTTAAACTGAATTAATACTTATTGTTTATTGATTACGCACAAGATATATGAGTTAAAAATAACATGAACATTACAAAAAAGTTTATATTTATATACTCGTAAGCACACTTTTTACCAAATTAAACTCATTTGATTTGAAGCGATAATATTTCTGTATATTTAATTCTAAAAGACGCTCACTAGATATTGTATCAATTCAATTCGTCTCTGGACGAAACATACAATTCATATTTTAAAAACTCCCTTTTAATTTTTTATAATCAATCTTCAATCACAACGGCTTTACGTACTGCACCAGTTTGAACTTTTGTGCAGCCCATGTGTGTCCCAAAGATTAAGGCTCCTTATAAAGCCAATTTCCCTATTTGTCATTAGATTCAATATGTCCCGGGGAGATACAGTGTATCCTCCAAGTGCAAGGATTCTCTTGCCACTTAGTCTTGGACATTCACAGAGAATGTGTTCTGCTATTTTCAGCTCCTGCTCGCGGAACCTACATGTGTCTATAGCAGATTGTCCTTTCTTTCGTAGATTATATCTAAGAGAATCCTGTCAAGGTCCTTAAGTCCTTCTTATCAAGGGTAAGTAGTCTTTCCGATTGAACACTGGATGGAATTATAAATGTCTTAGCCTGCCGTTGGCCTGGACTTTTGTCCCAGTGTTCGGCAATTTGTGATTTTCTCCACTCCCTCATTTTTTTCTTTTATAAATATGTCCCACTGGAACACCACAGAAAGGTTCCGGACCGATGAAAGGACGACGGCCCTCTCGATTGCCTAGGCAATCGGCCCTTTCGTTCCCCACGTATCCTTCATGTCCCGGAATCCAGCATAGAGTTAGTTTGTTGCATCTACCTAATTCGTTTAACACTTCGATGCACTCCAAGACCAGTTTAGACGTCACGTAAATTGGTATATACTATAATTGGTTCGCCCCCATAGGCCTAGTTGCGTTAAAAAAAAAAACGGCATTTTAGCAGCAGCAACATTCGAAGGAGCCCCAGAAAAAAGGTCGTGGATCGTGTGATTTTACAGTGCCACAATTAGAGAGCTCAATAGTCTCAAATTATATAGCTGAAAATCCAGTTTCAGTATGCAAACGCTGGTGTCGTAAGCATAAGAAGTATATGAATCTACCTAGACCTAGAAAATCCAGTTTCAGTATGCAAACGCTGGTGTCGTAAGCATAAGAAGTATATGAATCCACCTAGACCTCCTATTGTCAACTGTTATAGCAAGCACATCGGAGGTATAGACCTAGCTGGCATAGTATTAGACATGCGTAAAATCAACCACTGTTCTAAAAAATGGTATATGCGTATAGTATAATGGTGCCTCAACGCAGCAGTAGTCAATAGCTGGTTGTTGTATAGAAGAGATCTGAAAAATCAAGACAGAAGAACGAAACATATGCCATTGTTGAATTTTCAAATGATGATGATAGCAAACGAGCCTTCTACACGCGTCTGATATTACGCAAGTAATCCAACGCAAAAGAGGTCTTTCATCGGCAATCCTTTCAAAGATGCAATCAGATTCACCATCAGCGCCACGGCGGTCGATCTTTATCATTTTAATGATTGAGTTAGAACTTAATCAGGATCAAGATCAAATGTTTTTACTTTAACTAAAGCAAAAACACATTGGCACATTTGTTTCAAAAAATTTATCTATATTCTGCTTGACAAGTTATACAGTTATTTCGGGTCGAGTCACCAACCCTCATGAAAACAAAAACAAACACGTATATTGTTGTAGGCAATATGTACTCATATACAAAAATATTTATTTCAAAGTTGTTTTTTATTTAAGTTTGTTATATTGGAAGCAGTTTAAATGTTATAACTCTTTGCTTTGATTCTCATTTGGTTGGTTTCACCAAAGATATATGAACTTAACTTTTTACCAAACAAACTATCTACTGCTTTTGGTTGGTGACTCTTCCCGAAACAGCTGTATAACCTGTCAAGCAGAAAATAGATCAATATAGATGCTTTAGTTAAAGTAAAAACATTCGATCTTGAGCCTGATTAAGTTCTAACTCAATCATAAATGAAAATATTTTTGTCGGTTCGTTTTAAGTCGTTTGTATTTTTGTCAAAGTTATGCGTTCTTAATTATTATTCAAAAACATTTTATCGTGATGTGTGCCTTATTGTTATTAAGGATCTGTATCGCTTTATAAAAAATTACAAAGTCCGGTTGTTCTTTCGATATCACATTCGTTAAGAAAATAAAATATGAAATATAATCACCAATCATCAATTTAAACAAGGAAGAGTGTATTTGTCAGACTGGGCCGACTACACTTAAATGCACAACTGAATTCATGATGCTCCATGTATGTATATATATTTTTAAATATCTTTAATTTTATATTGAATGTTTTAATCATATAGAAACTAGGTCCAAAAATGTCACAATTAAGTCCATAATTATTAAGGTCACTTTCAACTTTTGGCGAAAGACATGAATAAATCTTCTACATTCTGAAAGAAGGGCATTAATAAAAAAACCCGTGACTCCCAGTTCTTATTATCGCGCAAAAACTATTTACTGTATACGGTAAACATTTTCAAGACGCGTATGTATTCCATTAAATAAATTTATTCACTATCTTGTTGAACATCTATATATATCTACTCGTATCCATCCATATATATAAAATACAAAAAATATTTGTTTGTCCTTTAGACACTCTGACTATATTCAACCGATGTGACTCAAACCGGTTTCATTAGAAAGGTAATAGTCCAGATTAGGTTTACGGCTATATATCTTTTTGACAAGCGGGCGTGACATTGAGTAACATTATTTATCTTGACTATTGTAATAGCAAGAGTTTTGAAACATTGCAATAGTACATACGTTAGTAATGTAAGTAATCAGGACAAAAATGGGCGAGATCAGGCAAGTGGGCGTGGCAGCTCTCATACCAAATAATTATTTAATATCAAATATCTAGAGTTATATAATAGTTAGAGCCTTCAAACTATGTACGAGTCCATTAATTGTAAATATTAGTAGTCGAATTGAAAATAGGCGTGAATGGACAAGTGGGCGTGGCAGAACTCATACAAAGGGAATATTAAATATCAAATATCTAGAGTTATATAATAGTTAGAGCCTTCAAACATTGTAGGAGTCCATAAGTTATTAATATTAATATTCGAAGTGAAAGTGGGCGTGATTTTACAAGTGGGAGTGGCAGATCTCATAGAAAGTGAATATTTGATATCATATATCTGGAATATTATGACAGCAATTGTTTTGAAACGTTGCAATAGTGCATACTTTCCCAATTTGAGTAATCAAGACATAAATGGGCGGGATCGGACAAGTGGGCGTGGCAGCTCTCATATAAAGTGATTAATTAATATCATATATCTGGAGTATTATGATAGCAAAAATTTTGAAACATTGCAATGGGACATACGTTACTAATGTGAATAATCAGGGCAAAAATGGGCGGGATCTGACAAGTGGGCATGGCAGCTTTCGTACAAAGTAAATATTTAATATCATATATCTAGGTTTCTATACTAGTTAGAGCCTTCAAATTTTGTACGACTAGATTACTAATATTATTAGTCGAACTGAAAATGGGCGGAATGGGATAAATGGGCGTAGTACCTCCTATGTTTGTTTGTCCTTTATAGGAGACTACACCACTAGACCGATCGTCTTGAAACTTTTGCAGTAGGTAACTGCCTATCCGGAAGGAAAAATAGGCTATATTTTTTTGGATTTTAAAAAGTGGGCGTGGCACCTCCCATATAAAGTAAATTTTTAACATCCAATTTTAACATAAAATATCTGGAATACTATGATAGCAAGAGCTCTGAAACTATGCACATGTACATAATAAACTAATTTTTAGAGTTGCGAAAAAATAGGGCGGGATCGGGCCAATGGGCATGGCACCCACCATACAAAATAAATATTTAATGTCATATATCTGAAGTACTGTAATAGACAAAGTCTTGGGACTTAGTGTGAGTTCAAAGGTTATCAACGTTAGTACTCAGAAAATTGGCGGGATCAAACCAGTGGGCGTGGCAGCTTCCACAAATGGTAAATATCTGGAGTCTTATGATGGCCACAGGTTAGGTTAGGTTAGGTTGGAAGTGGCTGCTGATCCAAGGACCAGCACATTTAGACTCTGGGGTCCGTTGTGATACCACGGGACGAATGGGTGTTCCCCTCAGTCCCCACCGAAGAACCAGTTCGAGCTTCTGATGAAGCCCCTAAGATGCGAAATTTCCACGTTTGAGAGGTCAGAGAGATCGTGAAGAAACGGCGATCCCAATGTCCGTAGTCTTGTTCTGGATAGCGCCGGGCAGTGGCAGAGGAAGTGTTCTACGCTCTCTACCTCCTCCACATCCAAGCAGCTACGACAGAAATCATTTGACGAGACCTTAAGGCGCTCAGCGTGTCTCCCTATAAGGCAGTGCCCAGTAACAACAGCAACTACCGTTGAGATCTCCCCACGGGGGAGTGATAATAGCGCATTTGTGCGCTTTCGATTCAGAGCAGGCCAGATTTGTCTTGTGATCCTACACGTTAATCCATTAGCCCATCTGTTATTCGTTATGCCAGCGGTGCGAAGCCGAAGTTCAAGCTTGCACGATTCCAGGGGTGTACCAACACATTCCAAATCCGCTGGAACCTGTAAGGTAGTACCCTGTCTTGCCAGCTCATCCGCTTTGCAGTTTCCCGGTATGTTCCTGTGCCCTGGGACCCATATGAGCCTGATGTCGAACTGCTTGGCCATCTCATTTAAGGACGTGCGGCAGCTAAGGGCGATTCTCGTTTTCAGGAACATTGATCGCATGGATTTTACCGCGGCTTGACTATCAGAATAGATGTTGACTGAGGTCGTAGACAGAATATTCCGACCCAACCAGTCAGCAACCTCCTTTATTGCCAGTACCTCTGCCTGATATACACTGCATTGGTCTGGTAACCTTCGAGCCAGAGTAAGTCCAAGCTCCCCTGAATGGACTCCAAAACCAACCTGACCGCACAATTTCGATCCGTCAGTATAGAAATTTACGGAACGCCTACTGCCTGGTGTCCTCCCAGACCAAGATTCCCTGGTCGGTATTAGTGTACAGTAGTGACGTTCAAATACGCTCCTTGGAGTAGTGTAATCCACGTTCAATGGCAAGTTCCTGTCATTCAGGATCATCCCGTGGCCACAATTGTAGCCCCGCCATTGTAGTGTGCTTCTTAATCGAATGGCCGATGAGGCCGCCGACTGCTTCCCTAATATGTCCAGTGGTATTAGGTGTAATAGGATGTTCAAGGCATCCGAAGGTGTAGTACGAAGGGCTCCAGTGATGCACATGGAAGCCATTATCTGTACCCTTGCGAGAATGTTGTTATGCTGGCCACAGTCTTTAAACTTTCTGCACGTCAATTGGTTATTAATGTCAGTAGTCGTACCGAAAACGGGCGGCTTTGGTTAGTGGGCGTAGCACCTCCCATACAAAAAAAATTATCTGGAGTACTATAAACCCGATAGTCTTGAAACTAGGTGTGAAATTACGAAAGATGAGTGTGAGAAGTAATGTGAAAATTGGGCGGGATTAAACAAGTGGGCGTGGCACCTCTCATACATGGTAAATACATATCATCATATATCTACAGTACTATTATCAGCAGAGTTTTGAAACTTTCTGCACGTCAATCGGCTGTTATATGTGGTCACAAGCATTAACCGGTCAGTATGTTTTCATTAATAACTATTTAAAAAATAATGATAGAGAAAGGGGATTTCAGATTTTACGAAAATTTCGTTCTATAGCTTAATTTTTTCGACAAGTTGTTATATGTTGGGAAATAAAATTGTGCTATATTTTTTATATATAAAATTTTATAATTTGACGTCATTAACCCATTTGGACTTGGCGCCACAAATGACCCCAAGCTAGTATAGGACGATTAAGAAAAAATTCAATTATTTTGCAAATACTGCTGAATTTTAGATAAATTCAGCATTGGTAAAATAGGTTAACAACGTGGTAATAGAGCAACACTTCATATCTGAGTACTAATAGGTATAGAGACCAAAAAAAAAATTATGGTTTTAATCAATTTGTTAAAGTTGGTAAAATGTTCATCACATTTCATGACCTAGAGTTTTTGGCACAAAAATGGTGTATGGCATCTGTTATTTCTGAGCGAGTTTTATTCGATTTTGAAGCCATATAGCTTTTTAAAAAGATAATTTAGTACTGATATCGATTCATATAACAACTTGTCGAAAAATTTAAACCGAAGAACGAAATTTTCGTCAAATCTTAAAAAAACGTCATACTTTCCCCATATAAACTCACTTGAAATTTTCAGTCGCGTTGAGGCACCACTAAATTTTTTTTTTTATTGACCCAAAACTTTGTATTTCACAGTTTTTTTGCTATTCGCGTATTTCCAGGGGGTGAGACGGAGAGTTTGAACACTTTTTTTTTATTAAGGGCCACCCTAATTTACATATATAATATTTTTATGCCTAAATACGAATTTGAAAAAAGTAGAGACGGAAGTTAAGACAAATATTCGAATAAGTTTCTTGTTTAATAATTAAGAAATGTTTAAGACATTTATCAGTTTTACATATTATCTCGTTACGTACAACAACTCCTTCACTACTGCAAATAAGGCACTTTTATGTATGTTATTAAATGCACTCTTATTTACATTTATGCAATTTATCGGGATTTGAAAGAAATTAAACCTTTTTAATTACAACAGTGATATTAATCACAGTCGACAAATTAAATCTGTACAGAAAAAAAAAATAAGACAGTCAGCATCAATAAATTCTCTTTATTTAATATCATTTTTTAAGATATACTTACTTTTCCAAACTAAATGATCAGAAGAATATGGCATTTCACATTTGACGGAAAAAATCCATTTGTCATATTAAAGGTTATTCAAATTCTTCCAAGACGACATCCAAACTTAATTATGTTTTCAATGATTTCTAAACTTTTCATATCACGAACTATAAGAGCAAGAATTTCAATATTTGAGTGAGGGATATTCGTTTGTTGTTTATAAATAAAAGTTCCCATATAAAAAATTACTAAAAGTCTGAAAATGTTTTTAAAAGTTTAAAGTTAGAGTACAGTTTAAAATAAAAAATGTCGGGAGTTCTATGATAGCAAGAGTCACAGTGTGTGTATGAGTTTAGTAGTTATTGAAGTGTATGGTCGAGGCAAAAATGAGCGGGATGGATTAAGTGAGCTTGGCACCTCACATACAAAGCAAATATTAATCATGATACAACTGTAGTACTATAATTATAGGAGTCTAATATCCTTGTTAGGTCCATAAATAATTGATGTGAGCGGGGTCAAACAAGAGACATGTCAATAACTATATATTATAGAGAAAATGTTACGGATCGTACTGCTAAGATTGGCAATTACTGGTACAATAAGATAAGAACAAATAAAATGTTTGCAGTTATTATTATTGTGAATATACAGGGTTGCCCATATTCGACGGACCCATGTTTTTTTTTAAAAAAATCAAAGAAAAAAATAAAAATTTGGCGGTTGGCAATCTTAATCATTTAATTTGTTCCAAGTAGATTTGTTTACATCAATTTTTGAATATGATATCTCTCAAATGGCCGCCTCTGGCGTTGATGGCGTATTGTGCCCTTTTTGCAGCATTTTCCATCGTTTTCGCCAACATTTCGGCCGGAATAGCGGCTATTTCTTCACGAATGTTGTCCTTGAGCTCTTCTACGGTCCTTGGCTTGTTAACGTAAACCTTTGACTTCAAATATCCCCACAAGAAGAAGTCAGGCGGCGTCAAATCGGGCGAACGCGGTGGCCAGTCCAAATCACCCCTTTTCGACATCAAACGGCCCGGAAACAAATTCTTCAGAAAATCGATTGTTATGCGACTTGTGTGCGGTGGAGCGCCGTCTTGTTGAAACCAGAACTGCCTCATACGCTTTCGACGAATAATTGGCATCACAAAATTGGTCATCATGTCGCGATAACGCTCTTGGTGGATGGTAACAGCAAGGCCATTTTCATTTTGGAAGAAAAACGGCCCAATGACCGTTTTCGCACTAACGCCGCACCAAACTGTGGCTTTTTCGTCATGAAGAGGCACTTCTTGAATCTCCTGAGAATTTTCAGTGGCGTAGATACGGCAATTTTGCTTATTTACGGTCCCATTCAATGTGAAATGGGCTTCATCGGACATGATAATTTTGTTCCAAAATTGCTCGTCATCTTCGGCCATTTCGATGACTCTTTGGGCCCATTCCAATCGACGAGGCTTGTCCACAGGCAACAATGTTTGCGTCAATTGAATTTTGTACGGGAACAAATGCAAATCAACGCGAATAATCCGTTGTAAAGTGGACCGAGCCATGCCCAACTGCTGAGAACGGCGTTTTTGGGATGTTCTTGGGGACCTCTCAACACTGGCTCCTACGGCAGCGATATTCTCGGCCGATCGCCTTGGTCGACTTTTATTTGGCCTCTTCGGATTAGAAAGAGCCTCACCAGTCGAAAATTTTTCGTATAAACGCTTAATGGTGTTCTTAGAAGGCGCACTTCTCACATTTTTTAATATTTTAAAAGCACGTTGAGTTTTCACAATTGACTTGTTCTGTTGAATGTAAATTTCAACTATTTCAGAGCGCTCGCGTGGCGTGTATTGTTGCATGGTAAAAATCTGCTTGGACTGACGCTTCAAACGCGGTATGTCTTTAAGCGATCTGACATCTCTGTCAAAAGTTATGGCGTTGCCAGATGGGTCCGTCAAATATGGGCAACCCTGTACAGATCTGATACTGGTTAATGTCACTCTACATTCCCCGATTCTCCCTATTACTATTTTGAGTTCTTAATAATAAATAATTTTCAAAGCTGATTAGCTATTGAGTTATTTTATTTGCAGGGTATGTTTTTAAACCCGTAAACACGTCCGGACTATACATATCAGTGTCCGCGAAAATATTTAATTTATAAAAAGGCAATATTTTTGAACGCTAGTGTAGGATAAAAAATAATTTTAATATAATTGGATTTCGTTATACAGCTAGCTTTAGTTGCAAATAAATAATTTCGATTATGACAACCCAGTCTGAATTAATTCGGCTATAACTAACCGAATTTGCATGCGACTATACAGAGTACATGATTTTAATCTATCGAGTTCCAGCCGTGTTATCTAGAAAAACTGTACTAGTACACCAGAATTATGTAAACATATTTAGCTAAAGTCAGAACAGATAAGATGTTTACAGTTATCATTGTTGTGAATATACCGATCTAAGCGGAATTTTTTTACATTGACTGATATAATTTTCCTATTTGCTTGTTGAAAAATATCACTCCGCATTCCCCAATTCTCTCTATTACTGTTTTGAGTTTTTAATAATAAATACTTTTCAAAGCTGATAAAATATTGAGTTATTTTATTTGCTGGATGAAACAGAAGGTATTTCATTTTAGTTTTTATTGTATTGTTTTGCTAGCAAGCTGGTAAAACAACGTGACTGGAATACCGCAAATAACTAAAATATGCGTAGCAAATGTGTTCACTAGAGCTCAAACAACAAATCAAAATTTCATTTACAAACAGAGTATTCTAAGAAAACGTATTATCAAGAAATACACACACACTCAGACACACACTAGTAATATTCATTTATTTATATACGTTTGTAGAGTATCCCAGAAATATATTTTACACAATCTTACTCCGTATAAAGACCCACCGAGACCTTCTTGAGTTTGTGTGTGTTTGTGTGTGTGTGTGTGTTTCTGTTATAACGTAGTCCAATGCTTGAACATATATTTCGTATGATGTCTGCAAAAAAGGAAAACATTCTAACGATAGTTGCCGATTTTTCAAAAAAAAAAAAAAAAAAACATAATACTTAACAGAAACATGTCGCTTGTTCGTATCAGGATATTGCTCTTTACAAGCTCAAATAGATAATTTTTTATCTGCTATTTGTTTGCTTCATATTGATGTTTATATTGCAAGTAGCATGCACCAAAAAAAGGAAACTATACGTTATGACTTTATAATTATACATACAACGTCAGCTCAAATGCAACAAGACAAAACAACTAAACAGTCTCATATATCCATTTGCACTTAAGGTGACGATATGTACCTGTGCATCCACAGTGATAAAAACTAAGAGAAATGTTCAAGGAATTGTTTTGTTTTCATACAGGATACAAAATGAAATTATGTGTGCGTGAGTATTCTGTTGTTAATAGAGATACAAACTTTGAATATAAAATATGCTTTTTTAATTTGATTTTTTTGTAAGTTCAATTTAACCACCAGATAGATAAAATCAAACTCATATTTTCTGTCACAATCTAGTTGTAATCCACAAGTTGTATTCGATGGCATAAGGGTTTGAGTATATACAGTGTTGGTCAAAACAAAAGCACCCAAAAAGCAAGAAACTCAAAATGGCACTATTTGGTTAGACAAAACAAAAGCAACATTTAATATTATTCAATATTTAGTGAAGAAACCGTTGTTTATTATAACTTCGCGGCATCTACGTGGCATGGATTCAATAAGGTGATTGATAATATTGACTGTAATGCTTTTCCACTCAGTTTCCAGCGCTTCTTCTAAAGGTTGTTTAGAAATGAAAGCCTTACCAGCTAGTCGCCGCTTTAAAATGCCAAATAAGTTCTCAATAGGGTTCAAATCAGTGAGCCACTCTTTTACCAGTTTCGAAGTATGTTTTGGGGCGTTGTCGTGTTGAAATATCCAACGAAGAGGTGGCATCATAGTATTAGCAAGATGTCTCTATATATAAATCTGTTCATTAATCTGTCGATTTCGTGAAAGGGTCCAATGCCAAAACCAGGGAAGCATGCCCAAATCATAATTGATCCGCCGCCATGCTTCACAGTTGGCTTACAGTAGCGTGGTTTTAAACGATCTCCTTTCTTGCGACGAACAGTGCACATTCCGACAGAGTTAAACAAATTAAATTTTTTACTCGTCGCTAAATAAAACAGAGTTCCATTTTTCAGGCGTCCAGTTTTGATATTTTAGTGCAAAATTAAGTATTGATATGCTTAGCGAAATAGAATTGAAATAAATAAGTTCTACCTTTTTGCCAAACGTTTCTTAGTGAACAGTGGTTTTTTTTTTGCTGGTCTGAAACTTTGGAAACCTGCTTTTAATGCCAGGCGACGAACAGTCCTAATTTTATTTGGAATGGCAGATTGAATAAGTAATAAATTATAGTCGGTCTAGATACGATACCCTACACCATGGTCGGTCCAACTAGTTCTAGAAAATAAGCATAAACCAAATTTGAGTGGCATTGTTATTAATTTTTTTGGCTGCATATATATGTCGACTATGTCGAAATATGGACCGATCATGAACATATTTAATAAAGTCACCTATATTTTGAAAAAATATATACAAACCAAATTTGAGAAAAATCTGTTCAATATTTTTGTTTTTTAATAGATTTAAGTGAAGATCGGGAAGCAGCTCTATATGGGGCCTATAACTAAGAATTATCCTATATGTATTATCTCTGGACTACTGATTAATGGATACAATAAACAGATACAAACCCAATTTGACTGAGATCTGTATGATAATTTGGATCTTATAACAATATATGTCGATTTTACAGGGGTCATTTATATGGGGACTAGGTCCGAACATCGACCGAATTTCACCAATTCCAATAGCGTTCATCCTATGGCCGGTAGAAGCTTACATATTTCATCAAAATATATTCATATATGTGACCTATATTTTGATTAAAAAGTTTACATGGACACACAGACGGACGGACGGAAATCGCTAAATTGGCTCAGAAAGTGATTCTGAGTCGATCGGTATAATAAAATGGGTCTAGGTCAATTATTTTTGGTGTTTACAAACAGCAGCACAAAGTCATTATACGCAAACCACATGGTGGTATAGGGTATAAAAACAATAAATTGTGACAAAAAACAAAATGGGTGAAATTTTGCCCCTCTCCGAATTGTGCACTAACTATTTATATGGTTAAGTATTTATTTATTTTATTTCAATATTTATTATAATTAAAATTACAATAAACTTTAAATCTATAAAATTTAAGTCTTATCAGATGGCTGCTTCATTAACATGACCTGGTTACAGAGTATACTCCATTTTTCCATATCTTTATATAACAATTATTGTTTCGTTCCTAAAATTGGGCTTTAAAGATCGAACAGCTTTCAGCACATATAATGCGTTTAATAGGTGTAATAGAATATGTTTTTTGATCTTCGATAATTGAGAAAGTAAGCCTGATTAAGAAAGTAAAGCTGATCTTAGTATTTTACCAGTGTTGCAAATCGTTAAATAGTGTTTTAAAAGCCGTGGGTGACTGAAGGAGGATTGTTTTAGATTTTGCTTCTTTGTAATTTTAAAAATATTTGATATACTACACAAACTCATTTTTTCTCTTGTTTAATAAAGCAATACGTTTATAGAGCGATGAACAATTCTTGCAGAATTCGGCATTTAATTTTATTGGCATGTATACGCACCGAGTCGAATCCTCCTTTAGCCGCAATGATTTTTACTGATACAGCTCTGCATACTCGTAGACTTGCTCTAATGAACACGTTAGGGATGTTTACGAAAATTTTGATAACTGATTTAGCGGCTTTGCTGCAGAAAACTAGGCCGTAATCAATCTTTTAGAGTATTATTAATTTTGTCAGTCTAAGTCAGTGGTGCTTTTAATATTTTTTTCTGTTTAATAGCTTTCCATTTTCGTTTTTATACCCTATACCACTATGTGGTTTGGGTATAATGACTTTGTGCTGCTGTTTGTAAAAACCAAAAATATTTGACATAAACCCATCTTTTATTATACCGATCGAATCAGAATCACTTTTTAAATCGATTTAACTATGTCCGTCCGTCCGTCCGTCTGTGTGTCCATGTAAACCTTGTTATTAAACTGCAGGTCGCAAATATGAATATATTTTGATGAAATTTGGTATGTTAGTTTTCATCGGCCATGGGATGATCGCTATTGAAATTGGTGAGAATCGGTCCATGTTCAGACCTAGCCCCCATACAAATGACCCCTATAAAATCGACATAAATTGCCATAAGATCCAAATTGTCGTATAGATCTTAGTCAAATTGGGTTTGTATGTGTTTATTACATCCATTAATCAGTAGTCCAAAAATGATCCCTATTGGACAACTCTTAGTCATAGGCCCCATATAGAGCTGCTTCCCGATATTCACTTAAATCTATCAAAAAACAAAAATATTGCACTGATTCTTCTCAAATTTTGTTTGTATATATTTTTGCAAAATACAAGAGGCGTTTGGTAAAGTCAGGATCGGTCCAATTTTGGGCATAGTCCCCATATAGATATAGCATACGATATGAACTTTTTCATATCTGCAGCCAAAAAAATTAATAAAAATGCCACTCAAATCTGGTTTATGCTTATTTTCTATGTCCAGTTAGTTGGGCCTATGAGATAGGGTGTCTACACGCATGGTATAATGTATCATATAGTCGGTCTAGACCAATTACAATTTTCTTACTTGTTTTATACTTAATTTATTGTAGCTGATGAAGTATTTAAGTTTTGTCACTTTTAAAAAATCCAGTCTTTGATCCAACTTATTTGTCGCATTTATTTGCTGCTTTTTTAGCCAACCTTTTCTTGGCGTTACTAGGTTCATCTGTTGATTAACTGATTGCCTAAAATTGAGTGTGTCCTGATGCAGCAACTTCTTGCCACTTAGGTGAATGTTCAAATTGCCCGGAAACCACATTCATCAAAGAGAATTCAATCAACTATTTTGATCGCGAATATATAGAAGAGTTCAAATTTGAATCTTGGATTCAGATTGACAGATGCACTTTGAAAACAATAATTTTAAATGTTGATGATTTTGTGGAAGAACTGTGTACAGGATTGCTAAACTTGAGAACCCATGACTTTTTAGTCAAAAAGCAATGGTCATTTTTCAAGGATTTGGAGATACATTTGAAGTCTGGTGAATTCGCTTTTTCATATGATTTCGCAGAAAACTATAAATATGTTCTTCAGGATGCCATACAAGCATTCCACTTCAATAACGACCCAGCAACTATATTCACAGTAGTTATTTACTACATGAAAGATGAAAAATCATGTAGGTCATATGTCTCCTCAGGCTCTTTCACGATACAAGATTTCTCTTCCCTCTAAATTTTGGACATTGTATTTAACAACAAGTACAACTGGGACGACCATTTATAAATTACTATTCAACCACATTCAGTTTATGACGAAATATTCTCAATAGTACAGATTCTCCTTTATCTAAAATATGTCTTAATCTTTCTAGAAAACCAAACCTTAATAAAATTCCTTCTTTCTTAAGTCGAATTTTTAACTTCGCTACAAATAATGATTTACCAATCAACCCCCTTAGCACTACCAAAATGTTATACTATCCACTTTTGAACCTTCAACCTGATAACTTTATTACTTCGCTAGCTCAATAACCAAAATATTCAACTCATCCCGAGATTTATAAAAAATGCTACCAAAAAATCATAGATAAGTACATACCAGAACTATAGACCAATATTCAAAGATGGTTGGAAAGATGGTGATAACGCCTCCTATAGTGTCACATACTGCCCTCATATACCACAGTATTTATAGCAGAAATAATAGCCATATTCGAAGCGATAAAATACGTAAGAAACACAACCACAAAAGCCATTATTTGTACCGATTCGCTAGCAGCTATTCAAGCAATTAAAAACTTATACAGCACAAACTATTACGCCTCATATGTTAGAGATCATTTGATTTAAAGCTCCAACTACACACGAGTAATGTGGGTTCCAGGCCATTGTCAAATCCCCGGTAACTAACTAGCTGATTACATAGCTAAAATAGAAAGAAGATATTGTTCGAACAAATGGACTTATGGTCAAAAACATCAGACTGTTACAAACGAATTAATCAAAACAAAATTATAACAAAAAATATATCAACTGTAACTACAATAAAACCATTAACACACAAAACTGTAAAAAAAAAAACAAGTAAGAAAATTATAGTCGGTCTAGACCGACTATAGGATACCCTATACCATGCGTTTAGAGACCCTACCCCATAGGCCCAACTAACTGGACATAGAAAATAAGCTAAACCAAATTTGAGTGGGATTTTTATAAATTTTTTTGTCTGCAGATATGAAAAAGTTCATATCGGATGCTATATCTATATGGGGATTAGGCCCAAAAATGGACCGATCCTGACCATGTTTGGTAAGGTCTCTTGTATTTTGCAAAAATATATACAAACAAAATTTTAGAAGAATCAGTGCAATATTTTTGTTTTTTGATAGATTTAAGTGAAGATCGGGAAGCAGCTCTATATGGGGCCAAAGGTATCATTTTTGGACTACTCATTAATACAAACCCAATTTGAGTAAGATCTATGTGACAATTTGGATCTTATGGCAATTTATGTCGATTTCATAGGGGTAATTTGTATGGGGGCTAGGTCTGAACATGGACCGATTCTCGCCAATTTCAATATCGTTCATCCCATGGCCGATAAAAGCTTATATACCAAATTTTATCAAAATATATTCATATTTGCGACCTGCAGTTTGATTACAAGCTTTACATGGACACACAGACGGACGGACGGACGGACGGACGGACGGACGGACGGACGGACATTGTTAAATCAACTCAGAAAGTGATTCTGATTCGATCGGTATAATTAAAGATGGGTCTAGGTCAAATATTTTTGGTTGTTACAAACAGCAACACAAAGTTATTATACCCAAACCACATAGTGGTATAGGGTATAACAACATAAATATATATAACTGTACTAAAATTTTAAAATGTATTATGATACTTATTAATTATTCGTAATCCTTAAAAAAATGTATCTGAGTCTTATAATATAAAACATAAATTACTAACTATTTATCCTATGTAAATTACAATATACGCCATTAAATAAAGGCCTCCGTAGTCACAGTTTAATAGTAAGTTATCTTAATTTGTTTAAATCATGATAATTAATAAATAAAAATAAGGATTCATTTTTTTTAAACGATCTATTTGTTCAAACTACGCTTTTGCAAAATTTGCAGTTATAAACAATTAAATATAAGAAAAAATCTCAAATCGGGGTTTTTATGAAAAAGTTTAATTTTTTTTAATGCAATCCTCATTTTTGTCAAAGAAATCAGTAACTTTTGCTGATTATCTAGTTTTTAAGTCCGGCCTTGCTCTAACATGCCCTTATGATAAAATGTTAGCATCTGACATTACGGCTTTTTTATCGTAATCGCGATTATGAAATATTGGAATTATTTGCAAACTATATTTCATCCTCCTCATATGTAAAACTTTTATAATTATTATGTATGTATCAAATTTTCTAGCATACTCGTTGTTACTAACATACATAAAACGAAATCATCTACATGAGTACATATTATGCTTAGGAAACAAAATTCCTTTCATCTCTAGCTCAGATGTAGTTTTATTTTTAATTCCTTTCTTGTGCAATTTTTAATTAAAAACCAATTCAAGTGAAAGACAATGTTCGTTCGTGAATTTGTAATTAATGCGTTTTTTTTCTCCTAGCTTTGTGACAAAATTTTGAAAGCAACTTAATAGTATTTCCTGAGAGATAAACTAAAATAACAGAAAACTGAACTGACAATGAGACAAGAATGACAAATTATTTAGTATAAACTCAGTTGTTGTTGCAAATATTTCTTCCGTAGGATTTTAAATACACTTCACACAGTACAATGTAGAACAAGTGACATCTCTGCTCTACCCATGTATTTCCGTCTAGAGTAACACAAAAATAAGGAATGAATCAAAATATTAAAGGTAGACAGGCATTCTTTAGAAATATTACACACATACGTACATATTTCTATACATAAATATTATTTCTCTTTTTTTTCATTTATACAAATGTAATAATTACGAATATTGTATATCTTTGGTAATATTAATAGAAGGAAATCGCCCAATTTGTACATTTTGCTTGAAGTAGATGTTCATTCATATTGTATTTGTATTTTTTGTTGCTGTGTACGAAACCACTACGGTGTAAAATACTTAATATTTGAAAATTATATTTAATGATTACAATCCAAAAATTAAAAAAAGATGGTTTGGAATATTTAAGTGGCATCAATATAATTTGTAGACAACAGCTTATTGGGGAATACAGACTTCCTTATTTTTATACAATAATTGTCTTAATATTTTATACCTTATTCCACTCTGTGGCCAAGGTATGTATAACGAGATGCGGTGATGCTTGTAACGGCCAAAAACAACTGACCACGGCCCACCACCGATCGACCGAGAATTATTCCGTCTGCTTCTCTGTCCGTCTGTTCGTCTGTCTGTCTGTGTATTCTTGCGAGCCTTGTAATCAAACTACAGGTCGCAAATATGAATATATTTTGAATAAATATTGTACATAAGCTTCCATCAGCCATAGGATAAATGCCAATGAAACTTGTGAAAGTTGATGCATGTTCAGACCTAGTCCCCATACAAATGACCCTATGAGATCGACCTAAAGTCCAAATTATATTATAGATCTCGGTCAAATTGGAGTTGTGTATGTTTATTACATCCGTTCATCAGTAAATAAATCCTATAGGTTAATTCTTAGTCGTAGCCCCCATAAGAAACTGATTCCCGATATTCTCTCAAATCTAACAAAAAACAAAAATATTGTACAGATTTTTCTCAAATTAGGTTCGTATATATTTTTGCAAAAAATGAATGGTCCGGACCGGTCCATTTTTCGACCTAGTCCCCATATAAATATAGCATCCGATATGATCTTTTTCATATCCGAAGACAAAAATGCAATGCTACTCAAATGCCTATTTTCTATATTTAATTAGTTGGACCTCAGAGAGAGGGTTTCTAAACGTAAGGTATAGGATAACATATAGTCGTTTCATGCCAACTATAGTTTTCTTGCTTTTGTTTTTCGTTTTGAAATTCCATATACAAATACTTAATTTTTGCAAAAACATGTCCAAAAAAAAATTTTTTTTTGATAGATTTAAGTGAAGATCGGGAAGCAGCCTTATATGGGGGCTATGCCTAGGAATTGGCCTATAGGGTTTTTTAATTTAATGGTTGTAGTTAACATACACAAACTCAATTTGAGCGAAATCTATATGATAATTTGGATATAATGGCAATATAAGTCGATCTCATATAGGTCATTTGTATGGGGGCTAGGTCTGATCATTCACCGATTTTCTCAAATTTCAATAGCTCTCATCATGGCTGGTAGAAGCTTATACACCAAATTTCCTCAAAATATATTCATATCTGCCGCCTGTAGTTTGATAACAAGGTTTACATGGACACACATACGGACGGAAAGATGGACAGACGGATGGACGGACATCGCTAAATCCACTCAGAAAGTGATTCTGAGTCGATCGGTATAACGAAAAATGGATTTAGGGCAAATATTTTTTGTAGTTACAAACATCAGCACAGTCATTATACCATGACCACATAGTGATATACTAAAAAAACAACTTAAAACATTAAACAATAATCAAAAAATTTTAGTAAGAAATGATAAAATGAAAATTAATAATGAATGGTACTATTGGAATAAAGAAAATTATTAATGACTGGTAACGAATATGCTAATAAAAGATTAGAAAGTATTTTTAAAGACAAATTTAATTCAATAAAAACGAAATGTAGCCGGAAGTAAATATGAAATTAAAGATCTAGCTAATAAGAAATATTGTAATAGATATAATAATTATAAACTTTGTTTAATTTTCTACAATATTCATGGCTTAGGTAATAAATTTCACAATCATAATTTCTTTGGGTGCATAGAACAGGCAGATATTTATACCCTATACCACTATGTGGTTTGGGTATAATGACTTTGTGCTGCTGTTTGTAACTACCAAAAATATTTGACCTAGACCCATCAGAATCACTATCTGATTCGATTTAACGATGTCCGTCCGTCCGTCCGTCTGTGTGTGCATGTAAAGCTTTTAATCAAACTGCAGGTCGCAAATATGAAAATATTTTGATGAAATTTGGTATATAAGCTTTTATCGGCCATAGGAAGAACGCTTTTGGTGAGAATCGGTACATGTTCAGACCTGGCCCCCATACAAATGACCCCTATGGAATCAACATAAATTGCCATAAGATCCAAATTATCATATATATCTTAGTCAAATTGGGTTTGTATGTATTTATTAAATCCGTTAATCAGTAGTCCAAAAATGATCCCTATTGGACAACTCTTAGTCATAGGCCCCATATAAAGCTACTTCCCGATCTTCACTTAAATCTATCAAAAAACAAAAATATTGCATTGATTCCTCTCAAATTTTGTTCGTATATATTTTTGCAAAATACAAGACTCTTTACCAAACATGGTCAGGATCGGTCCATTTTTGGGCCTAGTCCCCATATAGATATAGCATCCGATATGATCTTTTTCATATCTGCAGCCAAAAAAAAATTAATAAAAATCCCACTCAAATCTGGTTTATGTTTATTTTCTATATCCAGTTAGTTGGGCCTGAGATGGATGGAATCAACATAAATTGCATGGTATAGGGTATCGTTTGAAAACAGGTTAAAAAATTATTATATTAAATGGAAACCTGCAACTCGGATCAGCCCATATGGAAGAGGTATAGGTGGACATATTATATATTATTGTAGTTCGAAAGAATTTGGGTGATATTGGAATAAAATATAAATTTATAACATATGGATGTACTGATATGGTCAATATTAAATGTCACGCGAATGAATTTACATTAATTCCGATATATATATATATACGGGGTGCCAACTGGCGTAATGAATTTAAAACCTTAAAGGATGTTTTCCAAGGATATGATATACGAAATCCTATAATAATGGGTGACGTTAATATTAGAATAGGAGAGGTACAGAGAATCTTTGGAAAATTTAGTTGAATGTAGTTTTCAGGCTGGCTAAAAAAATTTAAAATCGGTGGATAAAAAACAACTGAACTGAAGAACTATATGTGATGAAGAAGTCTGCTTCACTTTTCTGGGTAGTTCTGGCAACTCGGTGAATGATAAATCTGCTGTTGATCTAAATATACTCAACTTAGTAGAAACTTTTGTATGGTCGGATCATCTACCAATAAAACTGAACTTTAGCTTTTATTACACACAAGAAAAAACTAAAAAAGCGAACTTAATACCTAAATTGAAATGAAATATAAAAGATAAGGACCCCGACTTACAAGACCTTACTCAAGTTCTAATCTAAAATGATTCATATGATGTAACAATAGTCAAAGGAAAACAAATGAAGTTCAAAAACAAATGGTTCGATGTACAGTGCAAAGTTGCCAGGGAAAAACATTTAATGCTTTAAATAAATTTCGAAAATCGCAAAGTGATGTGGACGAACAAAAATATACAGAGAAAAAAGGCATTTTCCAAGCGATGTGTAAAAATAAAAAAGAAAATTATTATAGCCTTATAGAACAAAAATTAAATTCTATCGCTGATAGCAAAGAGTGGTGCCAACTGGCAAGAGAATTGAAACAAAATGAAAACTATATTGCATGGCAAGTAAGTGCTATTTCTTTCCAAGAAAATTTTAATATGCTTCTAAATCCATTTATTAACTTTAACCATTTTGAGTATGCTGCAAACCTGCTTTCTGATAATGACCTTGATAAGTCTTTTTTTTACAAGAAATAAGATTAATGCTTTCGAAAGTTAAGGAAAATAAAGCACCGGGTGACGACAGAATATCGTACAAGTTCTCCGTTAATGCTGGCGATGATTATTTAAGGGCTTTAGCTGACACCTATATGAAAATATTAAATGGGAACGGTTCTGTTGAGAAATTCGAAAAAAATATTGTACTGCCTATACATAAAAAAGGAGATACGAGTCGACCAAGCAGCTACAGAGGCATTTCATTTATCAATTGTATAGGTAAGATTATGATGGGCGTAATTCATGAAAGATTGACTGAATGGGTAAACAAACACTAAATACTCAATGAATTCCAAGCTGGATTCCGCAAAGGGTATTCGACTATCGACAACATTTATAATTTTTCAGCAATAGTTAACATCAAATTCTACGAAAAGAAGAGAATTTATGCTTTCTTCGTCGATTTTTGAGCGGCTTTTGATTGTGTCCCAAGAAAATTTTAATATACAAACTCCATAATTTGGGCATATCTACAAAAGTAGTTAATTTCATTGAAATTATTTATAATCATACAAAATCAGCAGTATGGACTGGAACCGAACTTTCCGAATATTTCGAGACAAACAAGGATGTTTGTTATCGCCGTTACACTTCGCCTTGTACTTAAATGATCTACATGATTCTTTAGAAGGTGGCCTATTTATAGATGATGAGTCGTTATGTATGCTGATGACATAGTCCTATTATCAGACAATATTAAAACTCTACAAAAAATGATAAAAAATTTGGAAACTTACTGTTCGACATGGGGAATGGAAGTCAACTTATCAGATATGATAGTCTTTCGGGCGTTTGTCGTCAAACGAAAAGTGGTCATTTAATGGTATAGAAGTCAAAGTAGTAAATGAATATAAATATTTAGGATTTCTGTTAACACCCTCTATGGCTTTTACTAAACACATATGTTCTAAAATTGATGCTGATATGTATAATATTATAATAATATATATTATGATATGTATTAATATTACGTGGAAGGAATTTATTGATAGGAGGGATGTGTCACTAGAAGCAAAATGGAAATTATTTCAAGCAATCTGCAGATCAATACAAACGTATGGAGCACAGATATGGGGTTTTTCAGGATTCGTTGATTACTAAATAAACTTTCAAAGGCAATTGTTAGCAAAAAATTGTATTGGTATAAAGATTTAGATGAACGGGCCTCTATCCGTATGGAATAATATATGTTTTCAACTCATCCAAAAAAAGAAGGATGAAATTGAACATGATTACCATTGTCAGCTCTCCAAAGTCAACAAAGAACATATAAGTTTTTGAATCATTCCAAAAGTCTCTCATACTGCAATGAACAATATAATCAACATGTCATATCTATTATAGTGAAGGCACGTGGCGATCTATTTTGACTGAACGGAAATCCATACAGTACAGTACAATCCAGAATGTGCTCACTATGTAATCTGAAGGAAGAAGAAACATTGTTATATTTCTTAGGAAGGTGTCCTGTGATAAAAGAACTGAGACTGATGTCTTTTTTTGTACACGATTGACAGATTGTGAAATGTTTGATATTTTAAACGGTGGTCCTAATGAAAACTGGTACCCATTATATAATTATATAACAAAGGCCTTAAATTAAAGGAAAATATTAATTAATGAATATAACTTTTAATTTAAAATTCTGTTTAAAACTGTATCATAAAAATTCATAATTAGCACAAAATTTTTTATATATTTGTTAACCAATCCCAAACTTCTGGCAGACGGTTTTTTAAACCATGCCGTAAAATCATTATTATTATTTTATTTTTTATTATATAAGTATTATAATGAATGAATGAAAAAAACAATAAACGAATCTATCTATCTATCTATCTAGTGGTATAAAGTACCTATAATTATCACATATGTATATCGACAGCTTATATTCAAAACCCTCAATCATAAAAAACGCAATTGTTCAGTAGAGCCACAAAAAAAATTTTATTCTACAATATTTATTAAAACTGACTACTTAAAGTACTAAATAATCAATTTTTTTATATTTGCATCACCGGCCTTTTTTTTGGAAGATAGAGGGTTTTGCTATTCAAAAATACTCAATGTGTATAAAGAGATAGAGAGTTTTGCATAGTAAAAATATATAATTTTATTTTAGTTACGAATTCAACATTCTTAAATATATTTACGCAGATCCCTGACTCACTGATTGACTGACTGATTCTGTAACGCTCAAATAATACACACACATAGCACTCCATACAAAGCTATGCGAAAAACACAAACAAAATTTAATCTTTGTCATTTGATACAAACCCACACACAATTTTCTCTCTTCTTTGTTACCGACCAGTGCTGCTAATAAAAGCTTCTGAAAATCGACGAAGAAATTGCCAAGAAAATTTTACCGCTTATAAAATTCGAAAAAATATTACAAAAGGAAACAATAAAATTTATTTATATCATTCATATTACGAATATTATTACAGCATTGGTTATTTCTATGTATAAAAATGTATTAGTGATGAAATTTCAACGAAAAAAATTTAACACAGCAATCAACTAAATAATTTTAATGATATGTATCTATAGCTGAAACATATAATAAAGTTCTAAAGTATCGCCGTAATTAAAACTTAAATCCTAAATGGAGATGCTATTCAAGGTATTTCCGTTTTGAAACGACTTGACCCAGAATTAAATCTATACATATTTTGTAATTTACATTTACATTAACAACCCATTAATTGTTAACCCTTGAAATCGTAATTTTTATACTACTGAAAATTTTAAATCTTCAATCATCATTTTAACAAAATTAACAAATCATTTTAAATTGAAAAATCGTCGAAATTACAATAAGTTGCCAAAATTGGCAGCACTGCTAACGACAATAGCACTACATATGCAGATTTCGTGTTACATATGGAATAATTTGAACGCAAAAAATGCATAAAAAAAACTAATATCTATTCAAATTCTTCTTTAAATTCCCATTGTTGGT
This sequence comes from Cordilura impudica, assembly GCA_963682025.1. Classification (NCBI taxonomy): domain Eukaryota; kingdom Metazoa; phylum Arthropoda; class Insecta; order Diptera; family Scathophagidae; genus Cordilura; species Cordilura impudica. The sequence goes on from OY821517.1 coordinate 247,056,478, forward strand.
AAATGAAAAAATTCTGCAAAAAAAAAGTAATTAATGAAATTTTAAACATTTTTATTTTTCTCATTTAACGTCGTCCGATATGCATACATACTTCTATTATCAACCTAAACTTATCCGTTTGTCTGTTCTGTTTCTCATCTCAAAATAATTTTGTATTGTTAAGAGTGCTTTCGCTCAGGTTATCTGATGGCCAGCACTTACCAACGAGTATGCTTTTTTTGATAAATATTTGAGAAAAAAGAGATCTTCAATTTGGATTTTGTTGTTGTCCAACGTATGATTTCGTTTATAGCTCTGTATTGAAAAGCCCTTGAAAAAATAGTGCAATATTAAGTTTAAAATTTAAATTATTGTAACTTTGCATAATTAAATTACATTGTAATTTCAGAAGAGAGGTGGGAAAATAATTTTTTTTCACTCATAATATTAATTTTGGCATAATTTGCTTTCAAAAAATTTAGACAAACATAAATTATGTAAATAGGTATATTTAAGATTTTAATTTGAATAATTTATTGAAATTATCATGGAAGAATTAAAGGCGATTTGGAATAATAAGTTTTTTTTTAAGTAAAACTAATACGCCCTTATTTTTTATTTTTTAGATTTATAGATAACTTTGCAAAAAATGTAGTTCTCTTTTTTCAGTTTACATGTACATATGATGAATATGAAGTATTTTTTATCTTTTGTGTAGGTGTATTGGTGTTTGCACTTCCTTAAGGGGCGGTGTGTTTTAAAACCTTTTTTTGCATTTCTCTTTCTGAATGCACAACATGTCGAGCATGTTGTGTCAAAATTTGAAGTAAATCAGAGCAAATCTTAAGAAGATACAGCGTTCCCAGCGACCGGCCTCATACGGTATATAGTACATAAATCAGTTTTTAAAAATTTTTAAACCGATTTTCTCGCAATTAAATGTTCGAAGTCCGTGAACATCATAACTCAAAATTTACTTGACCGATTCTTGTGAAATTTTAGACACTATATCTACACATAAATCATCAGGTAACCACGAACGGTTTTTTTAATTCCATTTTTTTCCTCATTTTTTAACAACAAGTTCCCGAAATTGTATAGCAAAAATCTTTTTCCACTTCAAAATGCTGTCAAAAAAAAAAAAAAATAATAATAAAAAAACTATAAATAACTAATTATTAATAATAAAAAAATTTAAAATAACTCTTCGTCACTACCTCAGCAAATATGTCACATTTAAAACGTATTTAAAATTTTTTATTTCACGTTATTCGGTAACGAGTTATGATGTTCACCGCAAAACAACAACGCCTCCCGAGATTCGCTGTCACTGACTTATTTATTAAAATTTTTAATTGAAATTTTTTTCAAAGATTCCTCAAATGTTATGCTATAACGTGTGTATGAAATAAATAATCCAACATTATTCATGTCTTCAAAAAAGAATTATGAAACTTTTAGGAACATTGCTCTAAAACGTTTTTTTTTTCTATGCTATTCTATTTTTTCTACAATAAATGTAGTTCGGTTATAACGCACTCGGCGGGACCGGCCAAATTAGTTCGTTACAGACTAAGTTCGTTATAACCGTAGTATTTTTTTGTTTTGTCCGATAGGTTTAAAAAATTTTTTAGTTGAATAAGTTTATTTATTTTGATGCATTTTAAAAAGTTATAAAACATAAATTAAATTATTAAAAAGATACATATTAATAGTTTGTCTTAATAAGACTAAATTTACCGAGTTTCTATCAAAATAAAATATCTTTTTGAAATCATATAATATTAAAAACTCCTTATGTACAGAAGCAGAAAGTATAAAGCAGAGGTTGGCTACTGGCAAACTTTTGCGAAAATATACATAAAAGGACCTTTTACAAAACTTCGTTTCAAAATCGAAGTTTCTGTTTTGTATTTTTTACAACTGTTTTTCGATTTTTTTTTTTTTAGAAATTTTAAAAACATTAAAATTAATTTTTTTAAATATACAAAATATAGGAAAATTTTGAAATGGAAAAAATTTGTTTGTAAAAGTCAAAATAAACGGGCGCCTAGGCGCCACACAATCAGCTAGTTAATGTATAATAATAGAAAAGGTGTACTAAAAAAAATAATTAAAAGTATAACAAAAAATTGTATAAAGATTAAAAACAAATAAGGGTGTTAAGTTTGGCTGTGCCGAATCTTTGATACCCTCCACTTCGGTTTGAGTATTGATAACAAATGTAAACAATATATTTGAAAAATTAAACAATTTTTTAAACTTAATACCAAATTATTTCAGCAAATTCTTTGGGTTGATCCGCTTAACAAATGATTTTTGTTTATTTCAAGAGTTGGTTTATAAAGCTCTCTCACATTAGTAATTCGCGCTCCAACGAGGAAAGATCGTTTTCGTCTTTTCCGTTATTTCGGATAAAAGAAAACACGTTTCGGTTTGCTTTTTGGTCATCGTGGTTGCTGATCGGCATGCATTTAGGTTATATACCTATGTATATGCATGCGTTTCCGGTTATATGATATAACCTCACGTTTAATTTAAAGTTTTTGCAAATTAAATAGCTCGCCCTAACCTTCATTACGAAAAAGCTCTCTAAATTTTTTTTGTTAAAATATTGCCATATTTGGAATATAAATTTTTTTTTTTACAATTAAAAGGAAGTTTTCTCTATTAAATTTTGTGGTAACACAAAATAACACAATACAATACAAAATCTAACCAAGTGATGCCAACTTTTGATTTTGAATTAAATTATGTTAATAAAATATATTTTCATTTATTGACTCCAAATGCTACTACCTGGGAATTATTATCGAACTTAAATTTTTTGGGTTTTACTCTGACTACCATGAACTCAAATTTTAAAGTCAGCATGAAGGATGAGGGATGCCAAACGCAAAAAACCAGATGTCCCAAAAATTTAAAATAAGATAATTTGTCATTTTTATTTTCTGACAAACTTCAAATTTTCATCCACCAAAAATTGTGAAAAATAATATACAAATAACATTCTCAGCAAATTGCGCTTTATTTATGTAACAATTTTTATGTTCGCAATTCTTAAATATCATGTGAGGTTTTATAAAGATAACACGCTGCTACAAAAACAAAAAAATCTCTGGATCTTCTGATGTGACATGGTGTATGTTGTAGCTCTCATCGAGTACAACTGAAAAAAATATTTTTTTTTTTGGTATTCCCTCAAAATCTCATTTGACCGTTAAAATACCGTTATTTTTGACTTCTCATACAAATCGATTTATTGCACTGTTATTTTCAAACCGATTTTTAAATGTGAAACGGTTTTTAAAAGAGGACAAATAGACCTTTAAAAACGTGTACCTATAATAGTACTTTATATAAAAATATACAGAGTTACAGGTGACCAAACTTCAAATTTTTAAAATTTTTCTCAATTTTTCAACTTTGACCGTGATTTATTGCTCTATTTTATTGGCAATGGTGCTATATATATATATTTCTCTGAAAGTGTATTTGTTCGCAATTATACTAAGTGCAATTTTATAACAATTGTTGTATTTTTTTCATAAATAGATATTTTTAAAAATGTTTGTTGGTTCTCCGACGCTTATAAGATAAATCATCAGTTTCGAGTTTCAGCGACCAACAGTAATCAGCTAACATTGTTATTTTATTTTTTCCTAAGAAGCGCTGCTCAATTGATGCCAACTCTTGATGGAATCTTTCACCCTGTTCGTCGCTAAATTTACCAAGATTCTCTGGGAAAAAATTTAAATGTGAGTGCAAAAAATTAATTTTGATTGACATTCTGCATCCCATTAATTCGTACGCTTTCAAAAATTCCTTCATTTTGTCAGCATAATCATTGCTTCTCTTGTTGCCCAAGAAATTGCTACACAAATCAATGAAGCTTAACCACGCCCTATTTTCCACTTGGTTTAGTTTATTTGTAAATGTTTTATCTCGCATAATTTTGCGAATTTGGGGACCTATGAACACTCCTGCAAACAAGAAATTATGTTAAATGAATCATGTAAAATTAACGTATCCATAGTTCCTTCTTTGATTTTTTCCTCACTTAGCCTAGGAAAAGCATTTTTTTTCTCCATGAAGCCGTTTGACAAACTGCTTCATGTATCCCAGTTTAAGGTGCAATGGAGGTAATATTATTTGATCAGTTCGCACCAGAGGAACGTTGATAACGTTGATTTGAAGTGGGGTGCGGGATGGCCATTCCGTTCGCTGGTAGTGGTTCTGTGCACGGCTATCCCATTCACAAAGGTAACAGGGATGCTTTGAGTAACCACCTTGCATTCCAAACAGGATCGTTAAAACTTTCAAGTCAGACACTATTTTCCATTGATGTTTGGCGTAATTGATAACCCTTAGAATTGTTGCCATAGTTTCATAGGTCTCTCTCATGTCAGTCGCATACGCAAGAGGTACTGATGGTAGCTGACTCCCATTGTGCAGCAATACAGCTTTCAAACCTTTCAAAAACATATATGGACATTGTAAGTGTTACTTTTATATTTATGGCGTTTTTCCCCGTCTTATAAATGTAAATAATTAAACACTTACTCTTGCATGATCCATCAATAAATAATCTCCAGTCCTTTGGTCTGTGCTCGTTACCTAGGCATAGAAACAATTCGTCTACGTCAGTACAGTAAACAGGACTGCTATTGTCATCATTCATTTTAAAAAGATTTTCGAATGCAGTTCGGCTCTTCTCTCTTGCAGATGTGATTTTAAAGTCATTTTCGACAAGGTTCCATTGTTTCAACCGTGATGCTATAATTTCTGTTTGCCTCCATGACAGTCCCACATCGCGAACTAGATCGTGGTAATCTGAGTTAGACACTAAATGAATTTCCGTCGATGATGAATGCACTGAAATGAATGGTGCATCATTTTTATTTCCATGTAAATTTTCAACGGGTGAGGAATCATCTTCTCGGTTTACAGTATCGAGTTCAGCTTTTTCATTTGCTTCTGAGACTGGCTTAGAGGCGGATGGCACATCAGCATATCGTATAAGGTCGCGGTTTTTGTAGCTATAGCCTACTATTACCGTTTGGCAGAAGTAGCAGTCATCACACTTGTGAAATAATTGACGGTGCGAAGTCATCGGAATTGAAAAGGGCAAGGGATGTTTGTGACTTTTTTCATATTTGCACTTTGTAAGTGATCCGTAACATCTCGAACAAATGAACTCTGGTTCGTACCAGCGACTGCCGACAAACTCGCGGTCAAAGGAAATTTTGATTGTTTCAACTAAGGTTTTTTTTTTCTAATTTGAAACGATGCTGATTATCAACAAAAAGGCCGCAAAGATAACAAAAGTTATTTATTTCTTTTATCACACATTTTAGAACAGTGTTATTATTGTAAGTAATATTTTAATCTTGTTTTGTTTATTTGTTTATTGCTTCACTTATGCACTTTGTTTTTAGCTGCGACTCAGTTTTCACCACACCTGAGAACCAATTTAATAATTCCACCGCACTTCTTTTACTTTCGCTGTAGTAAAAGCTGCATTCCATTTTGAAGCTAACAATTATGAAATTCAAATTACTGGTTTTTTCTAAAGAATCGTTTTTCGGTTTAAAAGTTTTTTTGAATTGTAACGAAACCAATTTTCAGTAAGACCGACGTGTAAAAATATAACAACTAGCAAAGCACGTAGATAACATCACAACTAGCAGTTTTACTAGAAGAATATAATAAGGTACGAGTAACAGCCCCATATAAGAGCACAAGCAAAATTTTCTTATTTTCCAAAAAATCGCATAACTCCTGCAATTTTCCTCCAATTGTTATAAAATTGCACTTAATTTAATTGTGAGCAAATACACTTTCAAAAAAATATATATATATATAGCACCATTGCCAATAAAATATTGCAATAAATCACGGTCAAAGTTGAAAAATTTAGAAAAATTTTTAAAATTTGAAGTTTGGTCACCTGTAACTCTGTATATTTTTATATAAAGTACTATTATAGGCACACGTTTTTAAAGGTCTATTTGTCCTCTTTTAAAAACCGTTTCACATTTAAAAATCGGTTTGAAAATAACAGTGCAATAAATCGATTTGTATGAGAAGTCAAAAATAACGGTATTTTAACGGTAAAATGAGATTTTGAGGGTATACCAAAAAAAAAAATATTTTTTTCAGTTGTACTCGATGAGACCTACCACATACACCATGTCACATCAGAAGATATTTTTGACTGTAGCAGAGTGTAATTGAATTTAAATTAATGTTTTCTTATCCTGAAATGCTATTAATGTCTCCTGAACGGCAAAATTTTTTTTTAAGTGTAGACATTTTTAAATGTGTTTTTTGAATTTCAATTTATGTTTAAAGAATAAAATTTATTTTGTTAGTTTTATCGTCATTTTTCAGACATATTGCAATTACTACTGTAATTAATATGCAATTTTTAATTTTGTTTAAATGGTGCGTGGTAAAGAAGAAGAAAGCATATATTTCAAAAATTCATAACTGCACTGTATTCTTAATCGGACCGGTTTCTGGCATTTCAGCCTTCATCAGCGATTTTATTGAACATTGTGATAATTGTTATGTTTTAATTGAATAGATTGTTTCTATATGAAAATTTTTTCTACTAAGGGCGGCCGTGAGGTTTTGAACCATGAACCTTCACATACACTCGTACTTGCACTTTTTGGTCAGCGCTTTAACACACTCACCTAAAGTCAGGCCTACGAGCAGTGTGGTTAGTTTTCAGTTTTCGTACCATACAGCTTTACTTTGTATTAATTTCAGAAGATACAACTCTGTCCAAACAAACAATAGTTATTTTTGAATTTTGAATATTTTTTGCATTTATACTTCTAATTTCCACTATTCTCAGTTTTCGTAAGAGTTGTCATATGTGATGTACGGTTTTTGTACATAACTACATATGCACTTTACATATATTTGAGATGACGCTTTGAAGCGAAGAAAATTTTTTGTTTTGTTAGTTTTATCGTCATTTTTCAGACATATTGCAATTACTACTGTAATTAATATGCAATTTTTAATTTTGTTTAAATGGTGCGTGGTAAAGAAGAAGAAAGCATATATTTCAAAAATTCATAACTGCACTGTATTCTTAATCGGACCGGTTTCTGGCATTTCAGCCTTCATCAGCGATTTTATTGAACATTGTGATAATTGTTATGTTTTAATTGAATAGATTGTTTCTATATGAAAATTTTTTCTACTAAGGGCGGCCGTGAGGTTTTGAACCATGAACCTTCACATACACTCGTACTTGCACTTTTTGGTCAGCGCTTTAACACACTCACCTAAAGTCAGGCCTACGAGCAGTGTGGTTAGTTTTCAGTTTTCGTACCATACAGCTTTACTTTGTATTAATTTCAGAAGATACAACTCTGTCCAAACAAACAATAGTTATTTTTGAATTTTGAATATTTTTTGCATTTATACTTCTAATTTCCACTATTCTCAGTTTTCGTAAGAGTTGTCATATGTGATGTACGGTTTTTGTACATAACTACATATGCACTTTACATATATTTGAGATGACGCTTTGAAGCGAAGAAAATTTTTTTTTTTTTTTTTGTATGTGAAGGTTCATGGTTCAAAACCTCACGGCCGCCCTTAGTAGAAAAAATTTTCATATAGAAACAATCTATTCAATTAAAACATAACAATTATCACAATGTTCAATAAAATCGCTGATGAAGGCTGAAATGCCAGAAACCGGTCCGATTAAGAATACAGTGCAGTTATGAATTTTTGAAATATATGCTTTCTTCTTCTTTACCACGCACCATTTAAACAAAATTAAAAATTGCATATTAATTACAGTAGTAATTGCAATATGTCTGAAAAATGACGATAAAACTAACAAAACAAAAAATTTTCTTCGCTTCAAAGCGTCATCTCAAATATATGTAAAGTGCATATGTAGTTATGTACAAAAACCGTACATCACATATGACAACTCTTACGAAAACTGAGAATAGTGGAAATTAGAAGTATAAATGCAAAAAATATTCAAAATTCAAAAATAACTATTGTTTGTTTGGACAGAGTTGTATCTTCTGAAATTAATACAAAGTAAAGCTGTATGGTACGAAAACTGAAAACTAACCACACTGCTCGTAGGCCTGACTTTAGGTGAGTGTGTTAAAGCGCTGACCAAAAAGTGCAAGTACGAGTGTATGTGAAGGTTCATGGTTCAAAACCTCACGGCCGCCCTTAGTAGAAAAAATTTTCATATAGAAACAATCTATTCAATTAAAACATAACAATTATCACAATGTTCAATAAAATCGCTGATGAAGGCTGAAATGCCAGAAACCGGTCCGATTAAGAATACAGTGCAGTTATGAATTTTTGAAATATATGCTTTCTTCTTCTTTACCACGCACCATTTAAATAAAATTTATATTTTTAAAATTCAATTGATGTCTTCTAAATTTCAAGTTATTATTTCCGACGTTTTAATATGATTTTCTGAAATTCAATTGACTTTTTCTATTTTATAATTGGAAATCTGAATTCCAGTTTTTAGAATTGATATTTTCTTAAATTTTAATGGAAAATTTAAAAGGTGCAATTTTGTATTTATGTGAAAAATAATGTTTTAGTAATTATAATTATAATTTTTAAGAATTATATATAATCGTAATCGGATATTTGGTAGGTAAAGCAGAATAATAATTTGATATATGTAACTATGTAGAACTGTTGACATTCATTTTAAAATAGAGATAACTATTGCAAAGCTAATTAGAACAAAAATTGTGGCGCCATCTACTGTGGCATAGTCACACTGTGCAAAATGAAGTGGCACTCTGTTTGTTAATGCAAAAGAAATGTATTTTCCCTTAAGCAAAATATTGCAGAATTTTATATAAATAAAATAATATACCAATTTATTTCTAACATGCGGTTATTATGAATATACATGTATAGAATATAAGTATATTATTTTATTATTTAATATATGTATGTATGTATATGTAAATATTACAAAAAATACAACACCAAAATACTACAAACATGAATGCATTTTATATTACTTTTTTTAGCGAATAAATAAATATTACTTTTTTTTATAATAAACAAAAACTATACGTTGTTTCATAATTCTTTTACAAAAATGACCATAAGTTTGGCACATTAACTTCTTGTTGTGTTTACAAAATAGAGTTACCGAGTTCATCATATATGCACATTTTTGGGGAAACGGTTAACATTTATTATCATTAGTATTATTTTAATAATATGTATGCTGTATAATTAACAAACTTCCGTTTTTATATGCGCATTTCAAGAGATAAATTATAATAATACATTTAACAAGTTAAAACCTTAGTTGCAATTTTATAGTAATCCAATAAATTTGCATTACGTTTTGAACAGGATAACATTATTCATCATTAGTAGCAGCAAGCAATAATGATAGAGCTAACTTAAGGCCTAGTTAACCACTCGTAACAGTAACATAACGTGTCAGCTGTTTTGTAGTTACATGGAAAGCGTTGGGACGTTCCGGTTACGTCCAGTAATGTTCTAAATGCTTTTCATGTATATGTATATTATATTATATATATATATTATTTAGAGTATTTTGATATTTGCAAAACTTGTAATGTTACATGGTGTCTCGACTCCCTATAATTTATGGCAATGAACAAGTCAATGGCTAGTTGAGACCGTAAGCATCATATATTGGATCGCAATTATAACCGCCTGTTCAATTATTTTTGATAGTTTATCCAGAAAGCTTTTTGCAGCATTTTCGTCAGCTGACATTACTTCTCCTTTTATTTTTACATTGTGAAGTGTTTGCGTTTTTAGCACACCTGTCATGTCCATAAAATTCCTGAATTCCTAAGTGCTTTCTCCTTTACAATATTTCCATCAATAGGTATTTTTTTTTCAGTAAATCATCTATGCCAAAGACCATGTAAATATAAAGTAGCGGTAGATACTTTGCAATATACAAGAAATACAGCTAGTAAGGTGTATAGGATAGGTGTTATTATTCGAGTACATACAATTGTGGACATACAATTAAGTCATTTATACAGTAATAATAATATTTTTAAAAATAAAATAGTTTTAATAAAAATTTGAACAAAAACAACTTCTATTTCTTTAGCTTAAATATCTAACAGTTAACTAATTACTAAAACTTAAACAATTATTCATTGTAACTACTTTTTTTTTTGTATAAGGCAATGTCAGTCTTATATCTTGTGTGGACATATAATTAAGTCATCTGAAAAGAAATTGTTAAAATTTGTTTAAATTGTTTTATTTTTAATTCAAACTATTTTGAACCTATAGTATTTTTTTTGGGATTATTTCGGCACATCTGTTTTTTTTTTTTTTTTTTGGTATACTTTGGGTCCAACCATTTGTTGACTGGTCGTCGCACATATGGTCTGCCGTTTTTAACTTTGTTTCATCACTCCACGCTATTAAGTTTCAAAAATTTCAGATCTTACGAAGGTGGGTTTTCGCAAACTGCAAGCGCTGCTGAATATTTTTCTTTGACACATTTGGTTTTTTCTCGCTACGCGGCAATGAAGATTATTTTCAGTCAGAAGCCTTCTTACGGTCCTTGCCGACATTTTAGTGTCAATATCAGACTACATGTACGATCTTATCTGAGTTGATATGAGGAATGGGTCAATTTTGAATACAAAATAAAAACATAATATCCATTTCTCCCAGCGCTTCTTTAGTAATAGCACGTCAAAGAAAATTGATATTTCACAATTAGAATCAGAAAAACATGTGACGAGCTATTAAAAAATATGAAATGGGGATGAAATTGACAACAAATGTCTTCATGTATGCAGAACAACGCTATAGAAAATATTTATGAATTAACACATATTTGATTTCAGCATAGCCCTTTAGACAAACGATATTGAAGTACGTGCTCTCTCCATAAAAATTACCCATATGAGATCGATTTAAATTTCCATAAAATCCAAATTATTTTATGGATCTGGATCAAATTTGAATTGTGTATGTTTCTTATACCCATTAATCAGTAGTCCAAAAAATAAACCCCGTAGGACAATTCTTAGTTAAAAAGATATAAAAATATTTTTCATAAATTTAGTTTGTACATGCTTTTCCAACAAAAAAGTAACTTTACCAAATATGATCAGGATCGATATGCAGGCACATAAATTAATAACAATACTACTCAAATCTGTTTTATGCTTATTTTCTATATCCAATTATTAGGAACTAAGAGCCTTTCTCTAAACGCATGGTAGAGGCGATCTAGACCGACCATAATATTCTTACTTGTTAGTATATAAATTTTGAAAATATTAACACAGTATATTTTTGTCTTAAAAACAGTTACCAATTTCGTAAATTCAGCCACATATCGGAGTGAGCCCATGTCAAACCTCATAGCACTTGTCGTCTCCGACTTCAATGAAATTCACCACAAGTATTATATGCACGTCGATAACAAATTATATTATACCCAATTTCCTTGTTCTTAGATAAGTCTTATTTTTTCACCTCTGAACTTTTTTACTTGACCAAGGGATGTCCCCAACAGTTGCAGTACATTGTGTTGATTTCAGGAAAATAAGTTATGGAAAGGGGGAAAGAGGGAGAAGTGCGGTCATGTGATGATATGTTGGATACATATTTGAGCCTTTTTCAATCGCACGCAATCTGAGCTGAATATATTCCTGTTTTGTTAATTTCAAATCCAGAAATAATGGTAATGCCTCCTCATTTGTGCACTGTTTTGCATCGCGCGGAGTTGGTATACTTTTAAGAATCCGTTTTGTTCTCACTGGACTAGCTTTAACAACTTTTTCAATAATATCCACTTTTGTCAATTGTTTCTGTGATCGTAATTGATGCAGGAAAGATTCCTTTATATTAATACATTCAATTTCATTATCATTCCGTTTCCGCCTCTTAGATCTATCGATGCAGTTGTCCATCCATTAATCAGTAGTCCAAAAATAATCCCTATAGGACAATTTTTTGTCATAGGCCCCATATAGAGCTGATTCCCGATCTTTACTTAAATCTATCAAAAAACAAATAAATATTGCACAGATTTTTCTCAATTTCGGTTTATATATATTTTTTGAAAATATAAGTTACTTTACCAAATATGGTCAGGATCGGTCCATTTTTCGACCTTGCCCCCATATAGATATAGCATCCGATATGAACTTTTTCATATCTGCAGCCAAAAAAAATAATAACAATGCCATTCAAATTTGGTTTATGCTTATTTTCTATATCCAATTAGTTGGACCTAAGAGATAGGATCTCTAAACGCATGGTATAGGGTATCGTATAGTCGGTCTAGACCGACTATAATTTTCTTACTTGTTATATAAAAGTTTTGTTTATTGAAGTTAACTTCTTTGTAGCGTTTTTTTAGTGTTTTGACGAAATTAGATAATTGCTCTTGTATTTCGGTGCTACACGAATTTAAGTTTAATTTTATTTTAACGTAACAAAGAACATCTTCCTGATATTTGTTTCTAAAGTACTCTTCGGCCAGTTCTTTATAACTGAAGCTCTCCATATTTTTCTGAATATTTTTATTTGCGACTGTTATTGCTGAAATATATTAAAGCAATTGAGTTTGTATTCAAATGTTGCTTTCTTGTAAGTCTTCTCATAAACCATCATACTATGTTTATAGGTAAAATAAAAATGTAAGAAAATGGCATTAGTGCATTACTACCTAAAAATATATATAAAAAACCTACTATACAAATTAATTACCTGTGTTTGTTTTCTTTACTACTTGCATTAGTGCATTGTTAGGTAAAATAAAAAGGTATAAAAAAGGTATGATAATAAAAAAAACCCAGGTTACTAATGAATTACATCCTCTGTGTATTGACATTCTTACTTACAAATATATTATGGTAATAGAACAAATAATGACTATTATAAGCTATAAAATACCTAAAGCACAAATTTAATATACCATTGTATACGAGTACTTATAGGGCTGTTTAAATTATCGTAATTTGAATTTTTTTTAGAGTAATTTCATTAAAATGAAAAAAGTGTTCCACCCATTGGTCGTCACGGGTGCAAAAGTATATATAGGGTTAAAGAAGACACTTTCACCTTTCTCCTGGTGGTATACGTTTCTTGTTCCCTTGTGCTCCCTAGAAGTTCTATTCCACTAAATTTGAAATTTGAGAAAAATATAGTAGTTTCATAAATATTTCATAACGCCCCTAATATTGAACGGTAGAGCAGTGACCACTTATAGGAACTAAAGACTATAATCCTACTAACATTATAAAAAGGACTGCAGGTCATTATCGATGATAGCTTGCGAGTAGTAACCATTTATTTTTGATAAAAAACAAAAAAAAAAACAAGTAAGAAAATTATAGTCGGTCTAGACCGACTATATGATACCCTATACCATGCGTTTATAAACCCTATCTCTTAGGCCCAACTAAAACTGGACATTGAAAATAAGCAAAAACCAAATTTGAGTGGGATTTTTATTAATTTTTTTGGCTGCAGATATGAAAAAGTTCATATCGGATGCTATATCTATAAAGGGACTAGGTCCAAAAATGGACCGATCCTGATCATGTTTGGTAAAGTCTCTTGTATTTTGCAAAAATATGTACAAACAAAATTTGAGAAGAATCAGTGCAATATTTTTGTTTTTTAATAGATTTAAGTGAAGATCGGGAAGCAGCTCTATATGGGGTCAAAGGGATCATTTTTGGACTACTCATTAGTGGATGTAATGAACGCATACAAACCCAATTTGAGTAAGATATTTGCGACCTGCAGTTTGATTACAAGCTTTACATGGACACACAGACGGACGGACGGACGGACGGACGGACATTGTTAAATCAACTCATAAAGTGATTCTGATTCGATCGGTATAATTAAAGATGGGTCTAGGTCAAATATTTTTGGTTGTTACAAACAGCAGCACAAAGTCATTATACCCAAACCACATAGTGGTATAGGGTATAATCACCTGTTTCTGAAATTAAAAAAACAGTTGAGTTTGACAACATGCCACAAATGCTCACAATTAGCAATAGTTTAATCTAATTATTTGGCTAACTTAATCTGGATATATAAGCTACAAAAAGGCGTTAAAATTTTAAAATCAAAAAAATTTGACTCTTGGCCAATGAAATAAAAATTTCAGCCACAGTGCGTCGACGACACACCATTCATATGCAAGGGAAAAGTTACAAATGATATAATTCAAGGAATACAGACCTCATTCATTTCTGTTAAATGATTTTTTATAAATGGAAATTAGGGTAAACCAAAACAAAACATGGCAATTATGTTTCCAATCGATAAATTACCTAAACGTACACTCACAATACCATTGGAAATGCAAGGAATCATCGTCAATATAAACAACTATGTCAATTTTCAAGGTTTAACATTAGATATAAAATTAACGTTCAAACATCATAAGGATTCAATTTGCGAAAAAAAAAACAATTAGATGTGAACGGGCACTTCTCCCCCTACTCACTAGAAAATCAACAATAAATTTGAAAAGCAAAACCATTTCGCATAAATTGTGTGTGTTACCAATATTGAACTAGGCTGCAGATTATACAACAGGAAAGATGCATGTTGTTAAACTTTGATTCAATAAGATGTTTGCTGACATGAATTCTGATAATGTATCTTATTTAAGAATAACATTTAATATTTAAAATATCTTATACTTTTTTTTTCTTTCTTAGCCTTTAAAAGGTTTTATAACATCGCAATTTTTCTCCTTAAACTGTGATATACATATTCTAGCTTTTATTATTTAAATACACTTCGATATTTATGCTGCAATAAATTTTGTAAAATCTCATAACTTGTTCTAACAAAAAATAAATAAAATTAAAATAAATTAATAGTTTTAGGATGCGGGGTCGGAGTCGAAGGAAATAAAGCGACTCCGACTCTGACTCCTAATAAACCAAAATTACGACCGACACCGACTCCAACTCTGACTCCACATGTTCAGAACATTAAGAGTATCCGATTCCTCTAAACCTATACCACTCATATATAGAAAGATGATATTGTTGAATCCAAGGCCCTGTGGGTCAACAAAGAACTTTGAGTCTTCAGCGTTTTAAAAGCGACTCTATTCGTTTTACCCCACTCCGACGGCAATCAAAGATTTTCGGCACCTTTCTATAACAATAATCAAATCTACCTGCAACTGTCTACTCCTTGGCAAATTGACACATAATAAAAACTAAAGCCATATGATGTTCGCTTAAACGCGAAGATACAGTATTGTCAAATGCGATACAGCGCACGGGGCGTCTTTTGGAAATCACTTGCAAGTTATACGCCCAAAAGTTAAAGCCTATTCTACATTTGTAGAAAATTTCAAGATAAAGCCTCATATCGCTTCGAAGTTATGTAGCAAAACGTGATTCGTAACATATTTTTCTCTACGGGTTCAAATAAAGTGGCTTGTACACTCCTAACAAGGCTTATCGTTCAAGTTCGCCACCCCGATTTTATTCAAATTCACACCATCGATTGACTTCTTCTGGTGAGTCAACCAAAATATTTTTTTTAGCTCCCGAGATATTGGCCTGTAAAATCCAGATTTTGATATATCTTTTCAATTTATGTGAAAAAAATAAAATATATATCGTTTTAAAGCTTATTGGGCCAGCTTTTCTATGATAAACCAAATCCTTTAACATATTGAGGACCAATTTAAATTTTCCATTTCCGGAAATGCAGTTGTTTTTCCCAACATAATTACTTATTCTGAAATTTCTTGAATAGGAAATTAAACCATATATCACTCTGTAGTCAGGATATAATGGGTTTGTGCTGACAAAGAACGTAACATGGTCCTACCTTTTATAATACCAATCAACTCAGAAATACTTTCTGAAAAATCAGAACTACTCATATGCACTAAAATCTCTCAAAGGCAAACATATACCATAGGTTTTACTCAAATTTTGTTTGTGTACTTTTATTAGAAAAAAATTTAGTGTATTAAATATCGTCAAGATCTATCTAATTTGCGACCTTTTCCCCATATAAAAATAGCATCCGGTATGAAATTTATAACAATGGCACTCAAATTTGTTTATTATTATTTTCTATATCCATATTTGGTGCTATTTTAGACCATGGTTTTATTTGACAAATTTTCACACCGAGTCATTAAGCGCATTAATCCGATTTTTAATCAATACTGATATAAGCCAAGATAATATTTAGACCTATGTACATATATTTTATGTTATTTCTTTCCTTTTTGTACCAAGAGGAATCGCAGTCTGTTTCGGAAATGTTTAACTGTACATACATATATGGACTATAAATGGATAGTGATACAAACTATTAATGTCCCGTTTCCAAGGCAACAGCGCAAAACAAAAAGCAACAAAATCTACCCTAGTGATAGGAATCTACTCAAGTGGTGGTAGCAGTGTTAAATCGTTGTTTGAACTGTAAATACTACATAGTTACTGCAGTTGAAATAGAAAGCCCAAACAAAGGCTACCCTTGGCAACATTTCATAACAAAATATAAAACATAAAATAGTTCTAGTTGTATTCTTTATTGCAAACATTGCAGAATTTTGAAGTTGATTAAAAAGTTCGTTTAAACTCTATTCAACATATGTCAATTTATTATTAAAAAAAAAAAAAAAACTGAAAGTGAAAGTGAAAGGGAATTTGTGAAAAATGCTATCAGCATGGTCGTAGTTTTAACTCTAATCAACTAGCAAACCAAAAAAATTTAATATCCTTATTTGTCATATCTGTTAATAACAGAAGTACAAACGTTAATTTATTATTTGTTTTCAGAAGCACATATACAGTTTTCCACGTAAGCTGTATTCTATCTAAAATTTAATTAGTACTGATGCAATGAGTGCGGAACTTTCAAAAGATGCCTCTAGTAATTCCTCATCTACGGCCATTTCACAACACAATCAAGCTCCACCACCTCCACCCACAGCTGCCGGTCGTCCACCGACATCATTACTTTTTTCGGTAGGTTATCATCACACAATGAAATCAAGTTGTGAAAATGTGTGTACGTGTGTTTGTGTTTAAATATACATATTTTATGTTCGTACATATGTGTTTTGGAAAAAATCCAAAAACAAACCGCTGAGTTGCTCAAGGGATTTTTTTACAACACGTCTGTCCAAAACTCAAACATTTCAATATGTAAACACCGAAAAAACACACAAAACTTTTACTAAAACCCAAATACATACACATATGTATGCAAATTTTGTTCAAATAAATTTACGAAATATAAAATTTCTATATTAGCGTGGAAATTTAGTTAGCAGCCGCTTGGGAGGCGATAAAACCGCACTAGCACGTCCTTCAACAGCTGTACGTGCTGTAGGTTATGCAGCTAACAACAGTGGCTCAGCTGGTCAACGTTTCGATCAGTTCTTTGTGGAAAAAGCCAGACAACAGACATTGTCTTCAGCAAATGCTGCAATAGTTGCTACCAAGGAAGTGAGGTGAGTGCACAAGTACAAACATTTCCTAATGATGTAATCAAATGTCTTTCGTTTATTTCTAGTCCACAGGTGAAATATAAAAATCTTGAAGCAAAAATAGTAAAATTACTTGAATCATCAATTGTATTAGCGGCAACGAAAACATCAGCAAAGAAAGAAGGCATTTTTTCGAATGATGGATTGCGTGAAGAAAACCCTTCAGCAGATTTAAAAGCAACACTGTCCGAGGCTCTAAACAAAGCCAAAGAAGCATTTTCTCTAGATCGTACTTTACATCGGTTTCGTGATCAACAAGGTGAAAATATTTTTCACAATTTCGATCTGACTTATGCTGTTAGTATAAAATTTTATTTATTCAATGGTTTGCTATTTATTTATATTCAAAAGTAAGTTAAAACACTCATATAAGTGGTGAAAAGCGGAAACTAAGCGTAGAAAAAATATCGCTTAACATAATAGCAATTGTATCAACATAAATTTTAAAGCTTACAGTTTTCTATTGTGCTACAATATTAACTATTAATATTTTCCGTTAAAATCGTAATCAACCCAGTAATCGCTATTAACATAACCGGAATTCAGGTGGCAATAAATTCGGTAGCCATAATAAATCTGTTTTCTATGTGTAATCTTTTTAACAATTCTGGCCTATGTATGTACAAGTAATATATCATATTAATTGTAACCTAATTAACAAAAAAATCACCCAGGAAGCCCAATTTTTATACTCTTTCTCTAATCTCTAATCGTATATCCTGGGTATTAAAACGGTGACTATTTTTAAATTTGCAGAAAAAGGGTAATCCCTAGCCACATACTCCAATTCCTACTCTATGCTTTTCAATATTGCAAGTGGAACAAAATATTTATAAATGATTTATCAAATCTTCAAATTAGCCATAATTGTTTTAAGTTCCCGTGTTTTAGAGTTCACTAATTAGGCTTTTAAGATCATATATTTTTCAATCTATAGTAATAACGGGTGATTTTTTTGAGGTTAGGATTTTCATGCATTAGTATTTGACAGATCACGTGGGATTTCAGACATGGTGTCAAAGAGAAAGATGCTCAGTATGCTTTGACATTTCATCATGAATAGACTTACTAACGAGCAACGCTTGCAAATCATTGAATTTTATTACCAAAATCAGTGTTCGATTCGAAATGTGTTTCGCGCTTTACGTCCGATTTATGGTCTACATAATCGACCAAGTGAGCAAACAATTAATGCGATTGTGACCAAGTTTCGCACTCAGTTTACTTTATTGGACATTAAACCAACCACACGAATGCGTACAGTGCGTACAGAAGAGAATATTGCGTCTGTTTCTGAGAGTGTTACTGAAGACCGTGAAATGTCGATTCGTCGCCGTTCGCAGCAATTGGGTTTGTGTTATTCGACCACATGGAAGATTTTACGCAAAGATCTTGGTGTAAAACCGTATAAAATACAGCTCGTGCAAGAACTGAAGCCGAACGATCTGCCACAACGTCTAATTTTCAGTGAATGGGCCCTAGAAAAGTTGGCAGAAAATCCGCTTTTTTATCGACAAATTTTGTTCAGCGATGAGGCTCATTTCTGGTTGAATGGCTTCGTAAATAAGCAAAATTGCCGTATTTGGAGTGAAGAGCAACCAGAAGCCGTTCAAGAACTGCCCATGCATCCCGAAAAATGCACTGTTTGGTGTGGTTTGTACGCTGGTGGAATCATTGGACCGTATTTTTTCAAAGATGCTGTTGGACGCAACGTTACGGTGAATGGCGATCGCTATCGTTCGATGCTAACAAACTTTTTGTTGCCAAAAATGGAAGAACTGAACTTGGTTGACATGTGGTTTCAACAAGATGGCGCTACATGCCACACAGCTCGCGATTCTATGGCCATTTTGAGGGAAAACTTCGGAGAACAATTCATCTCAAGAAATGGACCGGTAAGTTGGCCACCAAGATCATGCGATTTGACGCCTTTAGACTATTTTTTGTGGGGCTACGTCAAGTCTAAAGTCTACAGAAATAAGCCAGCAACTATTCCAGCTTTGGAAGACAACATTTCCGAAGAAATTCGGGCTATTCCGGCCGAAATGCTCGAAAAAGTTGCCCAAAATTGGACTTTCCGAATGGACCACCTAAGACGCAGCCGCGGTCAACATTTAAATGAAATTATCTTCAAAAAGTAAATGTCATGGACCAATCTAACGTTTCAAATAAAGAACCGATGAGATTTTGCAAATTTTATGCGTTTTTTTTTAAAAAAAAGTTATCAAGCTCTTAAAAAATCACCCGTTATAATAAAGAGGTAACGTGTGTTTCTTGCGATAAGTACTAAAAAACTGTCTGCGTGAAACTGCGTGGAAAATTTTTTCATTTTTCATGTTTTTCAGAATAAAAAAAAAATTTTTTTTTTGAAATGTCCAAAAATTCTGAAAAATTTTTTGAATATTTCTGGAATGATTCTAAGAACTTTTTATTCAATAAAATTTCTTCCAAAAGTGCATAATTTTCCAATAAAAACATCGCTTCTCCAAGAAAAGTTTTGGAACATTATAACCCTCTTTTGAAAAAATTAAAAATGAAAAATTTTTCCCGCAGTTTGACGCAGACAGTTTTTTAGTAATTATCGCAACGAAGATTCTCAGCTGAAAATTTTTTAAAATTTTTGCGCCGAAAATATTTTTTTTTTTTTTCTAAAAACCAATTTTGGAGATAAATTCCAGAAAATGTGAGACGAAATCAAAAATGGCAAAAGAGGGATCGATGGGCAAATGCAAGATGAACATTAAAAAAAATCCCCCAGCCCTAACAGTTGAGCTATGTGAGGTGTACAGTAATTTGAACGAAACAGTTGCTATTCGACCCACAGTGCATCAGTCCGCCTTTCTAGCTGTGTTTTTATGTAAACCTTGTATGCCAATTACAGGTTGTAAAAGAAATTCGAGATTTTGCTCAAATAAAATAAAATAATTAAGAGTCCTTTAAAGTCAATTTTAGATCTTTTTCCTCGTTCAGATAAACTAGGCACTTCTCTATAATTTTGTATGCATATTATAGATTGAGCAGTTTCATAATAAACACAATTTTTTAACGAAAAAGGCTACATTGGCACTTAAATGGTTAGAGAATCTTCAGATTAGAGGCATTGAAAACAACATGTGGCCTATTTCCTCAATATAATAGTCATGCAGTTCTCAATTGTGTGTTTAATAGTTTAAATTATGTATTTCGCTTTCGTCGATGAAAACAAGTAAGAGTGTTAAATTCGGCTAGGCCGAATCTTTGATACCCTCCACCTACATCTTAAACTCAATATCACAACCAATACTGGGTACGGCTACCACTTTAAAACTGTTGTCGGTACGGAAATTTAAATTTCGATTACTAATTAAATTTAAAGTTAATTGCTTTTCTTGTTAGCCAGTTTCTATTATAATTCCTTGTTATAAAAAACAATGATCATGTCTTCTATAGAAAGAATTCGTGACTATTTGAAAAATGGCATTATTTTTATTCTACTAGAAAACCCCTAATGAAATTCATATATAACGCAGTCAGCGTTATAACACCCAAAGTTTGATCCCTATAAGAAAGTTTTGAGATAATTCATGATAACTCAAAAAAAACTGATTCTTGGCTAAAAACTTCCAGATATTAATTTTAAAATAAGCAAATTTTAAAATATTTTTATTATGAATTAGCTAGTTTTTTATTTTTAATTTTTAATTTTTAAATTTTAATTTTTAATTTTTAATTTTTAATTTTTAATTTTTAATTTTTAATTTTTAATTTTTAATTTTTAATTTTTAATTTTTAATTTTTAATTTTTAATTTTTAATTTTTAATTTTTAATTTTTAATTTTTAATTTTTAATTTTTAATTTTTAATTTTTAATTTTTAATTTTTATTTTTAATTTTTAATTTTTAATTTTTAATTTTTAATTTTTAATTTTTAATTTTTAATTTTTAATTTTTAATTTTTAATTTTTAATTTTTAATTTTTAATTTTTAATTTTTAATTTTTAATTTTTAATTTTTAATTTTTAATTTTTAATTTTTAATTTTTAATTTTTAATTTTTAATTTTTAATTTTTAATTTTTAATTTTTAATTTTTAATTTTTAATTTTTTATTTTTAATTTTTAATTTTTAATTTTTAATTTTTAATTTTTAATTTTTAATTTTTAATTTTTAATTATTAATTTTTAATTTTTAATTTTTAATTTTTAATTTTTAATTTTTAATTTTTAATTTTTAATTTTTAATTTTTAATTTTTAATTTTCAATTTTTAATTTTTAATTTTTAATTTTTAATTTTTAATTTTTAATTTTTAATTTTTAATTTTTAATTTTTAATTTTTAATTTTTAATTTTTAATTTTTAATTTTTAATTTTTAATTTTTAATTTTTAATTTTTAATTTTTAATTTTTAATTTTTAATTTTTAGTTTTTAATTTTTAAGTTTTAATTTTTAATTTTTAATTTTTAATTTTTAATTTTTAATTTTTAATTTTTAATTTTTAATTTTTAATTTTTAATTTTTAATTTTTAATTTTTAATTTTTAATTTTTAATTTTTAATTTTTAATTTTTAATTTTTAATTTTTAATTTTTAATTTTTAATTTTTAATTTTTAATTTTTAATTTTTAATTTTTAATTTTTAATTTTTAATTTTTAATTTTTAATTTTTAGTTTTTAATTTTTGATTTTTAATTTTTAATTTTAATTTTTAATTTTTAATTTTTAATTTTTAATTTTTAATTTTTAATTTTTAATTTTTAATTTTTAATTTTTAATTTTTAATTTTTAATTTTTAATTTTTAATTTTTAATTTTTAATTTTTAATTTTTAATTTTTAATTTTTAATTTTTAATTTTTAATTTTTAATTTTTAATTTTTAATTTTTAATTTTTAATTTTTAATTTGTAATTTTTAATTTTTAATTTTAAATTTTTAATTTTTAATTTTTAATTTTTAATTTTTAATTTTTAATTTTTAATTTTTAATTTTTAATTTTTAATTTTTAATTTTTAATTTTTAATTTTTAATTTTTCATTTTTAATTTTTAATTTTTAATTTTTAATTTTTAATTTTTAATTTTTAATTTTTAATTTTTAATTTTTAATTTTTAATTTTTAATTTTTAATTTTTAATTTTTAATTTTTAATTTTTAATTTTTAATTTTTGATTTTTAATTTTTAATTTTTAATTTTTAATTTTTAATTTTTAATTTTTAATTTTTAATTTGTAATTTTTAATTTTTAATTTTTAATTTTTAATTTTTAATTTTAAATTTTTAATTTTTAATTTTTAATTTTTAATTTTTAATTTTTATTTTTTCATTTTTAATTTTTAATTTTTAATTTTTAATTTTTAATTTTTAATTTTTAATTTTTAATTTTTAATTTTTAATTTTTAATTTTTAATTTTTAATTTTTAATTTTTAATTTTTAATTTTTAATTTTTGATTTTTAATTTTTCATTTTTAATTTTTAATTTTTAATTTTTAATTTTTAATTATTAATTTTTAATATTTAATTTTTAATTTTTAATTCTTAATTTTTAATCTTTAATTTTTAATTTTCAATTTTTAATTTTCAATTTTGAATTTTTAATTTTTATTTTTTATTTTTAATTTTTAATCTTTAATCTTTAATTTTTAATTTTTAAGTTTAAATTTTTAATTTTTAATTTTTAATTTTTAATTTTTAATTTTTAATTTTTAATTTTTAATTTTTAATTTTTAAGTTTTAATTTTTAATTTTTAGTTTTTAATTTTTAATTTTTAATTTTTAATTTTTAATTTTTAATTTTTAATTTTTAATTTTTAATTTTTAATTTTTAATTTTTAATTTTTAATTTTTATTTTTAATTTTTAATTTTTAATCTTTAATTTTTAATTTTCAATTTTTAATTTTTATTTTTAATTTTTAATCTTTAATTTTTAATTTTCAATTTTTAATTTTTATTTTTAATTTTTAATCTTTAATTTTTAATATTTAAGTTTAAATTTTTAATTTTTAGTTTTTAATTTTTAATTTTTAATTTTTAATTTTTAATTTTTAAGTTTTAATTTTTAATTTTAATTTTTTAGTTTTTAATTTTTAATTTTTAGTTTTTAGTTTTTAATTTTTAATTTTTAATTTTTAATTTATAATTTTTAATATTTAATATTTAATTTTTAATTTTTAATTTTAACTATAGAAAAAATATGTGGTAATACTTGCATAGGCCAATGGACGCGTGCAGTATTAATATACACACAACTGCAAGGACTTCCACAATAAGAAGAATTACAACATATACAACATATCTTAAGAAAAACAACAAACACACAAAATTTTTATTAATTTGTTTTATTTTTTCAAAGTTTCTTTCTTTGAACCTTTGACCGATTTATTTTTGGGATATTTGCTAAAGGGTGAAATACATATACACATAATATATATTTGATAACAAGGTTTATATGGACACTAGGGCATAACCAAATTGTTGGCATAGTACCACGAGGTGGGCAATGATTCATTTTCTAAATCAATACAAAAAAAAAAAATTTACCAAGTTATTTTATTTCATATCATATTTTATTATTAAGAAAAAAAAAAAAAACTACGATACTATAGCATCCTTAAATTATTATTGTTAGATAAAAAATTTAAGTTTAAAGTTCGTGTAGATTTGCAAAATGAATATATATCCTGCACAGTTTTTATTGCGCGTTCTGCACAAATATTCCTCCTTTGCTGGTTTTTGATTAATGAATCATCTTGTATCCAATGTTTAAGGAAGCAGTGCTGGAAGCGTTTTTGAATCTTGATAATGACTGGTTGAATGTTATCTTCGTGAAAACGGTGATCTGAGAACCATATATCGTACCATTGACCCGAAATAAACTCACAAATTGGGTACAACTCAGACTGATATTTTGGTATTAGTATAAATGCTAAAAGTGCAAGGACGGTCCTCGAATTTTATGGTGCAGTGCTGATCGGCGGAATAGCTTGAAATTGTATTAAAGGAAACTTTTGGTTTTTTGAAAATATCTGAATGCATTTCCCAAAGCAAACAAAGACTACATATCATCACACCACTTTATATTTTTGGGGTCAATTTTTTCTTTATTTTGGACAAAACTTTGCTTGAGTTCCGTGTAATTGTTGACTAATTCTGGTATAAAATTGTCACATATTTCGGGGGACGAAGTTTTTCCTCCGAGCAACTCATCCATTACGTGCCTTAATATAAAATCTAAAATATAATGTTGACAACCAATATATTGCGGCGTATTCAGGTTAATTGAATACAAATACAAATTTGAAACTTCATCGCTGATGGTGCGTGAACAAAAAAGTAAAAGGGTATTCCTTCATAGTTTTCAATGGCCTATACGACTATACTATGCCAGTTTTGATACTTTAAAAAATGTTAAAAAGTTATAGCCCTATGGACACACAGACAGACGTCAGGCGGACAGACGGACAGACTCAGAACGTGATTCTGTGTTGATCAAAAAATTTAGCATTGCTTCAAAATAAACCACTTTTATTTTGCATGCCAAGTTTCAAGTATTGCCGATCTCTCGCTTCTTATTTTAAATAACTTCTTATAATAGAATTCCAGTAGGACAAAATAGTAGTATAGAGCCAGATGCTAGTTCCTAAGAACCATTCAAATAGTAGCAGTTCTACCACCAATCAAGACAAACAATAATAGGTTTTAACATGGAGATGTTTGGGGCTGGAGAAAAATGTCGCCATTCTCCCACTTTTGAAAAAACATGGTACCAGACTATCACGTTTATACTAGTTTTATCCTCTTAACTAAAAAGAAGATAAATAACTAGTACGAAAGAGTCAATGTAAAACTATTTTCATAGTAGGAATATACGAGTATGAAATAGTTGAAAATAGATTAAAGAAAATGATCCTTATATGGCAGCAAACCTTGAATTAACTTTCCGTAATAACTTATATACTGAAAACACAAAATAATTATAATCAAATTGAATTAATAGACAAAAATTAAATTAAAGTTGTTTTATATTGTTTTTAGGCAGCTGGTAGTCAGAGCTATAAAATATTTAAGATATCATATCACAAACGGAGAACAACTAAAATGTTATATATGACTAGAAAGTTAGAAAGTTTAAAGTTGTTATTTTGTAGAGATAGGCAATTGAGTAAGTTTTAACTCGTGATAACTCGTATAACGCACGATTGCGAACAAACGTTATTGTTCTACTCATGAGGACGCGCAAGCATGTGAGTAAAATTGTATATCACGAAAAACTCCAAAACTCACAAAATACGAATTTTCTGTAAGATTTTGCAAGCTATTTTTTTAACGATGTTATCTTTTTTTAGTTTAGTCTTTTCGTTTTTTTTATTGAAAATGATGAAAATATCCTTTTAAGAAAGAAGAATCACTTTTTAAGAAAACTAATTTTTAAGGAAACTATTTCTTTTTTATATAAAACTCTTCGAGATGTAAGCTATTTTATATTCCCCTCGAAATTTTCTAGTTTTTAGATCTGACAACACTTAAAACAGTCTACAATTCCGATGAGATAATTCAAAGAAGGACCAAAATTAAGGTCAAAATTTCAAGTATTTATTTATAATTAATAATAAGTAATAATTTATGCAGCTTTACAAACTCAGCAGAGCTGCAGATCAGCAGATCAGTGAGTCATTGATGGGCGTAACTATTATACTAATACTAAGCACGTAATCGAATGGATCGAACGTTTTAGTTTCTTATATTGACAGTAATGATAAAATATATTTAGGGCTTGTTTATGTAACACGAAATGTTAATGTAAAAATATTGCATAGAATAATTTAATTTTTAAATTTATTTCTATATATTATATATATCGATCATCTTGTCTATTGGTTAATTGCGAGAATAGTAAATAAAATATATCCATATGTTTCAATGAAATATAAAAATAATGATTTAAAAAAGTTTTTTTAAGAACAAATTATTCTGAATCTTATTTACATTTATATTACATGGCATAAAAAACATTAAAAATTTCTAAGTTTTGCGGTCGATACCCTAACCACTATGTGGTTTGGGTATAATGACTTTGTGCTGCTGTTTGTAACTACCAAAAACATTTGACCTAGACCTATCTTTAATTATACCGATCGACTCAGAATCACTTTCTGAGTCATCTGTCTGTCCGTCTGTGTGTCCATGTAAACCTTGTAATCAAACTACAGGTCGCAAATATGAATATGTTTTAATGAAATTTGGTGTATAAGCTTTTATCGGCCATAGAATAAACACAATTGAAATTGGTGAAATTCGATCCATGTTCAGACCTAGTCCCCATACAAATGACCCCTATGAAATCAACTTAAATTGCCATAACATCCGAATTATCATATAGATCTTGGTCAAATTGGGTTTTTGTATGTTTATTACATCCATTTATCAGTTGTCCCAAAATAAACCTCATATGACAATTCTTTGTCATAGCCCCCAAATAAAGCTGCTTCCTGATTTTCACTCAAATCTATCAAAAAACAAAAATATTGCACAGATTTTTCTCAAATTGGGTTGTATTAAGTTTTTCAAAATATAAGTGACTTTAAAAAATATGTTCAGGATCGGTCCATTTTTCGACCTAGTCCCCATATAAATATAGCATCCGTTAATGAACTTTTTGATATCTGCAGCCAAAAAAATAAATAACAATGCCACTCAAATTTGGTTTATGCTTATTTTCTATATCCACTTAGTTGGACCGAAGAGATAGGGTCTCTAAACCATGGTATAGGGTATGGTATAGTCAGTCTAGACCGACTATAATTCTTTTACTTGTTAAGTATCAAGTTCAGCAAAAAATTACAATTTTACCAGTAATACATTTTTTGTATTGGGACTTAGTATTCACTACTCAATGGATCAAAAATATAAATTTTTGGGAATCGTTGATTTACCTCGTACTCAGATTTGATTTTAAATAAATTTATTCAAAATAAAACAATACGTATAACATTTTCAATTTCATTTAATCTATACATATAAAAACGTTGGTGCATTTGTTTGTAACGAATGATCTCTGGAACCATAAGAGCTGTCGTGGTAAGATTTGCACCATAGGTTCGGTTCGAGCTCTTCTGTGTTTTTTTTTTAGCTTTAACCCTCTATTTTCAGCGCGATTTGACTGCAATTCAGAATGTATGTATATTTCGTCATAAGAAATTTTTGTATGTATAAATGGACCCGATAGGTGGCGCTGGGGTAAAGTTATTTCGAATATTCTTATTTACGGTGCGATTTCAATGAAACTAAGAATGTACATATATGTATGTTAGATGATGCCAAACGTTTTTTTATTGGACCCGGTAGATGGCGCTGTCGTTCGAAAAATAATGAGTTGTCAAATTTATATACACTTTATAAGTTACAAAATTCACAAAAGTTTTTATATATAAATATTCTAACCAAAAAAGAAGGAAAAAGCCACTACATTATTGCATGATGGTCGTACAGCTCATTCAGCACTCAAATCACCGTTAAACGTACAAACAAATGAGAATGCCGTCTGTAATATAAAAATTATTATTTGGGATGAATGTACCTTAGAAGCATTACATAGAACTTTAAAAGATTTGAAAGGCAATGAAAGACTTTTTGGTGGAGCTCTCATTTTATCTGGAGATCTTCGTCAAACATTGCCAGTCATACCAAAATCAACCTATGCTAACGAAATAAATGCCTGCTGAAAATATAAAATTAACAACAAACATGCGAGTACGATTACAAAATGATCCAATGGCTGACCAATTTTCAAAACAACTACTTGATCTTGGTAATGGTAAAATCAATATTAACCCAATCAGTCAAACTATTAAAATATCCACAAGATTTTTTTCAATTTATATCGTCAAACGATGAATTAATTGAAAATGTATTCCCCGGCATTCAAAATCAATATCGTAAGTGAAAGAGCTATTTTAGCCGCAAAAAATGTCAATGTCGATGTTGACAATATTAATGGTGTTATTCAGGACATGATTGATTCTGAAACGTTTTCTTTGAAATCTATGGATAGTGTTGTTGAGAAAAATGAAGCAGTCAATTATCCAACAGAATTTTTGAATTCACTTGATGTGCCCGGTCTACCGCCACATTTATTAAAATTAAAAGTTGTTTCTCCAATAATTTTTCTACGTAACCTCAACGCTCCGAGACTGTGAAATGTAACCTGGTCAATTGTTGAGAGAATAATGCCCAATGTTATTGACGCCACAATTCTCAAAGGAAAATTTAAAGGAAAACATGTTTTGCTGCCAAGAATTCCTATGATTCCTACCGACACACCGATAACATTCAAAAGATTGCAATTTCCGATCAGATTGGGCTTTGCCATGACCATTAATAAATCTCAAGGACAATCATTGCAAATATGTGGTTTGGACCTCGAAAACAGTTGTTTTTCCTATGAACAACTATATGTGGCATGTTCCGTGTCGGAAAGCCAGAAAATTTATTCATTTACTGTGAGAATAATGAAACAAAAATATTGTTCACTCTTTCGCATTATAATAATAGAAATGTATTGGTCATTCTTATATATTTCAATAAATATTTATTTAACATGGTTTTTCTTTAACAGTTTTCAATTAATATTAACAAATGCACAAACGTTTTTTTTTTTATATAGGTATATACAGATTCTAACTAAAATAAAAAATTCATTGAGGGCAAAACAACGTTTGTCGGGTCCAGCTAGTTTACTATAAAATCGCCGGATCAATTCGATGTTGGCAAAGCACTAATTGTGACATCATCTAAGCATTTAAGAGTTTGATTAGCCAATACTTTATCAAGGTTTCCAACTACTGTAGGCCGATCTTGGATCGGTATTATCAATCCGGTGCTGGCTGTTCGAATTTTTCTGCTTGGGTAATAAAATTAAATTTCTCATTAAACAAACATTTGTTTGCAGATTTGTATTCAAATATAAAATCTGGAATACTTTAGAATCGTTTTAATTTTTTGTACAATGCATTAGGGGGATTTCATGTCAAGTGCACCAACTTTTGAAACCGACTATTGGATAGTAGTTTAGACACAATTTTTCAACAAGATCGGTCCAGATCTCTCTGAGTTAGAGGGGATCAAAATTTGACATTTTGGCCAAACAGGTGTTTTTTCTCATATATGTAACTTATTACCTATTGTTCTTAGAAAATTTTCTCCCAAAGAGTTTAGATAGCTATTTCTTCAATATTTCGGAAAAAAATACTTAAAAAAAAAAAAAAATATTTGTAGACTTTTTTTTTGCTAAATTAAAGCATTTTTTTGCATTTTTTTTTCAGAAAGGGCATTTTTTTTTTTTTTTTTCATAAGTAACCTTAGGATTTTTCCTTTAAGAGCTTTTTGGTCGCTTAGTGGGATGGGAGTGGGATATCTATCAAAATATATGTTATGTAACTCAAGACAACGGTTTTTAAATTTTTCGCAAATGCACTATTTTGAATTTTTTCCTATTTGTGTCTAAAATCTTACAAATAAAACTTATACTGAGAAACTAGACAAACTAAACTTTCCGAAGGTATATAACATACCTAACTAAAATGTTATACCTTCGATACTGTAATACCCAGAATATGTTAACCTCAGGAAAAAAATCGCTTTTTTTCTATAGAAATGTTGAAAAATTATTATTTTGTATTTATTTTTAATAATAATTAAATTAATGTATAATAATAATAATATTAAAAATAAAAAGATAAATAATTTATTAAAATTTAATCTTAATTGCATTAGATACATTTATATCATAACTATTTTTATACCCTATACCACTATGTGGTTTGGGTATAATGACTTTGTGCTGCTGTTTGTAACAACCAAAAATATTTGACCTAGACCCATCTTTAATTATACCGATCGAATCAGAATCACTTTCTGAGTTGATTTAACA
The DNA here is from genome assembly GCA_963682025.1 of Cordilura impudica. Classification (NCBI taxonomy): domain Eukaryota; kingdom Metazoa; phylum Arthropoda; class Insecta; order Diptera; family Scathophagidae; genus Cordilura; species Cordilura impudica. The sequence goes on from OY821517.1 coordinate 247,086,911, forward strand.
ATGTCCGTCCGTCTGTGTGTCCATGTAAAGCTTGTAATCAAACTGCAGGTCGCAAATATGAATATATTTTGATGAAATTTGGTATATAAGCTTTTATCGGCCATGGGATGAACGCTATTGAAATTGGTGAGAATCGGTCCATGTTCAGACCTAGCCCCCATACAAATTACCCATATGAAGTCGACATATATTGCCATAAGATCCAAATTGTCATATAGATCTTACTCAAATTGGGTTTATATGCATTCATTACATCCACTAATGAGTAGTCCAAAAATGATCCCTTTGACCCCATATAGAACTGCTTCCCGATCTTCACTTAAATCTATTAAAAAACAAAAATATTGCACTGATTCTTCTCAAATTTTGTTTGCACATATTTTTGCAAAATACAAGAGACTTTACCAAACATGATCAGGATCGGTCCATTTTTGGACCTAGTCCCTTTATAGATATAGCATCCGATATGAACTTTTTCATATCTGCAGCCAAAAAAATTAATAAAAATCCCACTCAAATTTGGTTTTTGCTTATTTTCAATGTCCAGTTAGTTGGGCCTAGGAGATAGGGTTTCTAAACGCATGGTATAGGGTATCGTATAGTCGGTCTAGACCGACTATAATTTTCTTACTTGTTATACTTAATTTATTGTAGCTGATGAAGTATTTAAGTCTTGTAAATTTTTAAATACCCAGTCTTTCATCCAGCTTTTTTGTCGCCTTTATTTACTGCGTTTTTTTTGTCAATCCTTTCTTGGCGTCACTAGGTTCAGCTGTTGATTTCGCTGCTGGTTTATTTGTTGTCTTTGGAAAGAAATCGCATTGAATAGAGGCAGAAAACTTTTTCAACTTGAGTCTTCCATCGACAAGTGGTATAAAAGCATGGTATTGAGCGGTGCCATCGATTGTTACCGCAGCATCGAATCTGCTCTTCAGTGTTTTCAATGTTTCCTGATGATCCTCTTTGCTACTAAAAACTATTTTAGTTTCTTTACAATAACTCTTTGCCCAATGGAATAAAGCAGTCGCATATAAGATGCGATCTTGATGAGAGCACTGGAGGCTATACTTCGCTGCATTTCTTTTAAGGTTTGCTCCAATACCATCACATGCTCCTTTACCATGAGCAGTAGGATGAAAATGCCACTCAGCTGGCATTCCAAAATCTTTTTCATGGGCCATAAGATTTGCCAAGCTACTTTTGTTTTTAAAATGTTGACGAGCTCCGTCCGAAACGTAGTATACCTTCTTTACTGTAAATTTAGATTTTAGAAATTTTAGTATTCTCTACTGGTACTCATAAACTGCAACGGTATCATGTTTTAAATCGTCGGATATGATTGCCATACTTTTGTGTTCCAGTTTTTCATCTTACATGTAGTAAATAACTACTGTGAATATAGTTGCTTGGTCGTTATGGAAGTGGAATGCTTTTATGGCATCCTGAAGAACATATTTATAGTTTTCTGCGAAATCATATGAAAAAACGAATTCACCAGACTTCAAATGTATCTTCAAATCCTTGAAGAATGACCATTGCTCTTTGACTAAAAAGTCATGGTTTCTCAAGTTTAGCAATCCTGTACACATTTCTTCCACAAAATCATCCACATTTAAAATGATTGTTTTCAATGTGCATCTGTCAGTCTGAATCCAAGAATCAAATTTGACCGCCTCTATATATTCTCGATCTAAAGAGTTGATTAAATTTTCTTTGATGAATGTGGTTTTCGGGCAATTGGTACATTCACCTAACTGGCAAGAAGTTGTTGCATTAGGACACATAGTCAATTTAAGGCAATCGCGTTAATCGTGTAAATCTTCTGCCGAATCATCTGTTAAATACTTTAAGTTGATTTCCTTCAACATCAGTTTACCATTTTCATGGTAAATGCAAACGCATACTGTGTGAGTTCCGCCGCTTCCTGCCAAAACGCAATGTTTTGGCCTCATTTTGGGTAAATTTCGTAAAGCCAATTTTAACATCCTCGTGTTCAGATTGAAATGTTGCAAATAACTCTTTCAGGTTACTGATAACCATTCTCTTTTGTTACGTTATGAAGGTATGTCACATACCTTCGGAAAGGTTAATTTGTCTAGTTTCTCAGTATAAGTTTTATTTGTAAGGTTTTAGACACAAATAGGAAAAAATTCAAAATAGTGCATTTGTGAAAAATTGAAAAACCGTTGTCTTGAGTTACATAACTTATATTTTGATAGATATCCCACTCCCATCCCACTAAGCGACTAAAAAGCTCTTAAAGGAAAAATCCTAAGCTTTCTTATAAAAAAAAAAAAAAAATGCCCTTTTTGAAAATAAAGGCAAAAAATGCTTTAATTTAGTAAAAAAAAAAGTCTAAAAAAAATTTTTTTTTTTAAGTATTTTTTTCCGAAATATTGAACAAATAGCTATCTAAACTATTTGGGAGAAAATTTTCTAAGAACAATAGGTAATAAGTTACATGGATGACAAGAAACACCTGTTTGGCCAAAATGTCAAATTTTGATCCCCTCTAACTCAGAGAGCTCTCGACCGATCTTGTTAAAAAATTGTGTCTAAACTACTATCCAATAGGACTAACCTTGGTGCAAATTTCATCCCGATCGGAAGACATCGGTTTCAAAAGTTGGTGCTCTTGACATGAAATCCCCCATATATAACAAGTAAGAAAATTATAGTCGGTCTAGACCGACTATACGATACCCTATACCATGCGTTTAGAAACCCTATCTCTTAGGCCCAAATAACTGGACATTTAAAATAAGCAAAAACCAAATTTGAGTGGGATTTTTATTAATTTTTTTGGCTGCAGATATGAAAAAGTTCATATCGGATGCTATATCTATAAAGGGACTAGGTCCAAAAATGGACCGATCCTGATCATGTTTGGTAAAGACTCTTGTATTTTGCAAAAATATATACAAACAAAATTTGAGAAGAATCAGTGCAATATTTTTGTATTTTAATAGATTTAAATGAAGATCGGGAAGCAGCTCTATGTGGGGTCAAAGGGATCATTTTTGGACTACTCATTAGTGGATGTAATGAACGCATACAAACCCAATTTGAGTAAGATCTATATGACAATTTGGATCTTATGGCAATTTATGTCGATTTCATATGGGTAATTTGTATGGGGGCTAGGCCTGAATATGGACCGATTCTCACCAATTTCAACAGCGTTTATCCCATGGCCGATAAAAGCTTATATACCAAATTTCATCAAAATATATTCATATTTGCGACCTGCAGTTTGATTACAAGCTTTACATGGACACACAGACGGACGGACGGACGGACATTGTTAAATCAACTCAGAAAGTGATTCTGATTCGATCGGTATAACTAAAGATGGGTCTAGGTCAAATATTTTTGGTTGTTACAAACAGCAGCACAAAGTCATTATACCCAAACCACATAGTGGTATATGGTATAAAAACGTTGGTGCATTTGTTTGTAACGAATGATCTCTCGAACCATAAGAGCTGTCGAGGTATGATTTGCACCATAGGTTCGGTTCGAGCTCTTCTGTGTTTTTTTAGCTTTAACCCTCTAGCTGGCGCTGGGGTCAAGTTATAAACAAAATGCTTATTTGCAGCGCGATTTGACTGCAATTCAGAATGTATGTATGTTTCGTTATAAGAAATTTTTGTATGTATAAATGGACCCGATAGGTGGCGCTGGGGTTCGAATATTCTTATTTATAGTGCGATTTCAACGAAACTAAGAATGTACATATATGTATGTTAGATGATGTCAAACATTTTTTTATTGGACCCGGTAGATGGCGCTGTCGTTCGAAAAATAATGAGTTGTCAAATTTATATACATTTTATAAGTTACAAAATTCACAAACGTTTTTATATATAAATATTCTAACCAAAAAAGAAGGAAAAAGCCACTACATTATTGCATGGTGGTCGTACAGCTCATTCAGCACTCAAATCACCGTTAAACGTACAAACAAATGAGAATGCCGTCTGTAATATAAAAATTATTATTTGGGATGAATGTACCTTAGAAGCATTACATAGAACTTTAAAAGATTTGAAAGGCAATGAAAGACTTTTTGGTGGAGCTCTCATTTTATCTGGAGATCTTCGTCAAACATTGCCAGTCATACCAAAATCAACCTATGCTAACGAAATAAATGCCTGCTGAAAATATAAAATTAACAACAAACATGCGAGTACGATTACAAAATGATCCAATGGCTGACCAATTTTCAAAACAACTACTTGATAATGGTAAAATCAATATTAACCCAATCAGTCAAACTATTAAAATATCCACAAGATTTTTTTTCAATTTATATCGTCAAACGATGAATTAATTGAAAATGTATTCCCCGGCATTCAAAATCAACATCGTAACCATGATTGGTTAAGTGAAAGAGCTATTTTAGCCTCAAAAAATGTCAATGTCGATGTTGATAATAATAATGGTTTTATTCAGGACATGATTGATTCTGAAACGTTTTCTTTGAAATCTATGGATAGTGTTGTTGAAAAAAATTAAGCAGTCAATCATCCAACAGAATTTTTGAATTCACTTGATGTGCCCGGTCTACCGCCACATTTATTAAAATTAAAAGTTGTTTCTCCAATAATTTTTCTACGTAACCTCAACGCTCCGAGACTGTGAAATGTAACCTGGTCAATTGTTGAGAGAATAATGCCCAATGTTATTGAGGCCACAATTCTCAAAGAAAAATTTAAAGGAGAACATGTTTTGCTGCCAAGAATTCCTATGATTCCTACCGACACACCGATAACATTCAAAAGATTGCAATTTTAGATCAGATTGGGCTTTGCCATGATCATTAATAAGTCTCAAGGACAATCATTGCAAATATGTGGTTTGGACCTCGAAAACAGTTGTTTTTCCTACGAACAACTATATGCGGCATGTTCCCGTGTCGGAAAGCCAGAAAATTTATTCATTTACTGTGAGAATAATGAAACAAAAAATATTGTTCACTGTTTAGCATTATAATAATAGAAATATATTGGTCATTCTTATATGTTGCAATAAATATTTATTTAACATGGTTTTTCTTCAACAGTTTTCAATTAATATTAACAAATGCACAAACGTTTTTTTATATAGGTACATATATACAGATTCTAACTAAAATAAAAAATTCATTGAGGGCAAAACAACGTTTGCCGGGTCCAGCTAGTTTATTATAAAATCGCCGGATCAATTCGATGTTGGCAAAGCACTAATTGTGACATCATCTAAGCATTTAAGAGTTTGATTAGCCAATACTTTATCAAGGTTTCCAACTACTGTAGGCCGATCTTGGATCGGTATTATCAATTCGGTGCTGGCTGTTCGCATTTTTCTGCTTGGGTAATAAAATTAAATTTCTCATTAAACAAACATTTGTTTGCAGATTTGTATTCAAATATAAAATCTGGAATACTTTAGAATCGTTTTAATTTTTTGTACAATGCATTAGTAAACATTTATTTTTTCATTCTTAATTTGTAGAAATTTAATCAATCCCTACTTCAAATGCTACATTTTTCCTTTTAAAAGAATTTTTTTTAATCACAGCTGACGTTGAAAACTTATTCAAGCCTTTAATAAACTTAACGTTAGAATATTGCAATTATCATCAACACATTTTTATAAATAAAAAAAGTTTCTTAACACTCATTGATTAAAATTTTCCTTCCATTCATTTATACTTTATTTAGCACGTAAATTTCGTTCGTTTTATTATCTCGTTCACTTTCATTTAACTTTCCAAAAACTAAAACTTCACGCAATTTAATTTTTCATCTGGTAGCCTGACCGTCAAAATAAAGAGCAATGCTTGTTGCCCAACTGATACCAATATAATTTCATTACTCTTTTTGAACCATGCATGGGAATTGTAGATTGTTAAGCAAAAAGAATTTATAATAAAATTTTAGTAACACGGAGGGAATGCTGTTCAACTTGTTTGAAAATAAACAAATATGAGTATGGTTCTGAAATTAGATCGTACCTTCTAGGTATAATCAATTGTACCTTTTCGCCTTCCATTTTACTAAATTGTTTCTTTCTTTTTTACTGAGAAAGAAAATTGCAAAAATTATTTTAAATAATTCATATGTGGGTACTTTCGAAAGTATTATTGTAAAAACTTTGTCATACCATTTAACGAATTACGTGTAGTACTAGAGGGCTAAAAGTTTACCAATCTAATTCGAAGTAGTCTCGAATCGTACCATATTTTTAGATACATAAATTTTTAGATAATGGCCCGATGAAAATGTTTTTATTCGTTCCGTGATTAGGCAAATTCCCTAGATAACTTGCAATTCTAGATAACTGGCATTGCTTTCGACAAAATAAAATATCTATTAAGAATTCCCAAGAATGATTCATACATTTGCTAAGCATTAGTTTTCTTTTGTTATCGTATCTCCTCTATTAAAAAATTTGAAGTCAGAATAATGAAAGAAAGCGATTTCATCTTGTATTAAAGCAAAAAATGTTTAAAAATATTTACTTAACTTACTACGTACATATGTATTCGTATGTATGTATTGGTATGTATGTATTCATATGTATGTATGTACATAAATACTTGCAGGTCTTTTTTAATCTGGCAGAACAATATGAACGGAATGATATGCATATTGAGGCACTAAACACATACAGCATCATGACAAAGAACAAAATGTTTCCACATGTGAATCAGCTGAAACTGAATATGGGCAATATTTATTATCGCATGGGCATTTATCCAAAGGCCATAAAAATGTATCGCATGGCACTTGATTCGGTGCCCAATAATTTAAAACAATTACGTCTTAAAATCACCCAAAACATTGGTATACTTTTCGTGCGTATGGGTCAGTATGCGGATGCTGCAGCCAGCTTCGAATTTATCATGTCTGAACAAGCAGATATACGCAGCGGAATCCACTTGATACTTTGCTATTATGCCATGGGTGATGTGGAGAAAATAAAGAGCACTTTTAGAAATTTATGTGATGTGCAACCGATGGAGGCTGAAAAAGATTTGGACAATGAAAACAGTCTACTTAAGTTGCAACATCATGTGGTCAATGAACAGCAACAACAACATTCGCAACACCATTTACAGCATCAGGACGAATTTAAACATTCGCCAACAGCAGAAATAGAAATTATCAATAGTGGAAATGGTAGTAGCATTGGAAGTGTTGGTCCTGGTGGCAGTAGTTTTGATATCAATGAGATCAATAATGGTTCTGGAAATGTAACTGGAGCTGTCCCTGGTATCGCCGCCGCCGATGGGCATAGTGGTGTGAATGAGCAACGTTCCAAGACTGGACTAAAACCTGCAGACCGTAATAATTACATACTGCAATTATTGAAATCCGACGAGTTGGCAATTTATATCAAGCAGCTGAAAAACTCTGAAAAACGCGCCATTACAATGGTTGTCGATTTAATATCACCGATTATTGAAGAAAACTACAATGATGGTGAGTAGAATTTTTGCTTGCATTATATGTCATTTTGTCGAATTGTGCAGCAATGTGCAATTGAGACTTGTAATTACCGTTAAAAACTCGTCTTAAAAAATGTTTATATGTGTAAACCTAAAACTTCATTCGTTCACAAACAGGGTAAAATTTTTATTTTTTTTTAATGGCCTGTTAATGCGCTCATATATGCCCATATTTTAGAAGTATAAATCCGATCGCATGTTTAAACTTTTGGTGAAAGCCATGTAGGTTGTTTAATTTTTGTTTACAACTAAAAAATAATCCCAAAACTGAATTTTAAGCTGTAAATAATTACATATGTATGTACATGTAATATTCAATGGGAGCTCGAAAAATAAAAATAAAACAAGTATGTGTTATATATATTTTACGGGTGTGGTTCTGCCACCACCATTCCCTAAAAGTTCGTAAAAAAAGAAGTATACATTAATTTTATAGTTTTTTCTTAAATTCTTTAATAAATTTACAGTGCCGTACAAAAAAACGCAAAAACCTTTAATGGCAAAAAATGGCGGATATATTGTATTAATTAATTATTAAAAAAATTATGTATTTCAATTCGTTTTTGTATTCGAATATTTTCAATTTTTATTCGATCTACTTATATACTCGTCTATCTAAGTATATATAAGCGAAAGTATGTACATATTAAACTAATATGAAGAGTCGCGGAAAAATTGCCGGGATCGGAGCAATGGGCGTGGCAGCAACCTTACAAAGTAAATATTTAATGTCATATATCTAGAATACTGTAATAGAGAAAGCCTTGGAACTTTGTATCAGCTCATAGATTATGAATGTGAGTAATAGGACAAAAAATGGGCGTGGCACCCCCATACAAAGTAAATATTTAACGTCATGTATGTGAAGTATTATAATAGTGAAAGCCTTGGGACTTTGTCTAAGTTCATGGGTTATTAATGTGAGTAGTTGGACAAAAAATGGGCGGGATCGGACCAATGGGCGTTGCACCTCCTATATAAAAAATATAAAGTACTATGAGGATGATAGTCTGGAAACTTTTAACAATTACATTAATTACCAATGTGAGTTGTCGTGAAAATATGGGCGGCGGCGAAAAAATCAAAAATTGCCAAAACCGAAAATCGCGAATGACAAAAATCGCCACATCAAAAATCGCAAAAAACACAAAAAACCGCCAAAATGAAAAATCGGCAATAAAAAGCACTCAAATCAAAATTCGCCAAAATAACAAATAGCTTAAATCAGAAATTACTAACGCCAAATATCGCGAATAACTAAAATGGCAAAAAAAAAAAACACAAAACACGCCAAAACCGAAAAACGCTAATAACATAAATCGCGAATGACAAAAATCGGCAAAATAATCAAAAAACGCAAAAAACAACAAAAATTGGATTTATCAAAAATCGCATAAAACAATAATCGCCAAAGTCAAAAATTTCCAAAATCGAAAATTGCAAGCACAAAAATCAACAAAATCAAAAATACCCAAAAATTAATAAAAATAATTGAGTTTGAAATTATTCAGGCTCGAGATCAAATGTTTTTGCTTTATTTAAAGCAATCAATCATTAAATTGATAAAGATCGAAAATAAGATTTTGTTATTTTTATAGAAAATAATAAAATTAAAAATACGCTAAATGTAAGTTTAGCAAAAAAAAATTTTTTTTCTTGTTTTTTCAAGACAAAAACAAGCATGTATATTGCAGTACGCAATGTGTACTCACTCGTATGCAAACATATTTGTTTCAAAGTTGGTTTACATTTTAGTTTGTTATATTGGAAGAGGCTTAAATGGTATAACTCTTTGCTTGAATTCTCATTTGGTGTTTTCAGCAAATATATATGAATTTAACTTTTTACCAAACTAATTATCTACTGCTTTTGGTTACTGATGAGGGTTGGTGACTCTTCCTGAAACAGCTGTATAACCTGTCATGCAGAATATAGATCAATTTTTTGAAACAAATGTGCCAATGTTTTTGCTTTATTTAAAGTAAAAACATTTGATCTTGAGCTTGAATAATTTCAAACTCATTCATTAATATGATAAAGATCGAAAAATAAGATTTTTTATTTTTATAAAAAATAATAGAATTTATATATATCGAGGGCCTATATTCAATATGCTCTATCGTAAAAAATACAATTTTTCAGGAGAAGGAAAAAATTGTTTTATTCCTAAATTCCTTAAGTATGAAGTAATCTATCCTCCACAATATTTGTTAAATACGACTACTGAAATTTACATTAAAAAAAAATACAACATTTTAAATTATTCGCGGCACTATATGGCATTTTGTCCGATAGAGCATATTGCAACTGAAATTTTCGAATATTCTAAGCTGATAGAGCGTATTGCACAGTAATAAAAGTTTGATTTTTTAAGATCAAATTTGCAATTTTATTAAAGTTCGAACGTTTTCTTTAACGTTTTTTTAATATATGAGTCATTCCAACGTTTAACCATGCCAATTTTTATAGATAGAGTTGACAAGAACATGTTCCGACACACTTGTAATGATTCATGCTTGTATGGCAGTTTAAAGATAAAGCTGTGCTGTTTTCTGTTAGAGCTGTTCTTTTTTTGCTATCTCCGATACGAGGTTATTTATAAAAACTCGTTTAGCTTCCCAATTCTGCTCCCAAAACGTTTTAAATATGTTGATCTAGTTTCATATATATTTGCTGAAAACAATCATTAAAATGATAAATATCGAAAAATAAGATTTTTTATTTTTATAAAAAATAATAAAATTTATATATATGTATATTTCATTTACAATTAAATTGTTCAACAAATTTTAGTGAAAGATATTTTTATAAAAGACAATCAAGTTTGTGTATGTAAAAACTATAACATATATTTTCACTTGCAAAAGTTTACTTAATTCAAATTATAAATTTTCTTTAATCACATTTGCTTTGAAAAATATAATGAAATATGTTTTCCATATATGAATTACCAATATTTAATAATTATTTCACATTAAAATAAATTATGAAGCAAAACTATGTGAAAATTTTATTATATAAATCTGAAATTGACTTTTAAAACAATCGCTTATGAACGAAAAGTTTCTCGATAAACAGTTTTCCAAGAGAGGCCCGGAAAAATCAATTGATCAGAGTCTTTCGTAAGAAAATTGCAAAAGGATTAGGACTCAAATCTTATAAAGCAGAGAAGGTGGCGGATCCAAGAAGAATATCGATGCAAAAGAACGTGCTCAAAAACTTAAGCTTAATTTTATCAACAATGCTGCATTATGGACGATGAAACATACGTGCTTGGTAACTTCTCACAGCTATCAGTAGTGAAATATTACTTAGCCGATACTATAAGGCATGAGTGAGAACAATAAAGACACAAAGAAAGAAAATATTGAACAAGTTTTTATTTAGTAATTTTGGAAAAAGAAGCACTTTGGATGTGCTAACAGGTATAATTAATGCCAATTAGTACTTTAAAGAATGTTTGCAAAGATACTACTTCCATTCCAAAACCAGCAAGAGGTATCTACGTTTTTTTTGTCTATTGTATCAAGAGAAAGATATTGGGATCATGAAAAAACATGATAAAGAGCTAAAAACAAGTCACCAAAATGATCGCTGAAACTACTATAAAAACGTTTATGGATGGCTTTTCTGAAAAAATAAAATTTTCATACAAAACAATTAAATTCTAAAATAAATTTAATTATTTGTAATTATACCCTATACCCTATGTGGTTTGGGTATAATGACTTTGTGCTGCTGTTTGTAACTACCAAAAATATTTGACCTAGATCCATCTTTTATTATACCGATCGACTCAGAATCACTTTCTGAGTCGATTTAGCGATGTCCGTCCGTCCGTCTTTCCGTCTGTGTGAAATCAAAGTACTGGTTACAAATATGAATATATTTTAATAAAATTTGGGATATAAGCTTTTATCAGCCGTGGGATGAACGCTATTGAAATTGGTGAAATTCGGTCCATATTCAGACCTAGTCCCCATACAACTGACTCCTATGAAATCGACTTAAATTGCCATAAGATCCAAATTATCTTATAGATCTCGCTCAAATTTGGTTTGTGTGTGCTTATTACATCCATTTATCAGTTGTCCAAAAATAAACTCCATATGGCAATTCTAAAAATAGTAAAAATAGTATTCAATATATGTGACCTTCTCCGAGAAAAGGGACCTAGTGTGTGAAAATTAAGTTTTGAGAAAAAAAACGCATTTAAAGTTTCTACACCCTTTTAGGTACCAGAATCCACCGTTTTTGACACAACCCGTTTTTGATACACTAGGTCCCTTTTCTCGGTCACATATATATATATATACAAGTTATTATACTCTGGTGAACACACCTAATATATTAGGTCGACGCACTAAGTATTTTATTTTTTCACTTACCTTTAAAATAGGTCAATAAATATTGGGAAACCAAATTAATAAAATGTGTGTAAGCAAACATTATAAAGAAAAATAAGTAAATAAAATCAATTGTCATTTGTTGCGAAATAAATTATTATAAATCATAAGCAAAAAGTATTGTAACCTAAATTAAGTAGAATTTAAGCAAAAGCAATTATTGTAAACAAATTTATTGCGAAATACATTTAAGTCAATAAATGTAAACCATAAACAAAAATTATTAAGTAGAATAAGTTATAATAAAGAAATGTTAAGTGCAAGTAAAATTTATTTCAGAAATTTATATAAAAGAAAGACAAAATAAGGCAAAGATTGAGTTTAATTAACAGCAGCAAACTATACGCGTTTCAATCGATAATCGATACCCCATAACTTGCATATATATATACAGTAAAGCGATAATGCATTCGTCGTTTTATATTAATTTAAAAAATCATTCAAAGCTAGCAGCTTTTTATTTTACATTCAAATTTTATACTTCTAACATTTTCTTAATTATCTGTTTTATTTATGTCAGTTATAATTTTTCTCCAAGCATTTTATTTTTTGTACAAAAAATATAAAAATCAGCTATCATCTGACGAATAAATAAACTTCTAGAGTATGCTTAAACATGCCAGAGCAAAGGTATTGTGTCATCTTTACGGATGAGAGTAAATTAAACTTACTTAAGTCGAAGGAAAGGGGGGTTAAAATATTCCAAATGTCAAAAACTAAGATGCAAGAAAAAAAAACCTAAACCTCTCACCGAAGCCCAGATATTAACCCTATAGAACATATTTGTGAAATCCTAGCGCAAATTATTAGGAAACGGCATATATATTACATCCACGAATGAGGACTAACTTAAAAGAAGGATGGGACAAATTACGGCGGAAATTACTTACAATTTTTTTATAGTCAATGCCTAGACTCTTAAAGCAGTCAGCAAGCCAGGGCTGTCTAACAAATTATTAATTTTCTACTCTAATATGAGCTACAATACATGTTTTTAAATTCGAACGAATACTTGTTTCTGTTATATTTTGATTCTTTTTGCAACTGTTTATCCACTATAAATGTAATTCTGTTTATTTTTTGTGCGTTCGATATATTCGATATATTACAATGAATTTAAAAAAAAAAAACTATAGTGCTATGTTTAAAGAAAAATCGCGCGATTTTTCTCTTCAATATATACAAAGAGTTTCCCTAAACTCACGCAAGATTTTAATTTATCGTTATTTGTTCCGTAAAGTGTTGCGAACGAAAAAAAAAAAGACAGTTTGACAGCTGACAGTTTACGGTTAGTAAAACTGAATTATTACATGGTAGATCAATGCGGTTTCAAGGATTAGTGATATCAATAAGTGGATGCTTGTTTTTCGAATAAAAAATCACATTGATGACTTCTTTAATCGTCAGAATTGCCTCATTTGGGATTTAGAGCATTGGATAATACATTTCCGAAAATGAAGTTGGTCAAGCAGTGAGGCTGGTGTGTGATATCTCGACATGATAAATTGGATGGAAGACATGTGGTTTCAACAAGATGGTGCCCCACAGCATACATCCTGTAAAACGATTCAATTATTGCATGAAACATTTCGGTGATCAGAATTGGACCCCTATATCATTTGATTTAACACTATCGGATTTCTTTTTAGGGGATGGTTTGAAGTTTAAAGTCTATGCCGACAAGCACACAACCAGCCGTGTATAGAAGAGAAACTCAGTGCTGCATCAACTAATTTCAGCCACATTTATGCAGATTGGTAACGTCATGGAAAATTTCGACTAACGAGTGCGTATGTGCCAGCAAAGCCGAGGAGGTCATTTTCTGGATGTGTTATCCCGTACATAAATTTCTCCTGTGTACTTTGTCGATAGAATAAAAAAAATCATGTGAGTCCGACACAAGGGAGATGTGTAAACATCTAATAATTAAAGAAAACATCTACATCAATGCATAAAAAATAAGTCGATTATGCTGTTTTCTGAAATTCAATTGATGTTTTCTGTAATGCAATTGATGTTTTCTGAAATTCAATTGATGTTTTCTGAAATACAATTAATGTTCTCAGCAACTCAAATAATGCTGTTTGAAATTCAATTGATGTTTTCTGAAATTCAATTGATGTTTTCTGAAACTCGAATGATGTTTTCTGAAATTCTATTGATGTTTTCTGAAATTATATTTATGTTTTCTGAAATTCAAATGATGTTTTCTGAAATACAATTGATGTTTTCTGAAATTCTATTGATGTTTTCTGAAATTCAATTGATGTTTTCTGAAACTCGAATGATGTTTTCTGAAATTCTATTGATGTTTTCTGAAATTCTATTTATGTTTTCTGAAATTCAAATGATGTTTTCTGAAATACAATTGATGTTTTCTGAAATTCTATTGATGTTTTCTGAAATTCAATTGATGTTTTCTGAAACTCGAATGATGTTTTCTGAAATTCTATTGATGTTTTCTGAAATTCTATTTATGTTTTCTGAAATTCAAATGATGTTTTCTGAAATACAATTGATGTTTTCTGAAATTATATTGATGTTTTCTGAAATTCTATTTATGTTTTCTGAAATTCAAATGATGCTTTCTGAAACTCGAATGATGTTTTCTGAAATTATATTGATGTTTTCTGAAATTCTATTGATGTTTTCTGAAATTCAATTGATGTTTTCTGAAACTCGAATGATGTTTTCTGAAATTCTATTGATGTTTTCTGAAATTATATTTATGTTTTCTGAAATTCAAATGATGTTTTCTGAAATACAATTGATGTTTTCTGAAATTCTATTGATGTTTTCTGAAATTCAATTGATGTTTTCTGAAACTCGAATGATGTTTTCTGAAATTCTATTGATGTTTTCTGAAATTCTATTTATGTTTTCTGAAATTCAAATGATGTTTTCTGAAATACAATTGATGTTTTCTGAAATTCTATTGATGTTTTCTGAAATTCAATTGATGTTTTCTGAAACTCGAATGATGTTTTCTGAAATTCTATTGATGTTTTCTGAAATTCTATTTATGTTTTCTGAAATTCAAATGATGTTTTCTGAAATACAATTGATGTTTTCTGAAATTATATTGATGTTTTCTGAAATTCTATTTATGTTTTCTGAAATTCAAATGATGCTTTCTGAAACTCGAATGATGTTTTCTGAAATTATATTGATGTTTTCTGAAATTCTATTGATGTTTTCTGAAATTCAATTGATGTTTTCTGAAAGTCGAATGATGTTTTCTGAAATTCAATTGATGTTTTCTGAAATGCAATTGACGTTTTCTGAAATTCAATTGATGTTTTCTGAAATACAATTGATGTTATCTGAAACTCGAATGATGTTTTCTGAAATTCAATTGATGTTTTCTGAAATGCAATTGATGTTTTCTGAAATTCAATTGATGTTTTCTGAAATACAATTAATGTTCTCAGCAATTCAAATAATGCTGTTTGAAATTCAATTGATGTTTTCTGAAATTCAATTGATGTTTTCTGAAACTCGAAAGATGTTTTCTGAAATTATATTGATGTTTTCCGAAATTCTATTTATGATGTTTTCTGAAACTCGAATGATGCTTTCTGAAATTATATTGATGTTTTCTGAAATACAATTGATGTTTTCTGAAATTATATTGATGTTTTCTGAAATTCTATTTATGTTTTCTGAAACTCAAATGATGTTTTCTGAAACTCGAATGATGTTTTCTGAAATTATATTGATGTTTTCTGAAATTCTATTGATGTTTTCTGAAATTCAATTGATGTTTTCTGAAACTCGAATGATGTTTGCTGAAATTATATTGATGTTTTCTGAAATTCTATTTATGTTTTCTGAAATTTAAATGATGTTTTCTGAAACTCGAATGATGTTTTCTGAAATTATATTGATGTTTTCTGAAATTCTATTTATGTTTTCTGAAATTCAAATGATGTTTTCTGAAATTATATTGATGGTTTCTGAAATACAATTGATGATTTCTGAAATTCTATTTATGTTTTCTGAAATTCAAATGATGTTTTCTGAAATACAATTGATGTTTTCTGAAATACAATTGATGTTTTCTGAAATTATATTGATGTTTTCTGAAACTCAGTTGATGTTTTCTGAAATTTTATTGATATTTTCTGAAATACAGTTTATGTTTTCTGAAATTCTATTGATGTTTTCTGAAATTCTATTGATGTTTTCTGAAATACAATAGATGTTTTCTGAAATTATATTGATGGTTTCTGAAATACAATTGATGTTTTCTGAAATTATGTTGATGTTTTCTGAAATTCTATTTATGTTTTCTGAAATTCAAATGATGTTTTCTGAAATTATATTGATGGTTTCTGAAGTACAATTGATGTTTTCTGAAATTATATTGATGTTTTCTGAAATTCTATTTATGTTTTCTGAAATTCAAATGATGTTTTCTGAAATTATATTGATGGTTTCTGAAATACAATTGATGTTTTCTGAAACTGGAATGATGGTTTCTGAAATTATATTGATGTTTTCTGAAATTCTATTTATGTTTTCTGAAATTCAAATGATGTTTTCTGAAATTATATTGATGGTTTCTGAAGTACAATTGATGTTTTCTGAAATTATATTGATGTTTTCTGAAATTCTATTTATGTTTTCTGAAATTCAAATGATGTTTTCTGAAATTATATTGATGGTTTCTGAAATTCAATTGATGTTTTCTGAAACTCGAATGATGTTTTCTGAAATTATATTGATGATTTTTGAAATTCTATTTATGTTTTCTGAAATTCAAATGATGTTTTCTGAAATTATATTGATGGTTTCTGAAATTCAATAGATGTTTTCTGAAACTCGAATGATGTTTTCTGAAATTATATTGATGTTTTCTGAAATTCTATTTATGTTTTCTGAAATTCAAATGATGTTTTCTGAAATTATATTGATGGTTTCTGAAGTACAATTGATGTTTTCTGAAATTATATTGATGTTTTCTGAAATTCTATTTATGTTTTCTGAAATTCAAATGATGTTTTCTGAAATTATATTGATGGTTTCTGAAATTCAATTGATGTTTTCTGAAACTCGAATGATGTTTTCTGAAATTATATTGACGATTTCTGAAATTCTATTTATGTTTTCTGAAATTATATTGATGGTTTCTGAAATTCAATTGATGTTTTCTGAAACTCGAATGATGTTTTCTGAAATTATATTGATGTTTTCTGAAATTCTAATGATGCTTTCTGAAATTCAATTGATGTTTTCTGAAACTCGAATGATGTTTTCTGAAATTATATTGATGTTTTCTGAAATTCTATTTATGTTTTCTGAAATTCAAATGATGTTTTCTGAAATTATATTGATGTTTTCTGAAATTCTAATGATGCTTTCTGAAATTCAATTGATGTTTTCTGAAACTCGAATGATGTTTTCTGAAATTATATTGATGTTTTCTGAAATTCTATTTATGTTTTTTGAAATTCAAATGATGTTTTCTGAAATTATATTGATGGTTTCTGAAATTCAATTGATGTTTTCTGAAACTCGAATGATGTTTTCTGAAATTATATTGATGTTTTCTGAAATTCTATTTATGTTTTCTGAAATTCAAATGATGTTTTCTGAAATTATATTGATGGTTTCTGAAATACAATTGATGTTTTCTGAAATGCAATTGATGTTTTTTGAAAGACAATTGGAAAATGTTTAGAAAAGAACATATCATAATTTTTTTCACAAATACAATCAGATAAAGTCACACCGATTTACACTTCAGCTCACACCGATGTGTTCCGCTGTTTTTGCGATTGTATTGTGAAATAGAAATTTACCCCCCTACGCGTATAGATGTTTACACATCAAAAATAATAATGTAAAGAAATTAACTGTGTTTTATGTTTAATTTTTGGACAAGCTACATATATTTGTAAATTATTTTTTCAATTTCAAATTTGTTTCTGATGTATATCTTCACAAGACGTATCTTTCGATGTCAGAATTTGATCATAGGCATAATAGTTCTAGGTCGGGTTAGGTGTCTTTTTTAAATTTATTATTTCTGCCCACATTTCTGTAGTTATACAAGTAAGAAAATTATAGGCGGTCTAGACCGACTAGGCCAAAAATGGACCGATCCTGACTATGTTTGGTAAAGTCCCTTGTATTTTCCAAAAATATATTCAAACAAAATTTGAGAAGAATCAGTGCAATATTATTGTTTTCTGATTGATTTAAGTGAAGATCGGGAAGCAGCTCTATATGGGGCCTATGACTAAGAGCTGTGCCATAGAGATCATTTTTAGACTACTCATTAATGGATGTAATAAAGGCATACAAACCCAATTTGAGTAAGATCTATATGACAATTTGGATCTTATGGCAATTTATGTCGATTTCATAGGGGTCATTTGTATGGGGGCTAGGCCTGAATATGGACCGATTCTCACCAATTTCAATAGCGTTCATCCTATAGATGATAGAAGCTTATATGCCAAATTTCATTAAAATATATTCAAATTTGCGACCCGCAGTTTGATTACAAGGTTTACATGGACACACAGACGAACGGACGGACGGACGTACATCGTTAAATCGAATCAGTTAGTTATTCTGATTCGATCGCTATAATAAAAGATGGGTCTAGGTCAAATATTTTTGGTAGTTACAAACAGCAGCACAAAGTCATTATACCCAAACCACATAGTGGTGTAGGGTATAAAAACTTCCGCTCTATTTTGGTGAAATCCATTTTTCATAAATTTGGAATTTTTATTATTTCAGCTAATTCCATCGGGAACATAGGCTGTGTACGTAGAATCTCATCTTTGTCTGCTGCGATATGTCTGAGTTCGTTGAATGATTTTCCGGTTTTTTTAAAATTGTACGTCTCCATGGTATCTTCGGTCTTCCTGGCTTCCTCGCACCCTGCGGGTTCCATTCGAGTGTTTCGTGGCAAGTTTTATTGTATGTTTTTTTTAGTGTATGTCCAAGGTATGTCGTAGACTGTAATATGCAGTTTTGTGTTACTACCCAAGTAGCAAAACTTGTCAACGTTTTGAATTGGCGCGTTGTTTAGCAAAATGATTGGTGGTTAGATAGTTTGGGATTTAATAATCATACATTTCGTCTTATCTGCATTGATTCATAGACCATATTTTGATGCCGTTAAGGCCGACATAGTCGAGATCCTCAAGTTGTTTGTTGATTTTCCACAATATCCTCGATTTCCACCTGATGTTGTCGAGAGTATTTTATCAAGTGCTGTAACGAATAGGATACGGCAGAGCAGGCAACCTTGTTTCACACCACTTACTTTGTCGAAAGTTTCACTTATTCTTCCACAATGTGACACCCGTATTTTGGAATCGTCGTATTAGGCTTTTATCAGTGTAATTATTTTGTCTGGTATTCTTTTGCATGCCATATTTTGCTCCGATCGATGGCATCAAACGATTTTTCGAAGTCGACAAAAGTGACATACAGTGTTGAGTTATATTCGTTACATTGTTCGATTATAAAACGTAGGCTCTTAGTTTAGTCTACGCACGAACGATTGAGGCGGAAACCAGCTTGCTCCTTTCGTAATTGTCCGTCAAGGGTTCGGAGGATGCGGTTTAGTTTATTGAAAATTTTACACACCGCTGGGGTTAGAGCGATACGCCTCCAATTTCCCCTTTCTGGGGAATTTTAATTATAAGACTTTCCTTCCAGTCTTGTGGTATGCATTCTGCCTCCCATATTTTCCTGAATAGTGGGTGCAAGATTGTTGCGGTGATTTGATACCGGGGGCTTTGTTGTTATTAAGTTGATTGATAGCGGTTGTAATTTCAATGAGATCAGGTGGTTCGTCGTAGATAGAGCTTGTATGGTTGGGGGCTGCGTTGGTGTCAACATGGTTTGTCTCAGAGTTATCATCGGGGCTGTTCGTATGGTTTAGAACTTCTTCGAAATGCTCTCTCCTCCTACTCAGTTGGTCTTTTACAGGCGTAAGGATTTTGCCAGATTTATCCTTAATTAATGTATTGGGGGCCAACTTCTTGCGAGAGAGTTTTCTAATTACATTGAAAACAGTTTTTAAATTTCCAATATTAGCAGCGGTTTCGGCTTCTGATGCTAAGCTATTAAATTAGTCACGTTTATCATCTCTAGCTTGCCTCTTTACTTTCTTTATTAAAGCTGTATGTTTGGACTTTAACTCAGACTTCGGTTAGCTGCTGCGCTTCTCGTCGTTCTCAACCAGAATCCAGAAAACATCGGAAAGCCATTCTTTATTTTCTCTATTGGCACGGCAAGTGTTTCTGTGGCGGTTTCACTAAATATCTTCTCTACTGTCCTCCATTCTTCGTTAATATCTACGTTGTAAGGACCAAAGTCGACCCTCGTTTTGGTCCCCACATTTATCTGTCAACCGATCCCGACCAGCATATGTATATTCAAAGTACGTCATATCATCTGTATATTTATATTTGCTGTATATTTATATTTTGTCTTCATTTATACATTCATATAAAATTCATGGATCCAATTCATTTATAATATACCCTCGTATATTTAAACTATGTACCTACAGCATATTATAAATGAACATTTATAGTCATGTATTCTATTTATATATATATTATTATATTTATATTAATATTACGTTCATATATTATAAATGAATAATATAAAGGAATGTTTACATTTCTATATTATATTTAGACTCCTTTATGTTATTCATTTATACTACACACATATATATATATTTATATTATTTTCCCTTATATGTATATTTCGTTCACCTACATTTATGTTTATCATTGTTTATAATTGCACCCGGTACTTACGGTATGATTTTAATAGTTATATACAACGACCTCTAACACCACCATTGATTTTAAAGGCTTCAACCAAGAGTTGTACGTCTTGTGTAAAACCAGTTGTTGGCATACATAAATTAACAACTAAGTGACGCTAACTATGACACGTCAGCTTCGTTCTGATTGGTCGGTAGAGTTCGTTGTATGTACGTATACATTCGCGTATGTTTATCACACCATGCTGTGACTATAAAAAGCCAAACAGCAAACAGAAAATGATCAGTCGTGTGATAGACACCAAGGTAAGTTAGCTGGCTGGCAGCTTACCATTAAACTGATACATAGGGAATATTTATGTTAGAGTTGGTTATATGTATAGATGCTGAAGTCATACATGTACACTAGTCTAACATATCTAAGCAGCAAGAATAGATGCTGAAGTCGCTTGTCTGTTTTCCCATGTTCAACTTAAAATTGGTGCCTTAAAGTTTTTTTTTGGTTTTTTTCTATTCCGGGTGAAACACATTGTTATACCATACAATTATAATGAGTTTGTCTACATAATAAAGTGTGAAGTTTTATAACGTTGAAGCTGATGTCTATTTTTTCCTCCTGCGAATTTCTTTCGAAATTTCTTTTCTGTAACGACCCTGGACGCGACTGAGCTCACCCTGGCAAGAGCAGATTTTGCGTCGTTACAACGTTCCGAAATGACAAAGATAGTCGGTGGTATCTATTATTGATATCAGTAACATAACTGTTTCGAATAGCATCGGATTTGAGTTTCGGTATGTTGCATGGTTTACGCTTGAGTTGTTGTGTATTTGTTTGGTTGTTATGTCCTTTTAGAGTAAGTTTAAGTTCAACGACAACTAGGTAATGGTCTGTGGCTATATCTGCGCTTAGGAACACTCGGACGTCTTGAAGCGTTTTGAACCATTTCTTTGATATATATATATGATCGATTTGACTAGTTATTGTTGCTCGGGTGTGCCTTGATCTCCACATGAATTTATGATGTGGTTTATGGAGAAAGTATGGGCCGCCTATGGAAAGATCGTACTTGGCGCAAGTTTCTATGAACAAATCCCCATTTTCTTTTCTGGCTCCCGGGCTGTGTTTTCCCATGATCTGTTCAAAGCCATCTCTATCGTTCCCGACTCTGGCATTTATGTCGCCCATGAGAATCAAAATATCATTTCGGTCAATGCTGGTTAGAGCTCTATGTAGTTCGTCGTAAAATTTTCCTTTATGATGAAGTCAGAAACTTCTGGCGGGGCGTAACATTGTATTATTGAGATTGTTCGGATGCTGGTGGTAAGACGAGCCATGATGATGCGTTCAGATAAAGCGGACCAACTTATTAGAGCGTTGCGTATTCTCCTGCTCAGAAAGATGGATATGCTGTGTGTATGGGGGTTGTCTAAGTTGTTACGATTTTTTTTTTGACACATTACACTCGCAACGTAGTTCTATCTAAATGCTAAGGCTTTTACATGTTTCCCTACAAATTTGTTTAACGTGTATGTCAATAATATTTTAATTTTTCATTAACTGTACAAAGGTATACATCCCATATTTCTATCATGAGATAAAAAAAAAAAAACTTATTTTGTTTGATGATCCATGATGAACTCAAATATTTGTATGTATTGTACTCTGATGTCACATTTTTTTGTGTATCTCAATTAATTACCATACGTTGTAAGATCTACTGTCTTGCTTTTGCAGACGGACTTTAATTTGTCAATTATTTCTCACCATGATGAATTGCGTAAAAGAAAAGAACAAATCTATTCTCAATTTTTTTTTCTACGTATGCTTTTGATGGATTGGCAACAAACAGACATTAATGGTTGAAAAGCAAAATCATTAACATTTTGTGATCAAGTGAGTAAGTCGAACTCCAATAACCGGTCGAAGTGCATATTACGAGTTAATGATTATTAAAGTAAATTTTATAAAAGTCAATGTCAAATAAAAGTCATTGAAACAAAGGAAAATATTTGCTTTTTTTTTAAAAGTTAAATTAAAGGCACTGGACAACATTTTTATGTTTAATACGAAATTTAATAGGGCTTCACCGATTTGAATTTAATCAAAGGGAAGAATATTTTTTTATATCTTCTAAAATTTGGGGTGAGAACATTAAGCAAATTATAATGTGATCGTAAATAAACTATTTTGTACTTTTCCATAGGAGGAACCTCGGTTTCCCTCACCTTTTGTAAAATAGGAGGTGGTAAATTTGTTGAAGGAGAACCACAAAGTTAAAACTTTTTGTACCTTCCTCTGAATAATTTTGGGGAGTTATATACCGAAAAGGAAAAACCCCAATTGGGAAACTTCACGTAGTATTACGTAATCGCCGAATGGCCTAAATCTACACGTGTGGCGGAGCTATACGTATAGTGCTTATATATAGCGAGCTATTTGTTTCCCCAACTTTACCTTAGTCATCACGTGATTGGAAAAAAAAAAATACGTTCATCAAGTCATCTTCTAGCTTTAACAACCCATCAAATTGTTTACTTACTCTCCACCGTCAATAAAACAATTATTCCGAAATGGAATAATTTTCACGTAAATATTATGCAATTTACTCATATTTAGAATGTTTGATTCAAAACCATAAAATTAACCTTAACCTAGAATTATTCAACCATGCTATTGAAGATTACGTAATCAATATCGTCGTACAAAAAAAAAAAAAATTTAACTTTTACTTTAGCCTTACTTCAAAATTAATTTCAATATTTCGATTTAAACTCATAATTTATAATTTAAAATTTAATTGAATATTTAACCTTTAAAATATGATATACGATAGAGTTTAAAACTAAAGGAACACTTTAAATATTTAGAAACTTTAAATTTTGAAATGGCTTTAATTAAAAGTCATCTAATTTTGTTTTAATTAATAATTTTCACAATATATGTAAGCTTAATGATTATTTATAATCACCGGAAATTATAAAGAAACTCAAAACATTAATTTGAATTTCAGCAAAAAAAAAAAGGAACAATGATTTGGAAAGATTTAAAAATTTTTTAGCTTTTAACACAATGCAATATTAAATTTCAACTTTATATAAAATTTCATGAGTTCTTAATAATTTTTCTAGGTGTATTATATTAAAATGTATCTTATTTTTTTTTATCATTAGTTACAAAATTTCTAAGTTTGTTTAGAATTGTACAACAACAACGATTGCTGGGCCCATCAGTTGGAACGTTGTAGTAAGTGGAACACAAACAAAAAAATTAATAAGAATGTAAGTACTGATGTAATAAAATTTATTTTTATATAGTTTTGTTGATTATATGCTATTATTTATTGGTCCGATCTTATTATGTTCCGCCTTCTCTATTAAATATTCTCATAACTGGTTTATTTAGTTTACTATATTTTTAAATAATTTAGTATACTAGGAGCACTCTTAAAGTAGTGTTCGTTCTTACTCTCTTTTGTAAAAAAGCAAAAAAAAAAAAAAATAATGAATTTCATTAATAAATCTCATTTTGAATTCTTATATTAGAAATATGAAACACTAAGTTTTTTTTTTTGGGAATGACAATCATTTTAAAATGTAAGTTACTATAGCGACAGTCGTGTCTATTTTTAAGGGACAGTATTAAAGTAAAGGTATTGTTACTGTCAAGGCGTCTGACATACGGTCAGTTGGGTGGGAAAATTGTACCTAAATGACATACCATCTTGTCATCAAGCGATCTTCTTTCGATTTTCTTTAAACTATTTTTATATTTTTTTTGCCTACTCTGTGGTACATATTGGCATGAAGAGTAGGTTATGTGTAGGGCGTTATGAAGCCAGGGTTGAGAACTAAAATCTACCATATATAGAGCTAGCTGGAAAGATCGTATTTCATGCCACTTAACCTTAACCTTAATTTTCATTTTGCTTGTTGGATTTGAGAGTATAAGAAATTTGTAATAATTTTTATTATTCTAAAATGTACCCAACGCCTTACAAAGTTTTCGTGGCCGGAGTATATGATTCGGTCGCCCTGCGAGTTCGTAAAATCACCGCTACCATTCCACCTCATTTTGCTGATGCCAACAACCGATAAATTAAGTCTATTACATTCTGCTGTTAATTGTGCAAGTTTTCCAATTTGTCATCAAATTATTCAATTAGTTATTTTGTCTTCTTTCGCTGGATGTAGTAATCGCTCTTGTTTTCGGCTTCATTAGGTGATTGGCCTGGTGTTGCCTACTTTGGGCTGCTATCTATTATATGGGGTTGTGGCAAGGAGGTCCCCAAAGTTGCCTCTTGCTTTCATTGTTCTGATCATTTATTACAGAACGTGGTGTTGTTTTGAAAGGTTATACCGCCTTATGATCGGACGTCGGATCCTCATCTGTGAAAACAGGATATGCCGCGAGAAGCCAGAAGAGACTCCTTTATGTTATTCATTTATACTACACACATATATATATATTTATATTATTTTCCCTTATATGTATCTTTCGTTCACCTACATTTATGTTTATCATTGTTTATAATTGCACCCGGTACTTACGGTATGATTTTAATAGTTATATACAACGACCTCTAACACCACCATTGATTTTAAAGGCTTCAACCAAGAGTTGTACGTCTTGTGTAAAACCAGTTGTTGGCATACATAAATTAACAACTAAGTGACGCTAACTATGACACGTCAGCTTCGTTCTGATTGGTCGGTAGAGTTCGTTGTATGTACGTATACATTCGCGTATGTTTATCACACCATGCTGTGACTATAAAAAGCCAAACAGCAAACAGAAAATGATCAGTCGTGTGATAGACACCAAGGTAAGTTAGCTGGCTGGCAGCTTACCATTAAACTGATACATAGGGAATATTTATGTTAGAGTTGGTTATATGTATAGATGCTGAAGTCATACATGTACACTAGTCTAACATATCTAAGCAGCAAGAATAGATGCTGAAGTCGCTTGTCTGTTTTCCCATGTTCAACTTAAAATTGGTGCCTTAAAGTTTTTTTTTGGTTTTTTTCTATTCCGGGTGAAACACATTGTTATACCATACAATTATAATGAGTTTGTCTACATAATAAAGTGTGAAGTTTTATAACGTTGAAGCTGATGTCTATTTTTTCCTCCTGCGAATTTCTTTCGAAATTTCTTTTCTGTAACGACCCTGGACGCGACTGAGCTCACCCTGGCAAGAGCAGATTTTGCGTCGTTACAACGTTCCGAAATGACAAAGATAGTCGGTGGTATCTATTATTGATATCAGTAACATAACTGTTTCGAATAGCATCGGATTTGAGTTTCGGTATGTTGCATGGTTTACGCTTGAGTTGTTGTGTATTTGTTTGGTTGTTATGTCCGTTTAGAGTAAGTTTAAGTTCAACGACAACTAGGTAATGGTCTGTGGCTATATCTGCGCTTA
The DNA here is from genome assembly GCA_963682025.1 of Cordilura impudica. Classification (NCBI taxonomy): domain Eukaryota; kingdom Metazoa; phylum Arthropoda; class Insecta; order Diptera; family Scathophagidae; genus Cordilura; species Cordilura impudica. Next base: position 247,113,005 of record OY821517.1, read on the forward strand.
GGAACACTCGGACGTCTTGAAGCGTTTTGAACCATTTCTTTGATATATATATATGATCGATTTGACTAGTTATTGTTGCTCGGGTGTGCCTTGATCTCCACATGAATTTATGATGTGGTTTATGGAGAAAGTATGGGCCGCCTATGGAAAGATCGTACTTGGCGCAAGTTTCTATGAACAAATCCCCATTTTCATTTCTGGCTCCCGGGCTGTGTTTTCCCATGATCTGTTCAAAGCCATCTCTATCGTTCCCGACTCTGGCATTTATGTCGCCCATGAGAATCAAAATATCATTTCGGTCAATGCTGGTTAGAGCTCTATGTAGTTCGTCGTAAAATTTTCCTTTATGATGAAGTCAGAAACTTCTGGCGGGGCGTAACATTGTATTATTGAGATTGTTCGGATGCTGGTGGTAAGACGAGCCATGATGATGCGTTCAGATAAAGCGGACCAACTTATTAGAGCGTTGCGTATTCTCCTGCTCAGAAAGATGGATATGCTGTGTGTATGGGGGTTGTCTAAGTTTTCGTGGCCGGAGTATATGATTCGGTCGCCCTGCGAGTTCGTAAAATCACCGCTACCATTCCACCTCATTTTGCTGATGCCAACAACCGATAAATTAAGTCTATTACATTCTGCTGTTAATTGTGCAAGTTTTCCAATTTGTCATCAAATTATTCAATTAGTTATTTTGTCTTCTTTCGCTGGATGTAGTAATCGTTCTTGTTTTCGGCTTCATTAGGTGATTGGCCTGGTGTTGCCTACTTTGGGCTGCTATCTATTATATGGGGTTGTGGCAAGGAGGTCCCCAAAGTTGCCTCTTGCTTTCATTGTTCTGATCATTTATTACAGAACGTGGTGTTGTTTTGAAAGGTTATACCGCCTTATGATCGGACGTCGGATCCTCATCTGTGAAAACAGGATATGCCGCGAGAAGCCAGAAGAGGCGCATTAATTTCTATAGTAGATTTCAATATATTTCCAACCACAGTACAAAATAGCAATTCACAGTGAGTGGTCGTATTGAAAACTGAAGTGAAAGCAATTTTATTTGTATACCAAAAATAAATATATTATTTTATTTTGTAAATAATAAGATTCGTTATTATCTTATTTCTGAAACGTACAACAAAAACAACTGTAACTCTATCATCACAAAGAAATAAACAAATCGGCAAAAATCCAAAAACCTAAAATGAATGATCCACCAGATCGTGGTGGTGGCCAACCGACAACCCCAATTACATTTGACACTAAAAGAAGACTAACCATAAATTCTCCAGGGGAAAAGTATCTCATAATGCAAAGACAAGAAAATACTGAAACACTCTCTACCGTCTCTCCATTTTTAATTAAAAAAGTGATAGACAGCGTTGCTGGAGGAGAAGTGCAGCAATGCAAAAAACTTCTCAATGGTACCATACTCATCCAAACCAATACATTTGTCCAAGCCAACAAATTAATTCAGCTAGCTTCATTGTCCAATGAAATCAAAGTTGAGCTAAAAGAACACCCAGTTCTCAATTTTGCAAAGGGAGTAATTTATTCCAATGATTTGCGTGGCATTAGTGAAACAGAAATCTTATCTGAATTAAAAAGTCAGAACATTACAGTTATTAATAAAATTTTGAGAAAAAATGATGACGCCCTGATAGAAACAGGTCTTATTATAGTCACCTTCGCCTCCACCAATCTCCCAAATGACTTATCTATTGGTTACGAAAAAGTCAAGGTACGACCATATATACCTCTACCCTTAAAATGTAAAAACTGTCTCCAATACGGACATGTAGCTAAATCCTGTACCAGCGATAAAATATGTTCCAACTGTTCCAATACTTTCCATATCGATGCTGAATTAAATGAAAAATGCACTCGCCAACCTTCCTGTATCAACTGTAAAAACTCTCATATTGTTGACTCCAATCATTCATCAAATGACAGAAGCTGTCCAATTTTTTTGAAGGTAAAAGAAATTCAGGCCATTGCCACACTTGAAAAAATAGGTTAAAAAAAAAGGCTGCCTTTCTATACAAACAACGTCATCCGACACAAAACGCATTATACTCCACTACCGCAAAAATTCCAAACAACGATAAGCCCTCCTGTTCTACCAATATGTATCCTCCAACACAAAACAACAAGCCACATTTTATTAAAGATTTTTCTGATGTAATAAGCGATAACGACAACTCAATTTCTGAAATGGAAACTGATCACAACAGTAACTCTTCACATAGCAACCAACCAATAATACTGCTAGAAATGCGTCAAAAAAATTAAGAGATCAAATTAAAAAAGAAGCAACCCGTAGATCAAAACGACATAAGTAAAAACTTATTTATATTCTGTATTCCACAACCACATTACTTTTGTTTTTATCGAGGTATGACTATAGTTTCGTTTCTATCATATGTTTTTGACAATCATCGATCTCATTCCAAATTTAAAAACAAATCATTCACGAACTGTCAAATATATTTAACTTCAACATTTGTTGCTCTTTTAATTCACGACAACTTTTTGATATTTTCTCTTAGTAACTTTAAAATAACAATCTCTCCAATTAGCATATTGCCTTTATACATTATTTTCAATAGTAACTATACATTATCACCTCCGACAAACATTCATTCATTCACATGCTTTTTATTTAATTATTACCATTTCTCTTTACTCATTGCTCTTTACATTATTTATGTATTTTCTCTTGAACCAAAAAATCATATAAAATATTTGTTTTATTGCACATTAGGGCAGTTCATATATAATAACAAAACAATTCTTAAATATTCTATGCAAAACTATTTTATAATAACTAATCTAGTAATAATTTATGAGTATTAACATTATACAATGGAATATGAACGGCTATCTAAACAATTATGCTGAACTGCAAATTCATATAAAATCTTATGACCCTAAAATTATTTGTATTCAGGAAACCCATATTCACTCCCTTGAAAAAATTCCCATACCTATTAATTTCTCTTTTTATTCTACTAACACATCTTCTACCAGATATGGGGGTACTGCAATTTTAGTACATACGTCTTTACAGCATAGACAAATAACTACATCAAATGACTTCGACGCAGTTTGTGTAGAAATAATCTCAAAAATCAAATTCAATATTTTTAGTGTTTATACACCACCTCCACCTAAATTCAGTATTAGAAATCTTAACAACGTTCTAACAACAAACACACCAACTTTTGTAGCTGGGGACTTCAATAGCCCCCATAAACACTGGGGAGCTAAATCAAATAGTCGTGCAGGTAATATATTGTCCCACTTTATCAATGACTCAGACTTAGTTCTACTAAACGACAAATCTCCAACACACTTTAATACTCATGGAACATTCTCACATATCGACCATACCTTCTGCTCATCCAATCTAGCTGCTCAAGCGGACTGGAAAATCGAAGACACTCTAAGTGGTAGTGATCACTTCCCTATCATTATTGAACTATTTCCCAAAATGGTTTGCTTCCCTGCCATCAGCAAACCAAAGTATAATACCAAATGTGCAGACTGGCTAAAATTCCAGAATCTTTGTCAAATTCACGACAAGAACAGAATAATTTCTGCAAATATCAATAAGGAAACAGCAAATATTTGCAAAATAATACACCAAGCTGCTAACGTATCTATTCCCCATGTAAACAACACATCAACCAAACAAGTTCCCTGGTGGAATAATAAGTTAGAAGAGCTCAAATCACTAAAAAATAACCTCTGGCATACCTTTAAAAGAAATATGACTCAAACAAACATGCTTAACTACAAAAAATCAAACTCAATTTATAAAAGAGAAATTAAAATAGCAAAAAGAGCATCTGCTACCTCATTTACATCCACAATTAACCCCAGCACACCCATAGAAAAAGTATGGACCAATATCAGAAATTTCACTGGATACAAATGTAAGCAAACTATCCACTGCATATCTTCCCTAGATAACCCGGACGAAATCATTACAAATAAAATAAAAATGGGTCAAGAATTCGGTAAATACTGGTCAACTAACTCATCTGATGCAAATTTTTCAACAATATTTCAATCAAAAAAACAACACGCGACGTCTAATCTGCCAATATTTGTTCCATGTAATCAAACAATTACAATTGAAAACTATATAAACTACATCGAGCTTTCTTCTACTCTTAACAGGCTGAAAGGTAAAACCCCAGGACTTGACAGAATAACTTACCCAATATTAAAAAAGTTACCATATCAACTCAAAGTAAGAATTCTTAAACTATATAATTCTATTTTCTCCAACTATATCCCACAACAATTCAAGAACAGCATAGTCATGCCCATTTTAAAACCAAAAAACAACAAATCACTGATCAAATCATATCGCCCTATCTCCTTAAACCCCTGTCTCTCCAAAATTTTGCCAACAGGTTATGGTGGTTTGTTACTTCTAACAAACTTTTAAATAACCGCCAATTTGGCTTTAAAAAGGGGAGCTCAACAATTGATAGTCTACTCTATGTCGACTATCAAATTGCCCATAGTCTCTCAGTTCGTACACACAACTATTATATCTCTCGACTTTGAGCGAGCTTTTGACAAAGTAGGTATCCATTCAATAAAAGATCAATTAACAGAATGGAGAGTTGGCCCAAAAATAATAAAATATGTTACAAATTTTATGAAAAACAGAAAAATTACAGTTCAAATAAATAACAATTATTCTACACCCTATCCTTTATACAATGGTATTCCACAGGGATCACCCCTGTCAGTAATCCTTTTCATAATAGCCTACAACAAATTATGCTCTCTAATATCGCTACATAAGGAAATTGGTTTTTGTGCCTACGCAGATGACTTTAACTTGATAATACCGTCTTCCAGAGAAAAAAATCCTGTGTTAAACCTCAATAATCTACTTAACGACATCAATCGTTGGTGTGATTATTCCGGCGCTACACTTTCTACGTCAAAGTGCAAATATATTCATATTTGCAGACTCAAACACTGTCATTGTGATATAGCCTCATCCAACTTTGCTATAACTGAGGTTGAAACTTTAAGGATTCTTGGCATATTAATAAATAAACACTATAGATGGAATGACCACATTGACTACTTAACATCATCGTTGACGAAAAGATTAAATATATTGTTTAATGTCTCGCTACCCATAAATTTAACTGCAACACTAAATCTTTAATTTCTGTTGTAAAAGCTTTAATTTTATCAAAAGTCAACTACTGTCAGCCAATTTACGGCTCAGCCCCCTACTCTGTTCTGAGGAAAATTAATTCCACAATTAATGCGGCGATAAGATTATCGCTGGACGCCCTGCGCTCAACTCCAATAAAAAATATGTATTTTGAGGCTAACATAAGGTCCTTAAATGCACAAAATCAAATACTAACTTCTAAATTGTTTCGTACACTACTGTACAACAGTAACACCCCTCTGACTCAAATAGTTAAAAAAAACAAAACTCTCAATAAAAGATACCTAGAATACCTTCAACTATATATAGAACAATTCAAAACTATAGAAAACTAGAACTACCATCATTCATTAATAGCAACAAAGTCAAGAAATTTCCTCCCTGGTTATTAAATACAGGCATCATAGATACGTACAGTATAACAACTGAAACTGAAACAATTAAAACAGCAATCCTTCCCACCCACAGTTCAATATTTACTGCAGAGTTGATAGCCATTCACGAAGCATTGTTATACGTTTACAACAAGAAAGGAAAATTTTCTATCTGTACAGATTAACTTTCTTCTTTAGCATCCATCGCAAATGTATCAAACTCTGAGTTTTACCCTTATAACATTAGGAACATTTCAATAAAAAGGTTCCCGGACATAACATTAGTCTGGGTTCCTGGCCACTGCAACATAAAAGGAAATGAATATGCAGATTCCGAGGCGAAATATTCAGCAAATCGCCCTTTACTTACGACACAAAACTATAATCGTAAAGACATTGATAAACTAATTAACAAACACTTTGATAATATTGACAGAGACCAATCTTTCAGTTCATCATCAACCTGGTACAAAAACATCAATCATTATAAAAAAAATATTTATGACGTCATGACTAGCAATCAAACACATGTTAAAAGACTTGACTACATCATATTCGAAAGGCTTCGACTAGGCCATACCAGAGTTACACATGGATCACCACACAATCCAAATATTACACCCTTTTGTAACTGCAATATTTCATTACCAACTACATCATCACACTTTCTTTGCCAATGCACAAAAACTGAAAACGCCCGAAGAGTAACATTTAAAAATACTAGTCCACTAACCACACCCTCTCCTGATAACATATCATTAATGATTAAATTTCTTAAACTATGCAACCTTTATAACAAAATATAACACAATTCCCTAAATTAAGTAAACTTTTTGTAATATTTATATTGAGCTGAAGGCCTACGTTGCTATTGCTCTTAGTAAAATTAGCTTATAATTTCAATTATGGGTTAATAAATAAATAAATAAATAAAAAATAAATATTTCCAACCAAATAATCTACGTATGTGTGTCCTTTAAAGTTTGAGTATTATCAGGTATCCTAAAGTTCATATCATACCTTATGCTCTTTTTATGTAGAAGTTGTTCCGAAATTAATATAGTTCCTATCATTTGAACATCCTTCATAAAAGAAAACAAGTAAGAAAATTATAGTCGGTCTAGACCGACTATATGATACCCTATACCATGCGCTTAGAGACCCTATCTCATAGGCCCAACTAACTGGACATAGAAAATAAGCATAAACCAAATTTGTGTGGGATTTTTATTAATTTTTTTGGCTGCAGATATGAAAATGTTCATATCGGATGCTATATCTATATGGGGACTAGGCCCAAAAATGGACCGATCCTGACTATGCTAGCCGCTATTTATACCCTATACCACTATGTGGTTTGGGTATAATGACTTTGTGCTGCTGTTTGTAACTACCAAAAATATTTGACCTAGACCCATCTTGTATTATACCGATCGACTCATAATAATAAAAATTAAACAAATTTACATTTTATTTTATTATAAATTTCATGACCTCAAGCCGGAAGAATTCAATTTACTTAACAATAAAAAGGTCAATTATACCCGAAGTTAATATATTTAATATTTTTTTTTCTTAATGTAATTTTCTTAGGTGGGATAAAATGGTTAAGGCCAACAGAAAATTAAATTTTCATTAACTTGGTCTTAAATTTTTTGCTGGTTGTAATAACATTGGTAATGTTCTTATTTCTAAATATATGGAAATGATAAATACCTTTTCACTTCCTCTTGTTTAAAAATATTATTCTACTATACTTAAAAGCTTTAGGTGACAATAATGCAATATTCGATAATACAAAAGCTTTATTTTACCACAAAAGATTTTATTCTCTAGATATAATTAACACAATTTATACTATATCGCAATAAAGCAATAGGTGTTCTTACTTTTATTAAACGATGAGCTAAAGAGTTTACTGATCCTTATATAACCAAGCAGTTATATACTTCTCTTGTCAGACCAATTCTTGAATATGGGTTTAGTATTTGGGACCCGCATTACAATATACACATTGATCGAATAGAATCCGTTCAAAAACAGTTCCTTCTTTTTTGCTTACGTGAAATGGAATGGTGTCAACCTTCCGTCATATCCTATGCGACTAGCATTAATTAAATTTTCCACACTTAAAAGTCGCCGAAGTATGTTGAACGTATCTTTTGTTTTAAATGTTATCCATGGAACGGTTTGTTCTGAATTCCTTATAAATAATGTTGCTTTAAATGTTCCTCAACGTGACGAGTTGTCACTACCAGCCACTATGTATCCCATATTTTCGTACAAACTATGCTAACGCTGATCCGTTCAGGAAAATATTCAACAACTTCAACGACTTGTATCAATTTATTGATTATTCTTTGAATACAGATGTTATTAAACGGATTATCATACTATACTTAAATTCTTAGTTTTGAATGATTTATATGTTATTGTTATTACTATCAATTTTTCAATATTGTATTTTTATTTTTTTATACCATTTGTACTTTCAAATAGTCGGAAAGGATTAATTCCATAGACTTTAATAAATAAATAATTAAATTGCCCACACTTAAAAGCCGCCAAACTATGTTGAACATATCTTTTGTTTTAAAAGTTATCCATGGAACGGTTTGTTCTGAATTCCTTATAAATAATGTTGCTTTAAATGTTCCTCAACGTGACGAGTTGTCACTACCAGCCACTATGTATCTTATATTTTCGTACAAACTATGCTAACGCTGATCCATTCAGGAAAATATGCAACAACTTGAACGACTTGTATCAATTTATTGATTATTCTTTGAATATAGATGTTATTAAACGGAATATCATACTATACTTAAATTCTTAGTTTTGAATGATTTATATGTTATTGTTATTACTATCAATTTTTCAATATTGTATTTTTATTTTTTTATACCATTTGTACTTTCAAATAGTCGGAAAGGATTAATTCCATAGACTTTAATATATAAATAATTAAATAATTATTTTGTAAGATTTCCTTTTTGTAAAAAATTAATTATGATATTTTTTTCCATTTTTTAATGTATTTTTTGTTCCTAAATATTTTTTAACACTAGCAGATTCCAGCCCTCGAAATTCGAGTGCAAATTCTGGGAAATTTTATTTTTTCATTAAATAAAGACCCTTAAAGTATGCTAATCAAATATAGCCAATTCGCAAGTCAACACCAAAAACCTACTCATTTTTATTACAAACACATTAACAAATTTAATAAACACACACATAGCATTGTATAATTTTATGTATGTGTTAGTAGCAACTTTAAATGCAATTTACTCAAAATAAAGGAAAAGAACTTAAAAATCTGTAAATCTGCAAATCGTCCAGAAAGAAATACCTTTCAAATAATATACGTTTGGTCAAAATCGGGAGAAAACGGTAGAACAAAAGATCAGTAAAAAAAATCGCCTAGCCTATTAATATTATAGATAAGTATGTTATTAGTTATAAATGTTTCAAATTTTTTTGCTCTTCTTAAAGCATAATAATTCCTGATAAATACGATTTATATGTAAGGAATTCTGTTATCTTTTAAATTTTTTGTTTTTTGTTAATTTATATATTTTGTGATCAATAAATTGGAACTGAAAAATTTTATTATTTGACAAATTTTATTATTTTTTTCATAATATTTTTCATTTTATTATTAAATATGAACAAAGTAAACTGTTTACCCTTTCGTAGTGTACCTGTGTATGAAGTTGTGATTTCATGGCTTTCAGTAAATGCATTTCTATTTAAATTTATATTCTACAATACAGAGCTAATGGACAGTTTATTCACTTAACAAAAATTTCACAAATGTTTAATTTCGAACCACTTTCCTGCAATATGTGAAAATGTAATTATTTATATGTGACCTGGTCCATAAAAAGGGCGAAAACAAGTTGTCGAAAAAAAGGTTATTCGGAAAGATGTTGAGCTTTATTCGCACGTAAGCCCCTTTTCATACACCAGGTCACATACTCGTATATTCATACATCTCACTTGAATTTTCGGTTAAATCTGTTAAATTTTTTTTTTTAGGATATAACTGGTGCATTGAAGTCATAAAAACCTCCAACTTATCGTGGCTAGCCAGCGAATTGGAATTAAATAAAGCTCTGGTATATCTCCGTCAGAATGATGTTAATCAAGCAATTGAAACTCTGCAAATGTATGACCGTAAAAGTGAGGGATCCATGACAGGCAGCGCATTGACCAATTTAACATTCATTTATATCAATGTAAGTATGTAGACAACAAAATAACAGACGGAGAAATTTACAAAGGAAATATTCCAAATGTTAAACATATGCGAAACAAACTTTAGCTGAAAATTATGTTGATATTATACATTCGAGGAGGGTATCCTTATGTTTTAAGGATTACTAATTAATGTCCCCAATCTTTTCTATCTCAATAAGATCCAGATTATACACATCTTGATCAAATTTGGATAATGTCTATAAATAAAGAATTTTGGCTTTAATAGAGTTAGACCTGATTACAAAAAATTCTCACAAAAATATAAAAAAAATTCCGTGTTAATGGCAATAAATAAGTTAAAACTCTTATGCCGGTTTTCTCAATGTATCGTCAAACTGCCTGTTACTTAACCAGGACATAAATTTATTGGACCGATAAACTGCCGGTTAACAATTTTGGTTTTCTCAATGTACCGACAAAAACATTAATTTCAGTTGGCAATACTCTCAAAATACGTATGAAAGTTGTGAGAATTATTTTCAGTTGGCAATGCCTCTCAAATTTGACATGAAAGTGGGGAGAATAATTTATCTGCACGATAAATAAATAATTGGCAGATGAGTGCCGGTTAGAAAATAGAAGCAAACCAGACATTGAGAAAACCAAATTTGTTTAATCGACAGTTTCTCGTTGGGATAAAAGATAATCGCCTATTGAGAAAACGGGCATTATAAAATTTAATTAGGTTTGGTATTTTTTGTATTAGTTTTATTTTTATTTCTACCTAGCAAAAAGAGCTTTCAAAGAAGTAATACAAAGTTAGGGAATATGTAATGATTTTATCATTCAAGTGTCCTAGGAATGAAGTTATTCATATGTTGCTACTATTCATTTAATATAATTGGATATTAAGATGCTACGGAGATTCGATGATTGGATATTCTTTCTAATAACTTCACCAGAATCTATTATTTTGCGTCTATAAGGTGTGATCAAAAGCGGCTTCTAAACAATTGGTTCAACTACAGGTTTTAGAAATGAATTTTATGCAGTGCTTAAGAACCACATCTGAAGCATTTAAAAAATTTTAACTAAAGAAGAGAAAACAGTAATTTATTATCGTTCATTTCAATTAGAGAAGTTTTTTTTTTTAATTCTAATTATTTATTTATTTGTTATAAGAAATAGACAGTATATTTGTAAAGATCATAGGAGGTAAATTAGCAAATTCAAAAGTTACACTAGTCTACAAAATGGATATTTTATTTACCTATTGAGATCTCACGTAGATTTTCTTGCTGAACCTCATGTCAGGATTTTGAAATACTCTAACCAAAAAGTGAAAAAACATAATTATTTGCGCACACTGCTACAAAAAAAAAACACCTTTTGCCAGAACTTAAAAAGCGACCTAGTGAGGGTTGTAGGCCTAGGTGAGGACATACAAAAACCGTTTTCAAAGATTTTGAGACACCCTCAAAATTTTTAGTTAGTTTGAAAAAACTGTTTTAGGGTAGGTCGTAGTACTTTAGTATCTATAACTCACACATTTTTAGACCGATTTCAAAATTTTAAACAGTTTTGGAAGGGCAAAGTATTTAGCTTTGCATGTTCGAAAAAATTAGGTACGTATTTATCAAAAGTTTTGCACTTTTTTTTTGTAATTTTTCAAAACCACAAATTAATTTTAAAATAGTCACACACAGTCATGCAAAGTCACGCACAGTCACGGAGTGATTTAAGCCCCATTTCCTCTCTTCCGATCAAGCTTTGTCCATACACTTGTCACGGAGTGATTTAAACCCCATTTTCACATCCAATCAATCTAAAACTTGGTCCACAGACTTTTTGTCAAAAAATATTAACTTAAAGGTAGTCACGCACAGTTACGGAGTGATTTAAACCCCATTTCCACATCCAATCAATCTAAAACTTGGTCCACACTCTTTTTGTCAAAAAATATTAACTTAAAGGTAGTCACGCACAGTCACGGAGCGATTTAAATCCATTTCCCCTCATCCAATCAATCTGAAACTTGGTCCATAGACTTGTCGTGACCAAAGATTAAGTTTTAAATAGTCACTCAAAGTCACACACAGTCACGGAGAGATTCAAAACTCATATGCGTAAGAAAAGAAAAAGTTTTAATAAAAACTTTGTTTTTATGGGTTAGATTATTCTAAAGTATAAATTTTGCGAATGCTGACTTTTATTTTGGTAAACCACTTGTAAATTAAAAAATGTAAAAATGGCTTAACCTAAGTTAACATGTTATAGTTAAAAAAATTATTAGCCCTTTTGCTTTTGTTCAACAAACCATCTGTTTTTCATTTGAGAAACCAGCAACAATTTACAGCATTCTTGTTTGGCTCTTTCCATCGAAACGCTTTTGCATTTGTAAAATTTCTCGGTGAAATCGGCACTTCAACGTAATTATGACTTTTTGTTTCCTCATTAAGCTTCTTAGAAAAATTTGCATCAAGTATAATTTTTATAACATGCGGTCCAATACAAATACCTAAAAACAACAATTAGTTAACATAACAACATCTCAGAAAAAAATGTGAAGTACTTTTTATTTTGCCTTCACTTATTTGTGCAAAAACTGATTTTGAATACAAAAAAGCATTCTACATCCAGCCGCTTTACAAACTGTTTCATATAGCCCAACTTGTGGCGGAAAAATGATTATATCTCAATGCACAGGAGGAATTACATTGGGTTGCTGCAACTAAAGTACATAAAGCTGGTCGTTGTTTATACGGATTCAAAAAATAAAGTCAGAAAAAATATTTTTTAAAGTTTATAAACATGCACGGTACATTTTTATCTGCCAAATTTGAAGGAAATGTATTTTATTTAATTCCCAAATATTTGAACTGCACATATTGGAGAAATTACCCGAAGAAGTTTGAAGATTTCTAATAACAACTTAGCCCGAAAAGTTTTTGCATAATGGGAGATTTAAATGCATGCATAGGAGAAGAACAAGTTTTAAATCAAATATTTTATACGATTTTCCTCATATCAGTGATGTTAGACATTCCAAGGATTAAACTATTAATGCTCAAGGAATACAACTGATTGACGTAATTGAAAACTTAGGAGGGATTGTGGTAAATGGCAGAACAATAAGTGACACTCAAGGAGATTACAGTTTTTGTGGAGTCATGGGTAGTTTTAATTTAATTTAATTTATTTCATTATTTTTCCATTAAAACAAGATTTACAATCTTAAAATTAAAGTAACGGATTTTTACAAAGTAATGATGAATAAGTACATTTAAAAATACAGAGTATATAAATAGTACACAGTATAACAGAAAAAAATTAATTTAATAAATAAAACCCAAAAAGATAAAAAATTAATAATAAAAAAATGGTTAATACATATGAAGCATAATGGGTTAATTTAATAAAAATATATAAATAAATAAATATAAATATAAAAGAAATAATTAAGGAAACAATATATATATGTATATAAATGAGAGCTGAAATCAATTACATTTAATTAATTATGAGTGAAATTGAAGTAGTTCTTTCCTAAATTGCTGAGCGTTGCTTATAAATTGAATGGACGAGGGTAGCATGTTCCAAAGACGAACTGAATTAATATAGAACTGCCACTCAGATATTAAGCTTCGATATCTTAAGTGTATGATATCGTTCGATCTTGGTGAACGTGCAAAAAGTAATCTTTCGGACAAGTAAGGCGGTGCACGTGTATATATAATTTTATGTAGCAGTAATAGCATTCTTATTTTCATTAAATCAGTAAAATTAAGATATATGATCATATTTTCTTAAATTAAAAAGATATCTTAATATTGCATTATACGTTGATATTAGTTTTTTTCGACTTGTAAAATCGCAACTTACATATATTTCACATCCATATAGTAGAGTTGGTATTAAGTAGGTTTTTGCTAATGAAATTCTAATCTTAAGTGGTGTAACATACTGGGTGTTCCACAGTGTCCGTAGTATTGCATAAGTTTTCCCTGTAGCAGCATTTATATGGTCGCACCATGTGAGAGTGGAATTAAAAGTGATGCCAAGATTCTTGGCTGTTGATACAATTTCTGTTTTTTGATCATTAAGCATTACAATCGGCTCAAAAGGTAACTTCAAAGTTTTCTTAGCCATTATTAAACACTTAGACTTTATAGGATTAAGACACAAACCGTTTATATTTGCCCAGTCATGAATGTGTTTCAGATCTCTGTTTAGTTTTTCCAAACAATCGTTTATGTTGCTTAAATCACTACTTATATACAGTTGTACATCGTCAGCATACATGTGGACATTACAGTATTGTAAATGTCGCACTAAATCGTTGATGTAAATTGAAAATAGTAGTGGTCCCAGTATTGATCCTTGTGGAACTCCTTTCAGAACAGGCAATGGACTTGAAATTTTATTGTTTGCAAATACAGATTGGCGACGGGATGATAAATATGATGACATTAAACGTGTCGATAGAGGAGAAAAATTGAACAATTTAAGCAACTTCAGGCAGAGAACTTCATGATCCACAGTAGCAAATGCTTTGGAGTGGTCAAGAAGAACAAGGAACGAGATATTTCCATCGTCAATTTTGCTACGTTTTTCTTCAGATACATCAATAAGGGCTGTTATGCAGCTGTGTTGTGGTCGAAATCCTGATTGCCTATTTATCAACAATTCATTATTATTGACGTAATTACTTATTTGACCATGGAGTAAATGTTCAAAAACTTATGACAAATACGGTAGTATTGCAATTGGTCGGTATTCGTTGTTTGGTTTTGGGGTGGGTATGATTTTCGCATATTTCCAATTTTGGGATAAACGCTCTTAGTGATAATATTATTGAAGATGTACGTGATATAGGGTAACATTAGCGGAATAATAGCTTTCAGAAATTTTGGATGAATGTTGTCAACCCCAATTGCATTTGATTTAATCGCGAGACAACTACATAGAACATCCGATTGATTTACACAGTTAAAGTTAAAACAATTACCAGAAATAGTTGGACAGTGGTCATAAAAGCTTTTATTCGGACGAACATTGGGAAGATTTGTAAAGGACTCGTTTACTTTCGCTACATCTACGTCACTGGTAGCCACACACGATGATTTGCCAACACCAATTTCACGTATAGCTTTCCAAGTCTGTTTGGATCCAACAGCTGATAAAAAACGACTAGAATAATACTCTGATTTCGCACTTCTTATCATTCTATTCACATCTCTACGTGCATTACAATATTCAGTATGTAAATTGGGAATTTTGAAAGTTTTCCAACGTTTGTAAGCAAAATCTCTGCGATCAATGGCTGATTTAATTGCTACATTGAACCATGGCTTTTCCTTAGTTTCTCGTTTAACGATTTTGATTGCGACGGATTTCCTAAATACATCCAACAGGTTATTTTCTAAAAAATCCAGCTGACTATCTGCTGAAGGCATGTAATAAACAGAGTCCCAATCAATATTTGATAGCTCAGATGACATAATGTTATAATTAATATTCTTAGAATCATGGAAGGTAACCTCATTACAAACATACTGCAATTGAAAATCAAATGCTAAAAATATTAAATCATGTTTGGAGAAGCAAGGTGCTGATAGCTGATCATATAACAGAACTTTATCAATGTTGCTGACAAAAAATATATCCAATAGCGTGTTTATTGTAGAGGTGAAATGTGTTGGGATTGATGTACTTGTTGCCGAAAAACCAATCGACTTCATATCATTAGTAAGATGGCTTTCAGTGATGATGTTGGAATTAAAGTCTGTACATATTATGATATCGTCATATTTAAGGGTAAGCGTTTCCATTGTTTTGTTAAAAAAGTTTGTACTGACTCTACAATCAGGTCTATAGACAGATCCTGCAAGTAATTTTCGATCATCGGCTACAACCTCAACGAATAAATATTCAATTTTATTATCAGTGGAATTGCCTGGACTATCAATAAACTTAGAGCTGCATCAAATTTTACTAACAATTCCTTTTTTTACGTATATAGCCACAACACCACAAGGACTTTTCCTATCACAAAGATATATTCTGAAACCTTTTAACTCGACAATGGAATCAGGAACAGATTTATTAAACCACGCCTCAGACACACACACACAATATCTACACCAGAGCTTTCAAAGATATATCGAAACTCATCAATTCTATTCTTTAAACTCTGAGCGTTTATATGACACAACTTAATACCAGGACGCTGTTTACATAGTACACGGATCATGTTAGAAGTTACATCTTTGGAACTGAATACCATTCTATCCATATGAGATGTCATAATTGTAATAGTGTTTGATATAAGGAATGCTAGCAAAGCATAATTTTATTTCATCGTAATAGATTTATATTTACGACCTATAGTTTGACTACAAAGTTTTCGTGGACACACAGATGGATGGACGGACATCGCTAAATCGACTCAGAAGGCGATGAGCCCAGGTCAAATATTTTTGATAGTTACAAACAACAGCACAAAGTCATTATACCTTGGCCACACAGTGGTATGGGGCATAAAAACAGATGAATATGATTGTACGTATATTTAGGATTCATAACTCCTCTCTGATCTATCATCATTCTCCGACGATGTTTAATAAAATTCATTATTATCATTGTAATTGTCATTAATATGACAATTTTTGAATTTAATGAAAAAGAGGATTAAATTGCTTTGCATTATTTTTATTGCATTGTTTCATTGTAATTGCTAGTTAGAGCATAATTTTATCAATACACATTTTTTTATTGTATTGAAAATTTTGTATCGATTTTTTTCGTGTCATTGAGGGCTCCTACTGAAATTGTTCGCTCTACATTTTTCTTGAATACCAGAAATGTACGTACGTAGTTATGGTATAATCTTGGACATTTTGGAAATAAGGGCATAAAAGACCCACTTCCGTAGGAGCTGGAGGATTAAAATGTTCTAAAAATATTCACCGATCAATTTCATGGAATATATGTTATGCACTAAACTTTTCTCGAAAAACTAAATTTTTAAACCGCGATTTCGCGAAAGATCTGCCTAAGAGCCACAAATGCTAAATCACATAATTATATACTTACCAATTACTTTCAATCGGTAATAGAGATTTGCGTGCCCAAAGCAAAAGATCTGGATTTGTCGCATAGTGTTTTCAAATGGAAATTACGGTTTTAAAAATTTATTTGTTAATATTCTCTCAATTAAAATAAAACTTAATAATAATATTAATAAAATTTCATAAAAAATTCAGTGTTTGAAAAATTAAAGACAAAAATAGTCAAGCCAATTTCAAATTTTTTGGAGTTGAATATAAATTACATATGTATAAGTCAAACTTGTATATATTACAATATAATTAATACAAATTATCCATATGAGTAAACGATCATCATAAAAAGAAGTTGTGCTACTCCCGTCATATTTAAATAATGTCAGGTAAAGAATTTACAGTCAATTTTATTTTTATTTAAATAGAATTCCATTTGATGAGTGGAATGGACTTTGTAACTATGTTATATAAAATGTATTTTTTTTTAAAGTTGTAGACAACACTTCGAAAATTTAAATATGATAACTGACAACATAATCATTTGGGCAATTCACATTTTGGCAAATACACAATACAATCATTTGTTGTGAACAGTCAGTTGTATTTTCATAATGTAAATATTCATAAGGTAAATATTTCATACACCATTAACTTATAATTATACCTTCTTTGAAAAGATATATAAAATTATTTGAAGTAATAAAAACGTATGCAACCCTTTACCAAAAAACAATAAAAAACAAGTAAGAAAATTATAGTCGGTCTAGACCGACTATACGATACCCTATACCATGCGTTTAGAGACCCTATCTCTTAGGCCCAACTAACTGGACATAGAAAATAAGCAAAAACCAAATTTGAGTGGGATTTTTATTAATTTTTTTGGCTGCAGATATGAAAAACTTCATATCGGATGCTATATCTATATAGGGACTTGGTCCAAAAATGGACCGATCCTGATCATGTTTGGTAAAGTCTCTTGTATTTTGCAAAAATATATACAAACAAAATTTTAGAAGAATCAGTGCAATATTTTTGTTTTTTAATAGATTGAAGTGAAGATCGGGAAGCAGGTCCATATGGGGTCAAAGGGATTATTTTTGGACAACTCATTAATGGATGTAATGAACGCATACAAACCCAATTTGAGTAAGATCTATATGACAATTTGGATGTTATGGCAATTTATGTCGATTTCATATGGGTAATTTGTATGGGGGCTAGGTCTGAACATGGACCGATTCTCACCAATTTCAATAGCGTTCATCCCATGGCCGATAAAAGCTTATCTACCAAATTTCGTCAAAATACATTCATATTTGCGACCTGCAGTTTGATTACAAGCTTTACATGGACACACAGACGGACGGACGGACGGACGGACGGACATTGTTAAATCAACTCAGAAAGTGATTCTGATTCGATCGGTATAATTAAAGATGGGTCTAGGTAAAATATTTTTGGTTGTTACAAACAGCAGCACAAAGTCATTATACCCAAACCACATAGTGGTATAGGGTATAAATATGTCATTCACTATGTAAATGACCATTTATATGAACAAATAGAGAAATAGCTAAATTTTTGCCTGTGGAGTGTGGTTTGGGGTCATTATTTCAGCATGTTGCAATATATTTGATAGACATGTTATATATCGTTGAATAGATAAATATGTCTTCTTTAACAATATATATAATAATAAGTAAAATTAAAAAATTTTGGGAACACTTTACCAAAAAAACCAAAAAAAAAAACGAAAAACCATGGTTTTTCTATATTTTTTTCTGAAATTTGAATATAAATATCTCAAAAACTATTAACGTTATCAAAATGAGTTTTTGAAGTGTTTTAGATAATTTAAATGGCGTTCCGAATCAATAAACAAAATATAAAAATAACTAATCTTAATATGTTTTTTATGTTAACAAAAAAAAATCGTATGAAAATTTGACTTTTTTTCACCATTTTAGCCCTCCTGACCACGTTTATGTAACGGCGGTGAATTTTATTGCGGCAAATAAATAAAAATATTTGGGGCTTTAAGACTGCGGTAAAATATTTGAAGAAATCGAGCGGATATTTTTGTATTAACTTTTAAAACTTAGTTTTTTTTTTTAAATTGCCCAATTTCGTCCAATGCTGGACGTAGGGTGCATGTCCAAAAATATTAAAAATTTCGCTTACAACCATTCTTGAAGCATATTCTTTTAAAATATGTAGAAAAATATATACATGTTTTACCAAGGTTGCGAGAAAAAAGTGAAAGAATGAAGGGTATTTTTTGGCAAAAATTTGCAATTTTTAGAACCTGATTCAAAAAGTCAACTTTAAGATTTTGTGCTCACTAAACGGTTTGAAATAATTCAAAAAATACTTCATCGTATTTTTTTAAAAAGTACTGCCTATCGCCACATATTTTTAGATTTTTTTTTATCTATTTTAATAAAAATGTTATTTGCGAAAAACCAAGAAAGAATTTGGTGAAAAGTTCAAATGTTGATTTTTAAAATTAAATATTTTTTAAACCGTAAGCGATAACTAGGTAGTATAAGCACGTTTTTTGTTAATAATTTAATGGTTATTGGAAAAATTTAAAAAACGTAAAAATCACTTCATATTTATAAAAGTTACAAGCTTTGAAAGCATTTTCCACCTCGAGGTGGTCGACTTTGGCACCCTGTAGCTCACCCTGTGTTACAACAGGGTATCTCAAAAATAAATATTTTGAAAGCCTATATCCTTGACTACAATCGCCTGGAATATACTATTCCAATCCAACCAATAGTTTAGAAGTTCCAGACTTATTACCACTTTTTTTTGGTTTTGAACCACTGTGCGCTGGAGTATTTATATTTAAAGTTCCACATATAGTTGTAAATATACCATACAAATCTTCGTCACTACGATATGGAACTCCATTAATACGAAGATCTGACGCTATAATTGAATTTTCTTGCCGCTGCAACTGCGTTTTCAGCTTACCGACTTCATCTTTTAGAACTGTAATATCATCTGCAACCGTTTCTAATTTTGTTACACGTTGGTTTATATTTAAAATTTCCGATTTTAATAAATTAAAACTTTTATCAAATTCGTTTATCATGCGTACTTCACTTTCTTGTATTAATGTTTTCATTACATCAGTTATTTTTTCAAATTTTCTATCCACGAGATTAAGTAGTTTGAAGGGTGAATCGTTAGTTGACAATCGCGGTGTTTTTGATTCATTTGTATAAAGAGAGTTTTGCAATAGAGAATTTACTGTATTTGTTCGTATAATTTACTACATCATGTTGATGATCTAACGGTGGCGTCTAAGCTCTATTCTGATCATATGCCTTTATGTCTCAGAATTAATATCCCAAATAGCCTAGTTGTGTGCAACCGTCTTTACAAAAACTCTACTGGAACAGTAAATATGGTGGTCAATATAGTAGTATCCTTTGCGTACTTACTAACGAGCAGTTGCTTCAGTCGAACATGATGGTGGATGAAATGGTTTCAGCAATAACAACAAAAATTACACAAGCAAATGTTAGAAAATCGAACAAAACGTTCTATGCTTTCGTCTTCGTTCAACTATGCATAAAAATCTTAAAAAATATAGGAAGAAACATACAAATCGTAACAAATCACGCTACTGCGCTTCAAGAACGAAATACCTCAAGTTTTAATCTTAAAAACTTGATAAAGTTAAATGCAGCAATGAATGATGGAAGTTATCAAACTCTCTGAAATCTAGTACTCATGTGCCTAAGGGAAATCTAAATGCTGATGACTTTTTCTCACACTTTGCCGCTGTTTTACAAAATAGAAATGAAACTCAAGTGATAAGTTGGGGTATGCCTTATTTTGTGGACGCTTTTTTGGATTCCTAAAATTAACAAATTCCCATGAGAGGACGGCATTCCATATGAATTTTATAGATTTGCTCCCTATTGGTTCCTTAAAGAAATATTGAATATATTTAACTAGTTGATTGTGTGGCGCCTAGGCGCCAATTTATTTTTCCATTTCAAAATTTTCCTATATTTTATATATTTAAAAAAAATTAATTTTAATGTTTTTAAAATTTCTTTAAAAAAAAAAATCGAAAAACAGTTGTAAAAAATACAAAACAGAAACTTTTAATACGAATTTTGTAGAAGTTCCTTTTATGTATATTTTCGCAAAAGTTTGCCAGTAGCCAACCTCTGCTTTATACTTTCTGCTTCTGTACATAAGGAGTTTTTAATATTATATGATTTTAAAAAAATATTTTATTTTGAAAGAAACTCGGTAATTTTAGTCTTATTAAGACAAACTATTAATATGTATCTTTTTAATAATTTAATTTATGTTTTATAACTTTTTAAAATGCATCAAAATAAATAAACTTATTCAACTAAAAAATTTTTTAAACCTTTCGGACAAAACAAAAAAAATACTACGGTTATAACGAACTTAGTCTGTAACGAACTAATTTGGCCGGTCCCGCCGAGTGCGTTACAACCGAACTCCATTTATTGTAGAAAAAATAGAATAGCATAGAAAAAAAAAAACGTTTTAGAGCAAGGTTCCTAAAAGTTTCATAATTCTTTTTTGAAGACATGGATAATGTTGGATTATTTATTTCATACACACGTTATAGCATAATATTTGAGGAATCTTTGAAAAAATTTTGAATTAAAAATTTTAATAAATAAGTCAGTGACAGCGATTCTCGGGAAGCGTTGTTGTTTTGCGGTGAACATCATAACTCGTTACCGAATAACGTGAAATAAAAAAATTTAAATACGTTTTAAATGTGACATATTTGCTGAGGTAGTGACAAAGAGTTTTTTTAAATTTTTTTATTTTTTTTTTTTGGCAGCATTTTGAAGTGGAAAACGATTTTTGCTATACAATTTCGGGAACTTGTTGTTAAAAAATGGGGACGAAAATGGAACTAAAAAAACCCTTCGTGGTTACCTGATGATTTATGTGTAGATATAGTGTCTAAAATTTCAAAAGAATCGGTCAAGTAGATTTTGAGTTATGATGTTTACGGACTTCGAACATTTATTTGCGAGAAAATCGGTTTAAAATTTTTTAAAAACTGATTTATGTACTATATACCGTATGAGGCCGGTCGCTGGAAACGCTGTATCTTCGTAAGATTTGCTCTGATTTATTTCAAATTTTGATACAACACGCTCGACATGTTGTGCATTCAGAAAGAGAAATGCAAAAAGAGGTTTTAAAACATACCGCCCCTTAAGGAAGTGCAAACACCAATACACCTATACAAAAGAGAAAAAATACTTCATATTTCATCATAAGTACATGTAAACTCAAAAAAGAGAACTACATTTTTTGAAGGGCATTTTTTAAGGGCGTATTAGTTTTACTTAAAAAAAAACTTATTATTCCAAATCGCCTTTAATTCTTCCACGATAATTTCAATAAATTATTCAAATTAAAATCTTAAATATACCTATTTACGTAATTTATGTTTGTCTAAACTTTTTAAAAGCAAATTATGCAAAAATTAATATTATGAGTGAAAAAAAATTATTTTCCCACCTCTCTTCTGAAATTACAATGTAATTTAATTATGCAAAGTTAGAATAATTTAAATTTTAAACTTAATATTGCAATATTTTCTCAAGGGCTTTTCAATACAGAGCTATAAACGAAATCATACGTTGGACAACAACAAAATCAACATTGAAGATCTCTTTTTTCTCAAATATTTATCAAAAAAGCATACTCTTTGGTAACTGCTGGCCATCAGATAACCTGAGCGAAAGCACTCTTAACAATTCAAAACTATCTTGAGATGAAAAACAGAACAGACAAACGGTAAAGTTTAGTTTGATAAAGAAAAGTATGTATGCATATCGGACGACGTTAAATGAGAAAAATAAAAATGTTTAAAATTTCATTAATTACTTTTTTTTGTAGAATTTTTTCATTTACCAACAATGGGAATTTAAAGAAGAATTTGAATAGATATTAGTTTTTTTTTATGCATTTTTTGCGTTCAAATTATTCCATATGTAACACGAAATCTGCATATGTAGTGCTATTGTCGTTAGCAGTGCTGCCAATTTTGGCAACTTATTGTAATTTCGACGATTTTTCAATTTAAAATGATTTGCTAAATTTGTTAAAATGATGATTGAAGATTTAAAATTTTCAGTAGTATAAAAATTACGATTTCAAGGGTTAACAATAAATGGGTTGTTTAGTGTAAATGTAAATTAAAAAAATATGTATAGATTTAATTCTGGGTCAAGTCGTTTCAAAACGGAAATACCTTGAATAGCATCTCCATTTAAGATTTAAGTTTTAATTACGGCGATACTTTAAAGTTTAAACCTATAAAATTACCAATAAAATTATTTAGTTGATTGCTGTGTTAAATTTTTTTCGTTGAAATTTCATCACTAATACATTTTTATATATAGAAATATTCAATGCTGTAATAATATTCGTAATATGAATGATATAAATAAATTTTATTGTTTCCTTTTGTAATATTTTTTCGAATTTTATAAGCGGTAAAATTTTCTTGGCAATTTCTTGTTTTAAAAATGACGATTTTGCCGGTTTAGTTTCAAAAATCGTCGATTTTCAGAAGCTTTTATTAGCAGCACTGGTCGCTAACAAAGAAGAGAGAAAATTGTGTGTGGGTTTGTATCAAATGAGAAAGATTAAATTTTGTTTGTGTATTTCGCATAGCTTTGCATGGAGTGCTATGTGAGTGTATTATTTCAGCGTTACAGAATCAGTCAGTCAGTCAGTGAGTCAGGGATCTGCGTAAATATATTTAAGAAGATAATTGATTAATGTATTCAACATAGACCAATTTTTATATAACAAATAATAATATAAAAAGTAATGTCGTTTATATCATAATAAACCCCATTCATCTGTACTATCTTCCGGAGTGATTTTTTTAAGTAAAGACAGATTGACAATAAAGAAGGGTATATTTATTTCTGCACTACCGAATATAATAACTTCAATTATTAATTAAGTACCAAAAAGTAATTGTTTAGTTAATTGTGTTTTTTTATTCATATTTTTTGCGCCGGGGGAGAAAATACTAAAAAAGGTGTTAATGAAAAGTTAAATAACTTTCACAATTTTCATCCAATTTAAAAATTGAAAACCATGTTTTGTTAAGAACTAAATTTTCTTTATCAATTGGTATACATTTTTGTAAGCTTTCATATCAAAATAAGTGATGAAAAGGTACTAAATTCAAAAAAGTTGATAAATTTCCCTTTTTTTAGATATTCTTAAAACAAATATTCATTCTTACAAAAGTATCATAGTGTAATCAGTTTAATTCCCAAAGCCGTTAAAAAATTAAAATCGGACACTGAAAACGGTTTTTTTTTTTAATAACTTCTGAATTTGAGTGTGCTTCTGAAATTTTTGACGCAATTTGTAATCGGCTCAACGAGACCTATAACTCAAGCTAAGTCATTTTCCAAGTTTTTTCACTGGCACACCGTGATTTTTCTCTTTATATCCTTTTTTTTTTACCGAAAAGACGAAGAATTCTTAGAACTTGATCGCTTGATAGATCAATAAAAATATTTTTGAATTTTTAATCGACCAAATTAAAAACCCGAATAATTGACAACCCTAATGAATACATATACCTTCATAAGCACAAATCTACGAAATTTTGACAAAACAGCTTAGCTTAATACAAGTCGGTCTAGACTGGCTGGACAATACCCTATACCACGAGTTTAGAGAAAATTAGATGTATAAAATATGCATAAAAAAAATTGAGTGGTATTGTTGAGAATTTGTATGGGGACTAGATATAAAAATGTACCGACCATGGACCTTATTTAGCTAAGTCACTTATTTTTCGTAAAAACATATATAAATCAAATTTATGATAAATCTATATAATATTTATGTTTTTTTTTTTAATTTAGTAATGATAGGGAATCAGTGGGAATGGGTGTAGTGAATAATAATAGTCTGGATCTTATAGCAATTTAAGTCGATCTCATAGGGGTCATTTGTTGGTCTGAACATGCACCGATTTTTACCAATTTTATCGAAATATATTCAAATTTGCGATAGACAGACAGACGATTAAATAGGGATCCTGATCGTATAATGGGGGAGGTCAAGTTTTTTTGGGTGTTACAAACATAAGCACAAACTCATTATACATTGACCACACAGTGGTATAGGGCAAATATATCAATTTTACAGGAGAATGAAATAAACATTTTAAATATGTTAAGGAAAGTTAACGGGCGATATTAGATAATAATGGTAAGAAATTATTTTTCTCTCGGAAATTCTATTTTAAAATACGTTGTTTTGTCAGAAGAATTTTTGGGGGCAAATTCAACATAAGTAAGGTTTTGTCAAATTAATTAGTTTTGTAAAACTAATTCTGTGATTTTCTAAATAAAAGTTCTCAGGAGAGATAAAAAGCGTTCTCATTGAAATTACGGGCTTAGTATCAAATATTTAAGTAAATTTTAAAGTTATTTTTCAAAAATTTTGATGGATTCATGTGTGCTCTCTATGAGCTAAACTTGAAGGAACGAATGATTCTAGAGGCTTTCAAGAAAGAGGTATATGAATTGACCGTGCAACATGTGCGCTGGCGGAGCTGTCGACGTTACTCTGGAGGGTAGTGGCGATGACATGGAAGTCCTCCTGAATGCCGGAGGCTGCTACGTGAAGTGGTTTAGGTTCCGCGTGAGATGACATGGCCTTATTCCTAGCTGCTCTTGTTGTCTTGGATTTGACCATATGATTCGTCTGTGTGTCCATGTAAAGCTTGTAATCAAACTGCAGGTCGCAAATATGAATATATTTTGATGAAATTTGGTATTTAATCTTATATCGGCCATGGAATGAACGCTATTGAAATTGGTGATAATCGGTCCATGTTCAGACCTAGCCCCCATACAAATGACCCCTATGAAATCAACATATACTGCCATAAGATCCAAATTATCATACAAATCTTAGTCAAATTGGGTTAGTATGTATATATTACATCCATAAATCAGTAGTCCAAAAATGATCCCTATTGGACAACTCTTAGTCATAGGCCCCATATAGAGCTGCTTCCCGATCTTCACTTAAATCTATCAAAAAACAAAAATATTGCACTGATCCTTCTCAAATTTTGCTTCTATATATTTTTGCAATATACAAGAGACTTTACCAAACATGGTCAGGAACGGTCCATTTTTGGGCCTAGTCCCCATATAGATATAGCATCCGATATTAACTTTTTCATATCTACAGCCGAAAAAATTAATAAAAATCCCACTCGAATTTGGTTTATGCTTATTTTCTATATCCAGTTAGTTGGGCCTGAGAGATAGGGTCTCTAAACGCATGGTATAGGGTATCGTATAGTCGGTTTTATTTATTTTATTTAATACAAGCCATAAAATGATACGTGACATAAAATACGTTACGTGAAATTCTAAGTTGATAATAGCGAGAAATACATGAATTCAATTTTGGGCCAGAGTTTTTATCATTTAAATTGAGTTGTAAATTTTTTTAAATAATAAATTTTTTAATAAATAAAATAAAAGCATTTTTTGAACAATTCAACTTTCAATCAAAGAAAACATTTCTGTGGAAATGCCCATATGTACGAATGTGTATGAAGAAATCATAATTTCTTTTATATGTATCTGCTTTGCATTTTCTAAAATAGTTGTCTCTGGATTGTTGCTGAATTCTAATTAATGGACCTCTCTACTGCTGTCGACTGTCTTCTGTCAAACAAACTGTAATTAATCTTTTATACAGCAATTTAATTATTACATTTTCATTAGAATATGACGTTGGAGCAAGGACACATGTTAATGAGCGATTCGTGTTGAAAAGAGTTTCTTGTTGTTAGTTTTCTGTCAATGATAGCCGTTTTAAGGAAATGGCTAAAATATTTTAAATGTTACTAAATCGAAAATAAAATAATAAATACAATGTGCCAAGCAATATTTGGCTACTGAGTAAAAAACAATAAAACTATTTTAAATGACAACGAATACAATAACAAATTGATAATTTTGTATAGTTTTTATACCCTATACCACTATGTGGTTTGGGTATAATGACTTTGTGCTGCTGTTTGTAACTACCAAAAATATTTGACCTAGACCCATCTTTTATTATACCGATCGAATCAGAATCACTAACTGATTCGATTTAACGGTGTCCGTCCGTCCGTCCGTCTGTGTGTCCATGTAAACCTTGTAATCAAACTACAGGTCGCAAATATGAATATATTTCTATGAAATTTGGTATATGAGCTTTAATCGGCAATACGATGAACGCTATTGGTGAAAATCGGTCCATGTTCAGACCTAGTCCCCATACAAATGACCCCTATGAAATCTACATAAATTGCCATAAGATCCAAACTATCTCATAGATCTTAGTCAAATTGGGTTTGTATGTGTTTATTGTATCCATTAATCAGTAGTCCAAAAAAAATCCTTATAGGAAAATTCTTAAACATAGGCCCATATAGAGCTGCTTCCCGATCTTCACTTAAATCTATCAAAAAACAAAAATATTGCACAGATTTTTCTCAAATTTGGTTTGTATATATTTTTTCAAAATATAAGTGACTTTACCAAGTACGGTCAGGATAGCATCCGTTAATGAACTTTTTAATATCTGCAGCCAAAAAAATAAATAATGCCACTCAAATTTGGTTTATGCTTATTTTCTATATCCAATTTGTTAGACCGATGAGATAGGGTCTCTAAACCATGGTATAGGATATCGTATAGTCGGTCTAGACCGACTATAATTTCTTACTTATTTATTTATTGTGCTTTCCTACACAACAAGAAAATTATTCTTATAATTACAGTACAGGATTAATTAATTACTAGCAGATTCCAGCGTTCGAAATTCGAGTGCAATTTCTAGGCAACTTTATTTTTCAACTTAACCAATTCACAAACCAACACTTTTAGTTTATTATTATTGTGAATGAAGATAAAAAACTCATTAACATATTAACAAATTTTTTAAACATACAAATACGTATAATTTTATGTGTGCGTTAGTAGCAACTTTAAATGCAATTTACTCGAAATAAAGGACAAAATTTAAAAATCTGTAAATCTGGAAAACAGCTAAAAAGAAATATCTTTCAAATAATATACGTTTAGTCGAAATCGGGATAAAACGGTAGAACAAAACATCGGTCACAAGAAATCGCCTAGCCTATTAATATTATAGATAAGGGTACAATGTGCTGATATAAATTAAATTAATTACATATATTTATTATTTATAAATTAAAATAAAAAAAGAAATAACAAGTAAGAAAATTATAGTCGGTCTAGTCGCCAAATCGACTCAGAAAGTGATTCTGTAATAACAGATGATCTACGTCAAATATTTTTGGTAGTTACAAACAGCAGCACAAAGTAATTATACCCAAACCACATAGTGGTATAGGGTATAAAAACTATACAAAATACAAAAATTTCAAAGATTTTACTGTGCAAAATAATCAAAACTTAGTTTTTGAAAAGTCTTGCGTTGCTTGTTATACCCTCCACCCCAGTGTGCAGATGGTATATATAAGTTTGTCATTCTGTTTGTAATAATTGGAAAAAAAATTCTGAACCCCATAAAATATATATATATGTGATCCTTATAACAAGCGGAGCTGATATGATTTATTGACTTTCTGAGAACTTTCCTATTTAAAATCGTCGAAATCGGTTGAATAGGGCCCGAGATCTGAATTAAGAACTAAAAAAAGTCTTGAAAAAATTTGATTTTCTATGTTGTTCTTGTCACGATCACGGCCTCAATAGAACAGCTAGGGTAATTATTTTTAGTGAGAATGTTTCACCATGATCATGGGAAGCTTTCTGCTCAAAAAATCATTAAAATCGGTGGAACAGGTCCAGGGAAATCTCTGAAAAAGTTAAAAAAAAATAAAAATATGATGTTTCTTGTTGTTGTTGTTCTTGTTGTTATTCTAAATGTTGTATTGTTGTCATAGCTGGACTTGTTGTTTTTGTGGTCGTTGTAGTAATAATATTATAAAAACTAACCCTTTGTAAATTTTTTTTATCAACTCTGGTAGAAAATTTTTAGTTTCCATTGTTTTGGCATCACTAAAAAAATTTATAAAATTTATTATTTGTCATCGCCACGAGCCTGCCCGCAGAGTTTCAGATCGATTGGGTCATGGTAAAGGAGCTAAAAATCAATCCAAAATTTTTTCGACAAGCAGACACTACGAGTTAATATAAAGGGAGTAAAAATTCACCAACATCTAAAGTAGATAATGTTAAAGTACCTAGTTGTTAACAAAAAAAAATGTAAATATACCAAACAAAATTTTATGTATTAATTTATTTAAAGAAAAACACGAAAATAACTTTTGATGTTGTATATTTTTTGTGTAATATTAACATATATGTACATACATTCATATGTATATTAAATAACAAAATAATATACATATATTCTATACATGTATATTCATGTTAGAAATAAATGGGTATATTATTTTTTTTATATAAAATTCTCCAACATGTACTTTGTTTTAGGGAAAATACATTTCTTTTGTATTTACAAACAGAGTGTCACTTCATTTCGCCCAGCGTTGCTATGCCACAGAAGATGGCGCCGCAATTTTTGTTCTAATTAGCTTTGCAATCGTTACTTCTATTTTAACATGTATGTAAACATTTTGAATTAGATATCAAACACAGCAATGTTAAGAGTATACACAGGGGTGGTCTTTTATTTCATACGTTTTTCCATTATTCTTTTACATATATGACCATAAGTTTGGCATATTAACTTTTTGTTGTGTTTACAAAATAGAGTTACCGAGTTCATCAGTGAGTTTTTTTTGTTTTCAAAAAAGTTCTACATAGATATATAAAATTATTATTCTGCTTTACGTACAAAATATCTGATTGCGATTACATATAATTTTTAAAAATTGTTTATAATTACTAAAGCATTATTATTCACATAAATACAAAATTGCACTTTTTAAATTTTCCATTCAAATTTTAGAAAATATCAATTCTAAAAACTGGAATTAAAATTTCCAATTATAAATTATAAAATATTAATTGGATTTTAGAAAATCATATCAAAACGTCGGAAATAATAATTTTAAATTTAGAAGACATCAATTGTATCAAATTCCAAAAAAAACACCAAATATGTTTACATTTAAAAAATGTTTACATAAAAAAAAAATATTGGCATTCAGGAGAAATTAATAGCTTTTCAGTAACTTCTTTTAACGATAGTCGAATCGTTAAAAAAGAAAAGCAAAATTATTAGTAAAATTTTTAAACGATATTCGCTATTGTTAAAGTCAGCTGTTGTTGTTATCTAAACGACAACCATTTTTGTGTTGTTTATTCAATCGATAAAAACTTAAATTTTTAGGTTGAAATGTCGTCATACATAAAAAAAAATCATAAAATAGTGAAAATATTTTGCTTTTATTAAAAAATCTTTTTTATATAAATAAATAAATTAAATAGCATATTCAATTCATTATCTCATTTTCAAATAAATAAACAGAAATATTAGTAAAAAAAAAAAGATATTAAACATAAACATAAAATCATCCTGTCAAACACGAAGTAATTTGTTTTTTTCTATTTCTGTGTTTTTCGCTTATTTTGACAGAGATGCCACTCGTTTACAATTTAAATAAATAGAAAAATAGATTTGTCGACTGTTGATAAGATGTATGTATTTAGTGAATCACTTAATCCTTAGTGCAAACAACAATAGCTGTCGATATATTTTGCGATTGTCGGATTGTTGAAATTTACAGAATCGGACTACAGAAAACATTAATTTAAATTCAATGAATTTTATAAAATCTCAAATGATATTTAAGAATTGCGAACATAAAAATTCTTACATAAATAAACGCAATTTGATGATAATGTTATTTTTATATATAAATTTTCACAATTTTTTTTGGATGAATATTTGAAGTTTTTCAGAAAATAAAGATAACAAATTATTTTATTTAAAATGTTTGGGACATTTGGTTTTTTGCGTTTGGCATCCCTAATTTGATTATTTATTATTATAAATTTATTCTCTATGTTTTCCAAATATGGCAATATTTTAATAAAAAAGGTGAAAGAGCTTTTTATACCCTATACCACTATGTGGTTTGGGTATAATGACTTTGTGCTGCTGTTTGTAACACCCAAAAATATTTGACCTAGACCCATCTTTAATTATACCGATCGAATCAGAATCACTTTCTGAGTTGATTTAACAATGTCCGTCCGTCCGTCCGTCCGTCCGTCCGTCCGTCCGTCCGTCCGTCTGTGTGTCCATGTAAAGCTTGTAATCAAACTGCAGGTCGCAAATATGAATATATTTTGATGAAATTTGGTATATAAGCTTTTATCGGCCATGGGATGAACGCTATTGAAATTGGTGAGAATCGGTCCATGTTCAGACCTAGCCCCCATACAAATTACCCATATGAAATCGACATAAATTGCCATAAGATCCAAATTGTCATATAGATCTTACGCAAATTGGGTTTGTATGCGTTCATTACATCCACTAATGAGTAGTCCAAAAATGATCCCTTTGACCCCATATAGAGCTGCTTCCCGATCTTCAGTTAAATCTATTAAAAAACAAAAATATTGCACTGATTCTTCTCAAATTTAGTTTGTACATATTTTTGCAAAATACAAGAGACTTTACCAAACATGATCAGGATCGGTCCATTTTTGGACCTAGCTCCTTTATAGATATAGCATCCGATATAAACTCTTTTATATCTGCAGCCAAAAAAATTAATAAAAATCCCACTCAAATTTGGTTTTTGCTTATTTTCTATGTCCAGTTAGTTGGGCCTAAGAGATAGGGTTTCTAAACGCATGGTATAGGGTATCATATAGTCGGTCTAGACCGACTATAATTTTCTTACTTGTTTTGGTTATTATTTTGTTACTCCATCCGACCTACATGGCCGCAATAAAAAAATATTTCGCCAGTTAAAAGAAACTGTATAGTCATCTCCAATTAGCACGATTTAATGCATATAGCCACCCTACACAACCACTACCTTTGCAATGGAGGTAAGGGCGAGCTATTTAATTAGCAAAAACTAAATGAAACGAGAAGTTATGTCATATAACCGGAAACGCATGCATATAGGAAACGCATGCCTATTTTTCCAATATTTTGTTTACATTTATTATCAATACTCAAACCGAGGTGGAGGGTATCAAAGATTCGGCACAGCCGAATTTAACACTCTTACTTGTTTTTTTAATATTTACTATAAAATTTAAAAACAGTTGTTTCATTGTAAAGAATTGCGAATAATAAATATACAACAGTAGTTTTTTTTTTGCGATTTTTTCAGTGATCATCAAAAATAACAAGTTTTTTGGGTGCAACTCAAAATAAATCTTTTTAGTGGATTCTAAAGAAGATACTCTTATAACACAAAGAGGGTTACAACTGTATTTTTTTTTTTTTTTTTGCGAAAGACTAAAAACCGATGTAAGTTTTTTACAGTGGATAGACCACTGTGTATTGACATAAATACAAAATTGCACTTTTTAAATTTTCCATTCAAATTTAAGAATATATCAATTCTAAAAATTGGAATTCAGATTTCCAATTATAAATTAGAAAATATCAATTGAATTTCAAAATCTTATTAAAACGTCGGAAATAATAACTTGAAATTTAAAAGACATCAATTGAATTTTTAAAATATAAATTTTATTCTTTAAACACAAATTGAACTTCAGAAAACACCAAATAGTTTACATTTAAAAAATCAACTGAAATTAAAAAAATATTGCGATTGAGGAGACATTAATTGCATTTCAGGATAAGAAAATATTAATTTAAATTCAATGAAGCTTAGAAAACCTCAAATTATTTTTCACAATTTTTTTGGATGAAAATTTTAAGTTTTTCAGAAAATAAAGATAACAAATTATTTTATTTAAAATTTTTGGGACATTTTGTGACGGCCGTTTATTTTTGGTGATGACTGTACTTAACAGCACATACAAGTCACATTAAAACGAAACGTTATTTATTTTGCCATGTAATATTTTTGCAAAAAAAAATACCGTTTCGTTTGTATGTGATTTGTTTAAATGTTTGTTTTGTGTTTTCAGTACACTTTACTAAAACACTGGATGTGGGGTTTTTTTGTTACCATCGGCCTGTTTTATTGTTGTATGTCCATTCGCTCAATCATAAACTTTGCAATCAGTCTGGTCAAACCACTTTTGTTGTTCTTGTATTGATTGCACGTACTCTCATCATACATGAGGGAGCGTGTGTTCAACGCTTGAGAGTATTATGAATGAGTGTGAATGGTCTCAAGGAATGGATGCGAATTTTTTTTTGAAACAGGTTTTTATCTTGAGATTAATGAATAAATGAAGTTAGGTTGGATAGAAAGAATATAATTTTGATTAAAGGAGTTGAAATGTGATTTTTGATAGAAAAGGTTGAGGAAAATACCTCCGAAAATTAAATTAAATATGTAGTTTTAAGAAAAGTAAAGTTAAAGTGAAGTTAATATGAAGTTAAAATAAAATTAAAATTAAAGTTAAGTTTAATAAATTTAAAAAAAAGAGACTAATGTCAAGAAAAGAAAAGAATGTTTAAAAAATAAAAAATTGAAAAATAAAATAAAAATATAAAACAAGTTGATTAAACAAAATTAAGGAATTAAATTAAAGTTTACCTCATAAACCAATCAAGCTTATACAACAAAGTCGCATAAATAGTTCTTTGGTGTTTACTATCTCCATATAAACATTTTGTATTGAAATCAGCAACAATATCGTTATTAATGCAGCTATGGCCAATTTTTTTCAATGGCATATTGCGAGACACAACCGCGGCGTCTGGCGGCAGCAGCTTCATATGTACCTCAACAACTACAACCATATCCGCCATATGTTAACTTTATTATTAAAAAAAAAAAGCTTTCTAGAAATATATGGAAAATTTGTCTTTATATAAATTTAAACTAAAAAAATTTTTACTACATTTTCGAAATATTTTAACATAAAATTTTCGAAATATTTTAACTAAAAATTTTTCCGCATTAATAAAATTTTCTATATATAAATTTAAGCAAAAAAAAAATTTTTTTTCTACATTAATAAATTTTCCTAGATATAAAAATTAGACTAAAAAAAATTTTCTAAATTAAAAATGTTCTAAATTACCAAATTTTGCTAAAATTAAAATTTTGCTGTAAAGAAAATATTTCTAAATTTAAAATCAAAAATAAATTAAAGTTCCCAAAATTTGTATATATTTAAAATTACTTGAAAATTTAAAATTGACCTAAATTTAAGATTATAGAAATTTAAGAGAATTTACAAAATGGTACCATATTTAAAAAAAAAAAAATATTTTTTGCTAAAGCTTAAATTAAAACTAAATTTAATAAAAAAAAAAAAATGCATATATATTGATTTAAAATTACAATGACATGAAAAATTTCTAAAAAAAAAAAAATACATTGAATTGAAAATTGCATTCAAACTTAAAATTTTTTTATAAAATTATATCAAAATTTTTCTAAACTTAAAATTTTGTTAAAATTAAATTTTTCTAAAATTTAAAATTAGAGCTAAAAATTTTATAAATTTAGATTAAAACTAAATTAAGAAATCTTTTAATATAAAATTAAACTTAAAAATTTTTTTAAAAGTAAAATTTTGCAAAAAATATAAAAAAAAATAAAATAAATTTTGTTAAATATAATTTAAAATTTAAATTTTGAACACCTTAAATATGAAGGTTAAATAAAGTGAGTTTTTTTGAATCCCAATGTAGGAAACCAAACCAAACCAAATTCTTCTCATTTAAGTGGGTTACCTCCAAATAAGATGGATCATAGGTAACAAGGTAGGGAGGGCAAAAGGGGCAGAACACCTCGTCCCCAATACCAAGCTAAGTATGGCCATCCGTCCCTTTAGCGACAGTTTTGACAGTTTTTTTTTGTAAATCGCACGTGAAATCTGTAGTGCGGTTTCCCTGGGCCTGAGCAAGACCCCACCCATCCGGCGAGCTAGGACCCACGCCAGCACGTGCGACCAGCAAAGGCTCAGGGAAACGGAAGCGGAAGTTCCACCATCGCCGCACCATTACAATTTGGTTTTTTGCGTTTGGCATCCCTAATTTGAACCAGTTCGATAATAATTCCCAGGTAGTAGTAGTTGGAGACAATATATTTTATTAACATAATTTAATTCAAAATCAAAAGTTGGTATCACTGGGTTAGATTTTGTATTGTATTGTGTAAATAATGAAAACTTCCTTTTAGTATGTAAAAAAAAAAAATATTTTCTAAATATGGCAATATTTTAACAAAAAAAATTGAGAGAGCTTTTTTTTTTGGTTATTATTTTGTTACTCGATCCGACCTACATATATGGCCGCAATGAAGAATTATTTGGTCAGTTAAATGAAACTATACAGCCATCTCCAATTAGCACGAGTTAATGCGTATAGCCACCCTACACAACCATTACCTTCACAATGAAGGTTAGGGCGAGCTATTTAATTTGCAAAAACTTAAACTAAATTAGTTAACTAATTATGTCATATAACCGGAAACGCATGCATATAGGTATATAACCTAAATGCATGCCGATCAGCAACCACGACGACCAAAAAGCAAACACCGAAACGTGTTTTCTTTTATCCGAAGTAATAGAAAAGACGAAAACGATCTTTCCTCGCTGAAGCGCGAATTACTAATGTGAGAGAGCTCTATATACCAACTTTTGGAATAAACAAAAATCCAGATCAAACCAAAGAATTTGCTGAAATAATTTGCTATTAAGTTTAACATATTGTTTACTTTTTCAAATATTTTGTTTACATTTATTATCAACACTCAAACCGAGGTGGAGGCTATCAAAGATTCGGCACAGCAGAATTTAACACTCTTACTTGTTAGTTGATAAGTTTGTGAAAGTGCTTTTCAAAGACGAACTCCGTGCAGACAGAATTGCTGTTCTGAGACAAGTGTCCTATGAGTAGGAATTATGAGCTTTCTTCCTCTATCAGATCTGGCAAATTGCAATTTTTCGAATAGATAGCTAGGTTTTTTTTGTATAAATAATTTTGTGCATACAAATTAGAACTCTAATTTTTTAAAGATTATCAAAAAACACACCAAATAGTCTTACAGAGAAGAGTGTTATATGAGAATATCTTCTGAAACCAAAAACATAACGAATAATATTATTATATGCAACATTGAGTCGACGTTTGCTCGAGGAGTCGCAATTAGCAAAAATTTCACAGCCGTACAAAAGTCCAGGAATAAAATATATTTTGGCTAGTAGAATTCTTACTTTCAAAGGTGTGAAATATTGTGTTGACCAAAGAGATATCAGTTTAATGTAAGTTTGCCCAACTACATTATTTTTATTTACTTTTCCAATATTTTTATTATTTTAATATTTAGACGGGAGTAGATATCGAAAATCTGAGTTCAGACAATAAGAAAGCAATTAACGACATACGAAAAAAGTTAATCTGTGGCAAAGTAATTCAACAGGTTTTATTACCATTATTTCAAATCAAATCAGACATGGAATTAACTGATATTATTACACTAAAACTCCGAGAGCCATTTTAAATATGATTAATAAAGCCGATAAATATTCAAGAACATAATTAAAAGAATCCACAGACCCGTTTAAGGTCATTAACAAGAATGAATTAAAGTAATTATATGAGGAGCATTAATTAAAATCCTAACACCAGCACAAAAACGAAAGATCGAAAGCCAAAAAATCAAAACACAGTTGGTTAGAAAAGTGGTCGAAAAACACAAGTACCACTCAAAAGTCGCTCTCAGCATAAAACATGAAGAAAATACTAATTTTTTCTAAAAAAAAACACATTTCCCTTCCTGGGGTATATTAAGTTGATATCTTTTTTGGTGATGCAACTAAATTGATGTTGAATTCTCATGTTGGGTCCAATCAAATTTGAAGAAAACCACTATCGGCCCTCCAAAATAAAGATTTTAACCATACGTACAAATTTGGAAAACTGAGTCTAATATGGGGCACAAAACAATGAGATATTTTGAGACATGAATTAATCGAAAGTGTTCATAAATTTTAATTTATTTACCCGGAAACAAATTAAAAAATACAAATATATAAAAGACGATTTTTCAAAACATAAATCGGATTTATATCGGGATTTGTTGTTGTAGTATCTGTAGTAAGATCAGCTCACTGTCAGCATGTGAATCCCGTTGCATAAGGGAGGAGTTTATGGAATATATCAAAGATGAATGAAGAAGATATCACAGGAATACGATATTTCAAAATTAATTGCTGCAATTTCAAGACAGTTATAAGATAAAATTGATGCAATTCGACTTCAATCAATTTATTCTGTGCAGAAATTACCGCTTTTCTTCTATCTGAATATTTTATATCACTTAGTTGTTAAAGATACTTCTATATCCAAGAAGTTTATCTAAACTAAAATGTAAAACGTTTAGCAAAAATTATCATTTTACTTCTTAAATCGTTCGTCAATTCAAAAAATTAAATATTTTTTCATTATGCAAAAAATTTCTTGACAACCTGTATGTATGTATGTTCAAATGTCCATACATACACCTATACATTCATATGTAGTAACAAAAAGTGTTTTTCAACTTGTTTTTCATTATTCTAACTATTTATTTGTATTTCAGCTGGGAAATTTAGAAATGGCGACACATTGTATCAATCAAATGAACGAAATTGGTGCATTACAAACCAATGCAATGGCTTTGGTAAATGCCAGTATCATCGATTATCAAAAACAAAACTATGCAGCAGCACGCAACCAATTGGAAAGAGCATTACAAATACAACCGGACAATTTTGAAGCCAATTACAATCTTGGATTAGTGGCGATGCAAGAGAATGACTTTGGCTTAGCCGAAGAACAATTTGAAAACCTAAAGTCACAACTAATGGTTCCTCACTCAGTCCAGCATAGCCATGTCTATTATCAATTGGCCAAACTACAGGAGAAAATGAATACAACTACCATAGGTGGGGGAAGCTTCAAACTGAATAGCGCCGCGACGGCTCTGCAATCATACCTACAAGTTTTAGGTGTATCAGCAGGAGATATTGATTCACAACTTTTTGAAAAAGTTGGTGCCATCTATGAACAACTTAATGATCACCAAGAAGCCAATCAGTATTATAATGAGGCATATCGTATTAATCCGAGTGATATCAACATAGCCAGTTCCATTGGATCATACTATATCAAATTGCAGGCCATAGAAAAGGCATTGTATTATTACGAAAGAGCCGTTCTGGCTGACCCCAATGATCCGAATCTTATGTTGCGCATAGCCAGCTGTTTTCGTAACTCGTATTTACCACCTAAACAATATTTGGGAATGTTTGAGAAAATTTACACAATGTTTCCGGATAATTTGAATTGTGTCCGAGCTTTGGTACAAGTTACCAAAAGTTTGGGTATGACTGAACTAAATGAAAAGTATTCATTAGAATATGCCCGCTTGCATAAGGCCCAAATGGAGCGAGAAAATGAACAACGTTATCAACAACAACGTTTGTCATCAGCCGCCTCCGGAAGAATGGGTAGTAGTCGTTTAAAGGGTAATAATCGCAAAAACAAATAAAAATTTAAAATTTACATGATTTATCATTTCAGCTTTTCGTAATCAAATTGATAACAATTTTACCGGTAGAGTATCAGAAAATGTTACTGATAGTGGCATATCAAATCCCATTACTGCAAATTTCAATGGCGACCACTATATTCGTTCCACGGATACAGGTTTTCCAAGTAATTATCGAACTTATATAAAACATGAAGATAAAGTTAAACAATATATACATATATTTTTTATAGTGGCCCATCATACCGATCCTTTAGGGCCCCCTGCAGAACGGCCGCGTACTGGCATGGTCAAACAAGATTTCAGTCAAGATTCCGATGATGAGGAAATAAACGCTGAAAGTTTGTTACCCATATAGATTAGACATATATATGCATTTATGTACTTATGTGTTGTAACGGGTGATTTTTTTGAGGTTAGGATTTTCATGCATTAGTATTTGACAG
The DNA here is from genome assembly GCA_963682025.1 of Cordilura impudica. Lineage (NCBI taxonomy): Eukaryota > Metazoa > Arthropoda > Insecta > Diptera > Scathophagidae > Cordilura > Cordilura impudica. The sequence goes on from OY821517.1 coordinate 247,151,986, forward strand.
ATCACGTGGGATTTCAGACATGGTGTCAAAGAGAAAGATGCTCAGTATGCTTTGACATTTCATCATGAATAGACTTACTAACGAGCAACGCTTGCAAATCATTGAATTTTATTACCAAAATCAGTGTTCGGTTCGAAATGTGTTTCGCGCTTTACGTCCGATTTATGGTCTACATAATCGACCAAGTGAGCAAACAATTAATGCGATTGTGACCAAGTTTCGCACTCAGTTTACTTTATTGGACATTAAACCAACCACACGAATGCGTACAGTGCGTACAGAAGAGAATATTGCGTCTGTTTCTGAGAGTGTTACTGAAGACCGTGAAATGTCGATTCGTCGCCGTTCGCAGCAATTGGGTTTGTGTTATTCGACCACATGGAAGATTTTACGCAAAGATCTTGGTGTAAAACCGTATAAAATACAGCTCGTGCAAGAACTGAAGCCGAACGATCTGCCACAACGTCTAATTTTCAGTGAATGGGCCCTAGAAAAGTTGGCAGAAAATCCGCTTTTTTATCGACAAATTTTGTTCAGCGATGAGGCTCATTTCTGGTTGAATGGCTTCGTAAATAAGCAAAATTGCCGTATTTGGAGTGAAGAGCAACCAGAAGCCGTTCAAGAACTGCCCATGCATCCCGAAAAATGCACTGTTTGGTGTGGTTTGTACGCTGGTGGAATCATTGGACCGTATTTTTTCAAAGATGCTGTTGGACGCAACGTTACGGTGAATGGCGATCGCTATCGTTCGATGCTAACAAACTTTTTGTTGCCAAAAATGGAAGAACTGAACTTGGTTGACATGTGGTTTCAACAAGATGGCGCTACATGCCACACAGCTCGCGATTATATGGCCATTTTGAGGGAAAACTTCGGAGAACAATTCATCTCAAGAAATGGACCGGTAAGTTGGCCACCAAGATCATGCGATTTGACGCCTTTAGACTATTTTTTGTGGGGCTACGTCAACAACATTTCCGAAGAAATTCGGGCTATTCCGGCCGAAATGCTCGAAAAAGTTGCCCAAAATTGGACTTTCCGAATGGACCACCTAAGACGCAGCCGCGGTCAACATTTAAATGAAATTATCTTCAAAAAGTAAATGTCATGGACCAATCTAACGTTTCAAATAAAGAACCGATGAGATTTTGCAAATTTTATGCGTTTTTTTTTTAAAAAAAGTTATCAAGCTCTTAAAAAATCACCCGTTATGTATGTAAGTAAGACTAAATTAACTTTTAATTTAATTTAATTAATTATTTATTTGAAGAATGCAGTACAAGAGATAGATCTTATTAATATTACAGTACTGGGGAGATAAAGTTAAGACAGATGGTGTTATTTAATTTAACATAAAATAAAAAAAGCATAATATAATATGACATAAAGAATAATTTTAATAATTTAAGTTTTTAAAAAAAATAATTTTATTCAAAGTTGATAGAAAGTTACACATAAATATTTATTTTAAATGAATCAAAAAAAAATTAAGAAAGAGAAAGAAATAAAAAAATTTTAAGTGCAACACAAGAAATTAAGGCAATCAAAGTGGCGAAATATTGCTGTTTTTAAGAGCTTTGCATTGCTAATGGTTTGTCTATTATGAGGTAGTTGGTTCCAAAGTTTTATAGTTTCCACAAAAAAGTTTTTGATACCGAATTGAGTTTATTTTATTTCCTCTATTAGATCGGGAAAATTGTAGCCTTTCGTAAAGATAATCTGGTTGCTTTGTGTTAACTATTTTGTGCAGAAATATTAGAGTCGGCATTTTAGCAGATTTTCAAATGAAACATTGTTTATCCGCTTTGAAAACAGCGAGATTTCGTCAAATCTTTTAATTTAATATGTATCTGGCAACATTGTTATAAGTTACTTTTACGCCCGTCCTACACAGGCCACTGCCACAGCCACTACATCTATATACGTATTATCAACGAAAAATTTTTCGAATTAGTCGAATCTCTCGCCATTAACATTTCTGCTTACACATGCCACTGCAATTTCATTTTGAAAATGTTGTCAAAGCGTAAACTTCCACCATCATACCCATCTCTTTTGCTACATTTTCGTAGGCTTTGTTCTTTAAATCGTTAAGATTTATTGTTCATATCCCACAAGGGTGGCAATGGTATAAATTAATTATTTTTAAAATATTCTCGGTTAAAATTAACAAACTTGTATTTTTATATGCACATTTCAAGAAATGAATCATAATAATACATTTAACAAGTTAAAGCTTTAATTACAATTTTGCAGTAATCCAGTAAATTTATATTAAATTTTATACAGGGTAACATTAATCATCGTTAGTGGCAGCAATTACTCGAATGAAAAATTTGGTGCCATTAGTGTGACCACTGCGAAAAATGTTTGTGTATTAGTAAAAAAAATGTGAGTGTATTGAGTTTTTCGAACTGGCAGTGGCCTGTGTAATGGGCGGGTTAACTTTTGTTTGCTTATTGAATCACAACTGGCAAATAGCTCGCATCCATATAAAAGTGTAAAAATATATAATATAAAGGTGTAAAATATTGAGAGTTCATAGCATTCCATGCGTTTTACCACAGGCAGCATTTACATAATCAGACCAGTTATGTTTTTTGTTAAAAATTATTCTGAGGTTCTTGGCAGTTTCAGTAACCTAAATAGTTGAGTTATCTAAAACTAATGGTGTCAGAGTGGTAGGTAGAATGTTAGAGTTTCCAATAATCATTGCTTTTGACTTCTTCGCGTTAAAACAAAGCCCATTGACTGATGCCCATCTATATACTTTTTTAAGATTGTCATTAATTTTTCTTATGCAGTTTATGGCATCCAACTGCATACAACTGATGTAAAGCTGCACATCATCTGCATACATTTGTATTTCACAGTTGTCTAGTTGTGAAGCTAAGTCATTGGAGTATATGGAATACAAAATTGGACCAAGTATTGAATCTTGAGGTACACCACGCTTAATTAGTAAAGTGGTTGATATCTCAATGCCATTGTAAACAGATTGACTCTACCATTAAGGTATGTGCCAATAAGCTTTGTAGCAGTAGGTGAAAATTTGCACATATTTTTAAGCATAAGCCAACCTTTCAATAGATTAAGCGGAGTATATCAAGGATGTCTTCTCTCTCCGCTCCTTTTTATCACAACCCTTGATGTTATTCTTGCATATACCAATGATCAAATCATGGGTATTCAATGGAGAATAAACCAGCAACTCGAAGATCTAGAATATGCTGACGATATCGTCCTTCTTGCCACAACGAAGGAAAACATGCAAAGAAAGATTGATGACCTGTCCCTAAAAGCAGAACAATTTGGTTTACGAATAAAAGCAAATACAAAGTGCATCGCAGTAAAAAGCTCTCAACCAACAACATTCACTCTAAAGAACAACCCAATTCAACATGTAAATATCTTCTGCTATGTTGGAAGCAATATCACACCCACAGTGGCGCCCGTAGAGCAAACGAGGTTGCAAAAATCAAAATTTTCACGTGCGCCGATGAAGTTTTGAATAAACCCGTGTTATAGGAAACTTTTCAACAATTTCAAATATGCTACTAAGAGTACTAATATCACATTTTTAGTTTAGAAGATATAACCGTTCAAAGTTGACCGACTTTCGGTTTTCAAAAAAACACACAATTTTTAGTCAATTTGTTGCGATTTCAGGTGTAATATCACGAAAAATAGGTAACGAATCGCCTTATTTTTTGTTTGTATTGATTGATGTATTTATTAAATGTATAATGATAAAAAAAAAAAAATTAACTGTTTGCTTTGTGTTTCTCCTGGTAAATCACTATTTAAAAACTATCCGTTTTTTCACTATTTTTCAACTTTGACGGAAAATAAAAAAAAATCTATATTTTTCTATATTTGCCATATTTGCAAAACATGTTCTTTGATTATTTCTTTACATAATTCAAAAGGTTTTATCTGCCCGTACGTGCCCGTTTGGCTTCTAGAGGTAAAAAAGGTTAAAAAGACATGGTTGCAGAAATTGTATGGCGTGCATCCCTTACATGTTTTGACTGACAGTAGTTTGATCTAATAGTTTGAAAATTGCATTTTAAGTCGGTTGTCTACCTGTGAGCCTCTGCCAAAGTGTACTCCCAATATTCTGTTACAGGCTCAGGATGCACAAAAAACTACTCATTGAAATTCGCAGGTACGCACCTCACTTAAAAATTACTTTGGAGTACAAATGGTCAAGAACAATATTGAATTATGGTCCCTCCAGGTAGGCACAAATCTTATTTAGACACGAGCATAATATCAAAATTGCATAATTCAGCCTAAATCCATATGTATGCAGGGAACAGGTAAATTTTTAGGCATGGTAGCATAAGCCTATATACTGCAAAATAAGCATAATGCATCGATTAGTCTACGACTGAAAGTTGGCGCAACAAGTGCTGAAACCATGACGTTAAACATTTTAAAATTATTTGAACTGTTTCGAAGGTCAACCACACCAAAGTTTTTCACGGAAGCTGCTTTAGAAGAACTTGATAGCTTATACGGAAATATTGAGAGAAGCGAAATTATAAAAAATAATTTTTATCTGATATATGCAAATATTAAGGTAAAATGGGTGAAATCTAATCGAACCATTCAGAACTTCAACTCCAAATACGAGGACTGGCTTAATGAAGACACCATCCTGGATATATTGGCAGTAGATAAACCCACCACATCAACCAGAGGAGCAAAAGGAAGGCCAAAAAAAGTATTGAGGAGTGTTCAATTTTCACGAGAAAGAGGAAACTTGCCGATGCCACCAATGACTTGACCACGAAGCATTTATCGGACGCGCTGTCTATTAAATATACAAAGGATAGTACAAGAGTTAGGTCGCAGATTACAAAATCTGTTGCTGATGCAAGCCCACTGCGACTAAAAAGGATTAAGGAAAGCATTCCCATGCCCACAAACGCACACATTAAAAATTATGGTTCCGAAGAAGCCTTGGCCTTGTTTATGGAATTAGTCGAATCTCTCGCCATTAACATTTCTGCTTACACATGCCACTGCAATTTCATTTTGAAAATGTTGTCAAAGCGTAAACTTCCACCATCATACCCATCTCTTTTGCTACATTTTCGTAGGCTTTGTTCTTTAAATCGTTAAGATTTATTGTTCATATCCCACAAGGGTGGCAATGGTATAAATTAATTATTTTTAAAATATTCTCGGTTAAAATTAACAAACTTGTATTTTTATATGCACATTTCAAGAAATGAATCATAATAATACATTTAACAAGTTAAAGCTTTAATTACAATTTTGCAGTAATCCAGTAAATTTATATTAAATTTTATACAGGGTAACATTAATCATCGTTAGTGGCAGCAATTACTCGAATGAAAAATTTGGTGCCATTAGTGTGACCACTGCGAAAAATGTTTGTGTATTAGTAAAAAAAATGTGAGTGTATTGAGTTTTTCGAACTGGCAGTGGCCTGTGTAATGGGCGGGTTAACTTTTGTTTGCTTATTGAATCACAACTGGCAAATAGCTCGCATCCATATAAAAGTGTAAAAATATATAATATAAAGGTGTAAAATATTGAGAGTTCATAGCATTCCATGCGTTTTACCACAGGCAGCATTTACATAATCAGACCAGTTATGTTTTTTGTTAAAAATTATTCTGAGGTTCTTGGCAGTTTCAGTAACCTAAATAGTTGAGTTATCTAAAACTAATGGTGTCAGAGTGGTAGGTAGAATGTTAGAGTTTCCAATAATCATTGCTTTTGACTTCTTCGCGTTAAAACAAAGCCCATTGACTGATGCCCATCTATATACTTTTTTAAGATTGTCATTAATTTTTCTTATGCAGTTTATGGCATCCAACTGCATACAACTGATGTAAAGCTGCACATCATCTGCATACATTTGTATTTCACAGTTGTCTAGTTGTGAAGCTAAGTCATTGGAGTATATGGAATACAAAATTGGACCAAGTATTGAATCTTGAGGTACACCACGCTTAATTAGTAAAGTGGTTGATATCTCAATGCCATTGTAAACAGATTGACTCTACCATTAAGGTATGTGCCAATAAGCTTTGTAGCAGTAGGTGAAAATTTGCACATATTTTTAAGCATAAGCCAACCTTTCAATAGATTAAGCGGAGTATATCAAGGATGTCTTCTCTCTCCGCTCCTTTTTATCACAACCCTTGATGTTATTCTTGCATATACCAATGATCAAATCATGGGTATTCAATGGAGAATAAACCAGCAACTCGAAGATCTAGAATATGCTGACGATATCGTCCTTCTTGCCACAACGAAGGAAAACATGCAAAGAAAGATTGATGACCTGTCCCTAAAAGCAGAACAATTTGGTTTACGAATAAAAGCAAATACAAAGTGCATCGCAGTAAAAAGCTCTCAACCAACAACATTCACTCTAAAGAACAACCCAATTCAACATGTAAATATCTTCTGCTATGTTGGAAGCAATATCACACCCACAGTGGCGCCCGTAGAGCAAACGAGGTTGCAAAAATCAAAATTTTCACGTGCGCCGATGAAGTTTTGAATAAACCCGTGTTATAGGAAACTTTTCAACAATTTCAAATATGCTACTAAGAGTACTAATATCACATTTTTAGTTTAGAAGATATAACCGTTCAAAGTTGACCGACTTTCGGTTTTCAAAAAAACACACAATTTTTAGTCAATTTGTTGCGATTTCAGGTGTAATATCACGAAAAATAGGTAACGAATCGCCTTATTTTTTGTTTGTATTGATTGATGTATTTATTAAATGTATAATGATAAAAAAAAAAAATTAACTGTTTGCTTTGTGTTTCTCCTGGTAAATCACTATTTAAAAACTATCCGTTTTTTCACTATTTTTCAACTTTGACGGAAAATAAAAAAAAATCTATATTTTTCTATATTTGCCATATTTGCAAAACATGTTCTTTGATTATTTCTTTACATAATTCAAAAGGTTTTATCTGCCCGTACGTGCCCGTTTGGCTTCTAGAGGTAAAAAAGGTTAAAAAGACATGGTTGCAGAAATTGTATGGCGTGCATCCCTTACATGTTTTGACTGACAGTAGTTTGATCTAATAGTTTGAAAATTGCATTTTAAGTCGGTTGTCTACCTGTGAGCCTCTGCCAAAGTGTACTCCCAATATTCTGTTACAGGCTCAGGATGCACAAAAAACTACTCATTGAAATTCGCAGGTACGCACCTCACTTAAAAATTACTTTGGAGTACAAATGGTCAAGAACAATATTGAATTATGGTCCCTCCAGGTAGGCACAAATCTTATTTAGACACGAGCATAATATCAAAATTGCATAATTCAGCCTAAATCCATATGTATGCAGGGAACAGGTAAATTTTTAGGCATGGTAGCATAAGCCTATATACTGCAAAATAAGCATAATGCATCGATTAGTCTACGACTGAAAGTTGGCGCAACAAGTGCTGAAACCATGACGTTAAACATTTTAAAATTATTTGAACTGTTTCGAAGGTCAACCACACCAAAGTTTTTCACGGAAGCTGCTTTAGAAGAACTTGATAGCTTATACGGAAATATTGAGAGAAGCGAAATTATAAAAAATAATTTTTATCTGATATATGCAAATATTAAGGTAAAATGGGTGAAATCTAATCGAACCATTCAGAACTTCAACTCCAAATACGAGGACTGGCTTAATGAAGACACCATCCTGGATATATTGGCAGTAGATAAACCCACCACATCAACCAGAGGAGCAAAAGGAAGGCCAAAAAAAGTATTGAGGAGTGTTCAATTTTCACGAGAAAGAGGAAACTTGCCGATGCCACCAATGACTTGACCACGAAGCATTTATCGGACGCGCTGTCTATTAAATATACAAAGGATAGTACAAGAGTTAGGTCGCAGATTACAAAATCTGTTGCTGATGCAAGCCCACTGCGACTAAAAAGGATTAAGGAAAGCATTCCCATGCCCACAAACGCACACATTAAAAATTATGGTTCCGAAGAAGCCTTGGCCTTGTTTATGGACTTACAACTTTCCAAAGAAAAATATGAGATACTACGGGCATCCTTGATGCGACACGGGGCTGACGTTTTACCAGGATGCAAGCATATTACGCAAGCCATAATAAATTCACGACCACTGCATACGAAGTTTACGGAAGTCTCTGTGAAAGCCAATCTGCAGGATCTCATGGGCCATACAGCAAAACGGTTGTTGGAGAGTCTTCCTGAAAATGAGGTGAAAATTCTTCCTGAGAAACTGACATTGATCAGCAAATGGGGCGGCGATGGATCATCCGGACAAAGCGTTCATAAGCAAAGGATATCTTCCGATGACGCTACAATATCGGACGGAAATATGTTTATGGCATCTGTTGTTCCTTTGCGGCTAAAATCTGATGTTTCCCTACACTGGAAAAATCCACGTCCGTCATCATTGCATTATTGCCGGCCAATAATGTTTCAGTTTGCAAGGGAATCGGCAGAACTCATAAGGACCACGATGAAGGACATTGAAGAACAAATAAGCAAGATTAAGCCTACAAAGCTGCAAATTGGAGAAGGAAAATATATTGAATGCAATTACGAGTTCCACCTGACCATGGTTGACGGAAAAGTCGTAAACGAACTGACAGGAACAACCTCAACATTGTCATGCACGATTTGCAAAAAGAGTCAGAAGAACTTTGGTAATTTAAACGATTCTACAAACGAGGAGAATTACGAATATGGAATGTCACCATTGCACGCAAGGATAAGGTGTATGGAGTTCTTGCTAAAACTAGTGTATACCCTACCACAAGAGGAGGAAAACTTCGATGAAAATACATCAATAAAGGATAAGGAAAATATCAGAAAGAAGCAAATACAGAATGCTTTTTTTAAACAAGTTGGACTAAAAGTAGACTGTCCCAAGCACGGATACGGTAACTCAAACGATGGAAACACTTCTAGGAGATGATGAGGCAGTAACTAGAATCACTGGAATTGACAATCAAATCGTGAAAAGATTGGGAACGATCTTGAATGTTTTAAACTGCAAAGAAAATGTCAATTCTACAAAATATGGAGAATATGCATCGAAAACTGCATCTCTTTTAGCAGAAATGTATCCACAGAAGAAGTTGACCCCGACCGTCCATAAAATATTGGCGCATGGCAAAGATATAATTGAGTACCAGTCTTTGCCAATTGGAGAGCTTTCTGAAGAAGCACAGGAGTCTCTTAACAAATTTTATAAAAAATATAGATTGCAGAACACATTCAAAGCATCAAGGGTAAGGCCAAATGAGGACCTCTTCAACATGTTGGCAGCATCTTCCGATCCACTTATTTCTTCCCTGCGGCATGTGAAGTCACGAATAGAGTTAGAAAATAATTATAGTTTAGAAATGATTAGTCTTTTAGATATACCTTCTCTTACGAATTGTGATGAATATTTTACAGAAAATTTAAAAAATAAATTTAAAAAAGAATTAATTTTTTTTTAATTTGTTGGGTAATAATTTAAAACATAAAACGTTAAAGAAAAAAAATAAAAACAATCTAAAAATGTAAAAATAATTTTTTTTAGTTACCATAAAATTGATTTTTCTACAAATTTTAACTTTGATAACCCATAAGTAGGCCCCTACAAAGCGTAGCACCCTTTCCAACGCCTGTATAGAAACCGAAACATGGATGGTAAACCAAACCATTAAACGCCAACTGCAAAGTTTCACAAACAGATGCCTGCGCAACATCTTAAAAATATGGTGGCCAAGAACAGTATCGAACCAAGAACTGCTACCAATCTCTGAGCAGGATGACATCAATATGCAAATCAGAAGAAAAAAAAATACAACTGGCTAGGCCACACACTCCGTAAGCCATACGACGAAATATCTTTTCCAACGCTCTATGCTAAATTTCTTTTATCAATTAAGGACTTAATTTCTAGTGAGAACCATGGTTCTTCACTCTTAAGTTTCTTTGTTTTCACCAAAACAAATTTATTGTATAAGCTTTGAACATTACTTCGCAAAAAATTAGTTTGATCATCAACGTAAGGCATATAAAAACTTTCAGATTCGTTGTGGCAAGTTAAATTGTAAATTGTATAAATAAAACAATATTAAAGTTTGAATATCTGAACATTAGCAAACAATGGTTGATATAATTTACTCAAAAATAAAGAACTTAGAAATGTGTAAATGATTATAAAACAGCCCAAAAAATATGTATTCTAGAATGGTTTTTGGTCATCGTGGTTGCTGATTCGCATGCTTTAAGGTTATGTACCTATCAGCATGTGTTCTGGTTATATTATAACATAACCTATCGTTTAACTTAGTTTTAAGGACTCATACTCGCAGCTCACCCTAACTTCCTTTGCGAAGGCATTGGTTGCATAGGGGAACTATTCGATTTTACCCTGGATATTTGCACCTCTTCCATTAAAATTTAGATTTAATAATAATAATAATAAATTGAAGTTACACAACAATACAGAAAAAAATTATAAATTTTTGAAAAAAAAGGGAATTAAATAAGTAAATAAAAAATGGACGATGAAAGTTTTATTGTTTTGGTGCAGACCGATATAAATTGCAGCTTGGCACCACATTGCCAAGGAGATGAATGTCCGTTGTAATTAAAAGAAATAAATTTTCTACTTACATATAAAATTTCGTATTTTGTTATAGGAGATATGTATGAAGAGATGGTCCTATCTTCGGGACAGGTAAGCTTGGGAAAAGCGCCAGGAGAACAGCGCATCTGGCAGTGGCGCGAGTTTTAAAATACGATGACCACTTATGAGCACAGTGGAGTTTATAGCTCCCCATGTCATTCCTGGACCGTAAGTTTTTTAATTATTATATATGTGACCTTCTCCGAGAAAAGGGACTTAGTGTGTCAAAAAACGGGTTGTGTCAAAAACGGTGAATTCTGGTACCTAAAAGGGTGTAGAAACTTTAAATGCGTTTTTTTCTCAAAACTTAATTTTCACACACTAGGTCCCTTTTCTAGGAGAAGGTCACATATTAATTTACGTTCAGTACAATTATAACTTAATATTTGCCGAATGCGATCATCCATAAACATTTCCGAAGAATCGCTATTTCCTTTATCTGTGGACTGGTCTCAAAGTTCTTTTTCGTCGGATTCGCAAACGTCTGTGCCGTTACTTACTTCAGTGTACTCACCAAACTCTTCTCCGTCAATTGCTCCGCCATCCTATCCAGCTACAGTGCCAAAGTGGAAGAGACAAAGTTGTGAAGTATCGGATGTGGACCAATATTTTTCCGAAGCCTTGGGGGTACTTAAAAAAACTGTGTAAAAAGTCAGATATGGTCATATAAGAGAACAACGTAATACAAAATCGTTTTTTTCCATTTCATTTTAATCGTAAAGTATTTCTCGTATGATTATTTTATTATCATATAATAATTTTTGTCAGCAACACTCTGCACTGGGCGGATCGATGTAAAACGGTTTATATACATTTCATTTGTTGCTGGATCCATCAACTTTTGTATATAGACATATTTTCCCTCTTGATAAGTGGATCCAATTTCAGTTTGCACATCCTCTATTAAATATGGTCCTTGGTACCACGCCCAATAATCTTAATAGATCTCGAATATTATAAGATCCCAGAAGAGCTCAAACTGAACATACGGTTTACGTCTGAAGGTGCTATTACACGATGTGTTTTTTACATATGTACTGTCACTTTTTTTTATCCATATGAAATTCCGCATGTCTGTCAAAATTGTCTTTTACATACGATTCATAATTTTTGCTGTCGCACGTGCATATGTATTTCCGTATGACATAACCTCTAAATGTAAACAACAGCTGATTTAATTTGTGAATTTACAAAAATTTATTGTTAAAAAAAAAGTTATATATTTTTTAATTGTTAATTAATATTAAACAATTTATTTTTCTTTCAATATTAATCTTTATAATTTACTCTGTTTTTCTTTCGCCACAAGCAGTGTTGTATTTTCAAATGTTTGTCATGCCAAAATAGAACCTGTTCTAATTGAAAAATGTATATATGACTTTCATCATGTATTGTACATAAACAACATTTCATATGTATCACACGATGTGTACAACTTTTGTTGTGGGAAAATTTGACAGTACATATGTAAAAAACACATCGTGTAATAGCACCTTAAGCTCTATGATAATTATGGTTCCGGACAAAGAAATGCATCAATTTAAGTTGATCTCATAGGGGAAATTTGTATTCGAAATTTATTTTGTTTTTATTTTATTTATTTAACACAGATGAACGGACATACATACAGATAGACGAAAAACGTTAAATCGACTCAGAATTTAAATCTATATAATGGTTACAAATATCACTGCAAACATCATTAAAGGTGTACTAGCAATTGATTGTTATAGAGTATGAATATGAATATGGTCTTTGATAGAGTAAAAGGTGCAAATAGTGTATTCACATAAGCTCTTTTCGTTTACTTTCCCAGTAAAAACCAGTAAAAACCAAAATTTCAGCGAGTAGGAAATTTTAGTTCTCAAAAACATAAATATCCAAAATAGTAAACGAATAGCAATTTGCAAGAATTTCCAAGTTCATAGAACTGATTGTAAACACATTCGAAAGTGAAGAAAAAGTGAAATTCTAAATTAAAACAAGTAAGAGTGTTAAATCGGCTGTGCCGAATTTTTTGATACCCTCCACCTGCGTCTCAAACTCAATATTACACCCAATGTTGAGTACGGATACCACTTTAAAACTATTGCCGATACTGAAACATTCATTCCGAATACCAGTTAAAATGTAATGATCATGTGTTCTATAGGAAGAATTAATTACTATTTGATTGCTAGGGTAGAAATCATATAAGTTCCCTAAGTCCTTCATAGAACACTAACGAAATTCATTATTTAACACAGCCGGCGTTATAATACCAAAAGTTTGATCCCTCTTAGAATGTTTTAAGACCTTAGAAGTTATACGATAATAAAAAAAATGCAAATGATTCTTGGCTAAAAATTATTAATATATAAAATGAATTAGCTAGTAGTACAAAAATAATAAAAACAGAAAAGAAATTAAAGATAAAAAATAAAACGATTCATATTTAATGTTTAATTTTTAATTTTCCATCTTTCATTTTCCATTTTTCAATTTCCATTTTTCATTTTTCATTTTTCATTTTCCGTTTTTCATTTTCTATTTTTCATTTTCCATTCTCCATTTTTCATTTTTTATTTTCCATTTTTCATTTTCCATTTTTCACTTTTCATTTTCCATTCTCCATTTTCGATTTTTCAATTTCCATTATCCATTTTTCATTTTCCATTCTCCATTTTTCATTTTCTATTTTCCATTTTCCATTCGTAATTTTTAATTTTTTATTTTCCATTTTTCATTTTCCATTTTTCATTTTCCATTTTTCGTTTTCATTTAACGATAACAAAAATATGTGGCAATACTACAAACATAGCTCATGGTAGTTGTGTTTCTTGGTATGATTGCATCATTTTGTTGTGGCTTTTTTTGAACTGTGAATGTTTTTGTACATCTATTGTGTTCAACCACTAGAATTTTATTTTGGGTTTTATGTTTTTTTTTAGAGGTATCTACATATTTTTGATCGTATCTAAGCACAATGATGCCCGATTTAGCCCATTTTCAACACCGACCTGCTGGGAGTTATGGCAAATGCTATTGTTGAACCTTACCAAGCAAAATGGGTTTTTTGTGACTGAGCGTGATTTCAACAGACAGAAGGACAGACAGATAGACGGACATCGCTATATTGACTCGAGCTGTGATAAGGATCAAGAATATATGTACTTTATGGGGTCGGAAATTAGTTTTTCGATGCGTTGCAAACGGAATGACAAACCTATATATACCCTCTGCCACTGAGGTGTGGAGGGTATAAAAAAAGAAATATACCTTAATTAGAACAATTTATTTTATTTAACATGTAAAAATATTCATTAAAACTAATATCATTACCTATTGCTTTTGAAAATAAACATTTATTATGAAAGCACTTGGCAGATACACATATTTTTTGGCAGGAACCGGTTTTAAAAGATTAAAATTAAATAAACATCGTTAATTTCCTCAGATTTATTATATAAAATTTTTGCACACAAATAGAATTGTTGTATTTTTGCTTTATTTACCCTATACCATGGTTTAGAGACCCCAACTCTTCGGTCCAACTATAGAAAATAAGCATAAAACAAATTTGTGTGGCATTGTTGTTAATTTTTTTGGCTGCAGATATGAAAAAGATCATATCGGATGCTATATTTATATGGGGACTATGTCGAAAAATGGACCCAAACCACATAGTGGTTTAAGGTATAAAAACTAGCAAGTTTTCAAAAAATGAACTGTCACTCATTTGTTCTCTTTTTCTAGGTTTTTGAAGTAAACGAACGGGATCCAGTAAATTTTGTGATAATTTGTACAAATTATTACAAATTATCATGTAAACGAACAGAGCTACAAACCTTACTTTATAAATTTGATCACGTGTTTGTTATATCATTGCGGAACAACGACAAAATTTTGTATATTTAATAAGCAATGAGCTCTAAAAAATATTTACAGACATAAAATACAATAATAATGAAACTATTGAACCCAGTTTTATTTTTATTAAAGCTTACAAAGTTTTATAGCTCTAATCACTACTTATCAACTTATGGAGCTTTTTCCGAAACATTTTCATTTGGGATCTTATAGTGGGTTCTATCACTCTTTTTGGAACCGTTTAAAATATTCCAAATATTAAACACCTTTTTTGTACTCTTCCTTTTCACAAACACCCTTCTTCACTGGCTTCAGCTCCAGACAGTTCGTAGGACTTGCCTACTACTTTCTTACCGTAGTCAAGCACCATATGTATGAGAAAATTAAAATCTAAGTGACTAAAAAATACGACTATTAATGAATTGCTAGCAGATTCCAGACCTCGAAATTCGAGCGCAAATTCTAGGAAATTTTTTTTTTTCCATTTAATCCAGACCCTAAAAGACAATTCACAAATCAACACAAAAACAAACTCATTTTTATTACAAGCACATTAACAAATTTAATAAACACACACATAGCATTGTATAATTTTATGTATGTGTTAGTAGCAACTTTAAATTCAATTCACTCAAAATAAAGGAAAAAATTTAAAAACCTGTAAATCTGCAAAACGGCTAAGAAATATCTTTCAAATAATATACGTTTGGTCAAAATCGGGTAGAACAAAACATCAGTCACAAGGAATCGCCTAGCCTATTAATATTATAGATTGTGTTATAAACACAGAAAAGATTTATCCTCTGATTTTCTTCCAGATGTATTGAAGACTGCTAAACTCGAAATCCGCCAAAAAAATATTTTTTTTTGTTTTTGTTTTATTATTTATACTATATCTAGAGTTGGATTCAACCTTGTTTCTAAAAACATCTAAATCAAAATTAAAATCCGTTTTTCAGCAATATACATATGGGGGATTTCATGTCAAGTGCACCAACTTTTGAAACCGATGTCTTCCGATCGGGATGAACCAAGGTTAGTCCTATTAGATAGTAGTTCAGACACAATTTTTCAACAAGATCGGTCCAGATCTCTATGAGTAAGAGGGGATCAAAATTTGACATTTTGGCCAAACAGGTGTTTTTTCTCACCAATGTAACTTATTACCTATTGTTCCTAGAAAATTTTCTCCCAAAGAGTTTAGATAGCTATTTCTTCAATATTTCGGAAAAAAGACTTAAAAAAAAAAAAAAAATTTGTAGACTTCTTTTTTGTTAAATTAAAGCATTTTTTGCCTTTTTTTCCAAAAAGGGCATTTTTTTTTTTTTATTTTTTCATAAGAAAGCTTAGGATTTTTCCTTTAAGAGCTTTTTGGTCGCTTAGTGGGATGGGAGTGGGATATCTATCAAAATAAATGTTTTGTAACTCAAGACAACGGTTTTTCAATTTTTCACAAATGCACTATTGTGAATTTTTTTCTATTTGTGTCTAAAACTTTACAAATAAAACTTATACTGAGAAACTAGACAAACTAAACTTTCCGAAGGTATGTAACATACCTTCATAACATAACAGAAGAGAATGGTTATCTGTAACCTGAAAGAGTTATTTGCAACATTTCAATCTGAACACGAGGATGTTAGAATTGGCTTCACGAAATTAACCCAAATGAGGCCAAAACATTGCGTTTTGGCAGAAAGCAGCGGAACTCACACAGTATGCGTTTGCATTTACCATGCAAATGTTAAACTGATGTTGAAGGAAATCAACTTAAAGTATTTAACAGATGATTCGGCAGAAGATTTACACGATTACCGCGATTGCCTTAAATTGACTATGTGTCCTAATGCAACAACTACTTGCCACTTAGGTGAATGTACCAATTGCCCGAAAACCACATTCATCAAAGAAAATTTAATCAACTCTTTAGATCGAGAATATCAGAAGAGGTCAAATTTGATTCTTGGATTCAGACTGACAGATGCACATTGAAAACAATCATTTTAAATGTGGATGATTTTGTGGAAGAAATGTGTACAGGATTGCTAAACTTGAGAAACCATGACTTTTTAGTCAAAGAGCAATGGTCATTCTTCAAGGATTTGAAGATACATTTGAAGTCTGGTGAATTCGTTATTTCATATGATTTCGCAGAAAACTATAAATATGTTCTTCAGGATGCCATACAAGCATTCCACTTCAATAACGACCAAGCAACTATATTCACAGTAGTTATTTACTACATGAAAGATGAAAAACTGGAACACAAAAGTATGGCAATCATATCCGACGATTTAAAACATGATACCGTTGCAGTTTATGAGTACCAGAAGAGAATGCTAAAATTTCTAAAATCTAAATTTACAGTAAAGAAGGTATACTACGTTTCGGACGGAGCTCGTCAACATGTTAAAAACAAAAGTAACTTGGCAAATCTTATGGCCCACGAAAAAGATTTTGGAATGCCAGCTGAGTGGCATTTTCATCCTACTGCTCATGGTAAAGGAGCATGTGATGGTATTGGAGCAAACCTTAAAAGAAATGCAGCGAAGTATAGCCTCCAGTGCTCTCATCAAGATCGCATCTTAGATGCGACTGCTCTATTCCATTGGGCAAAGAGTTATTGTAAAGAAACTAAAATAGTTTTTAGTAGCAAAGAGGATCATCAGGAAACATTGAAAACACTGAAGAGCAGATTCGATGCTACGGTAACAATCGATGGCACCGCTCAATACCATGCTTTTATACCGCTTGTCGATGGAAGACCCAAGTTGAAAAAGTTTTCTGCCTCTATTCAATGCGATTTCTTTCCAAAGACAACAAATAAACTAGCAGCGAAATCAACAGCTGAACCTAGTAACGCCAAGAAAGGATTGACAAAAAAACGCAGTAAATAAAGGCGACAAAAAAGCTGGATGAAAGACTGGGTATTTAAAAATTTACAAGACTTAAATACTTCATCAGCTACAATAAATTAAGTATAAAAATAGTTATGATATAAATGGATCTAATGCAATTAAGATTAAATTTTAATAAATTATTTATCTTTTTATTTTTAATGTTATTATTATTATACATTAATTTAATTATTATTAAAAATAAATAAAATATAATAATTTTTCAACATTTCTAAAGAAAAAAAGCGATTTTTTTCCTGAGGTTAACATATTGTGGGTATTACAGTATCGAGAGTATAAAATTTTAGTTAGGTATGTTATATACCTTCGGAAAGTTTAGTTTGTCTAGTTTCTCAGTATAAGTTTTATTTGTAAGGTTTTAGACACAAATAGAAAAAAATTCAAAATAGTGCATTTGTGAAAAATTGAAAAACCGTTGTCTTGAGTTATAAAACATTTATTTTGATAGATATCCCACTCCCATCCCACTAAGCGACCAAAAAGCTTTTAAAGGAAAAATCCTAAGCTTTCTTATGAAAAAATAAAAATAAAAAAAATGCCCTTTTTGGAAAAAAAAAAGGCAAAAAATGCTTTAATTTAGCAAAAAAAAAGTCTACAAATTTTTTTTTTTTTTTTAAGTATTTTTTTCCGAAATATTGAAGAAATAGCTATCTAAACTCTTTGGGAGAAAATTTTCTAGGAACAATAGGTAATAAGTTACATGGATGAGAAAAAACACCTGTTTGGCCAAAATGTCAAATTTTGATCCCCTCTAACTCAGAGAGTTCTGGACCGATCTTCTTGAAAAATTGTGTCTAATCTACTATCCAATAGGACTAACCTTGGTGCAAATCGGAAGACATCGGTTTCAAAAGTTGGTGCACTTGACATGAAATCCCCCATATACATAAATATCTGTATTTGCAACATGTAAATTGCGAATATTATTTTCATATACATACTTTTTAATATAGAAAAATTAAATTTAAATTTTTTTGAAAAAAAACATTTGTTTTTACTTACTTATCTGCTTGTTTGGATAGATTTTTAACCCTTTTCCCGTAATCCAGTCGAGCTGAAACTTTGCAGGCAGACTCGTGTACCTCTAAAGTGAATCAACTCAAAATTTCTCAATTTTCACTTTTTGCAAGAAAACGATACACAGTGGTCATATCTATCAAATGCAAAAATCTTACATTGATTTTTCTAGGCTTTCGCAAAAAAAACATGTAAGAAAATTATAGTCGGTCTAGACCGACTATACGATACCCTATACCATGCGTTTAGAGACCCTATCTCTTAGGCCCAACTAATTGGATATAGAAAATAAGCATAAACCAAATTTGTGTGGTATTTTTATTAATTTTTTTGGCTGCAGATATGAAAAAGTTCATATCGGATGCTATATCTGTATGGGGACTAGGTCCCAAAATGGATCGATCCTGACCATGGTTGGAAAAGTCTCTTGTATTTTGCAAAAATATGTACAAACAAAATTTGAGATGAATCAGTGCAATATTTTTGTTTTTTTATAGATTTAAGTGAAGATCGGGAAGCAGCTCTATATGGGGCCTATGAGTTTTCCCATAGGGATCGTTTTTGGACTACTCATTAATGGATGTAATAGACACATTATACCCAAACCACATAGTGGTATAGGGTATAAATACAATTGTAACCCTCTTTGTGTTATAAGAGTAGCTGCTTTAGAATCCACTAAAAAACATATTTTGAGATGCACCCAAAAAAGTTGTTATTTTTGATGATCACTGAAAAAATCGCAAAAACAACCACTATTGTATACTTATTATTCGCAATTCTTTACAATGAAACAAATGTTTTTAAGTTTTATAGTAAATATTAAGAGAAACTGTTGTATCATCATGTAATATATTTCAATACATGATGATACAATTATTTGCAAATAAATGGAGTATAATAAAAACTTGGTATTTATGGGTTGGTGTTTTTATTTTTCTGCTTATTGATTTGAAACCATGTTAGCATTTTTTGTAATGCTTGTTTATGTAGCTAGCCTATATTTAAATAGAGTACAAACTTGTCCATTAGAAATTTTTTTACAATATTTTTATTTAAACAGTTGCAATTGAAAAGTTTTTCGACGATTTATTAAATGGTTTTATTCTTTTGGGTGGTTATTGTTGATAAAGAAAACACAACAAATTGTATTGAACGCAGCAACCTTTGGAAGAACCGTTTGGGAAGCACTACCATAATACAATGAAGAGTCATATAATAAGTTCCAAAATGAATGTGGAACGTATACATAAAGCGGTTTTCCGAATATACCATAACGTGCATTAATTGGTGTTTGTCTTTGCTAGGAAAATGTAACTTCATATATCAAAAGTCTAAACCATATTATTATGGTTTAAATACTAATTTTAATATTACCGGAAATTAACGTACGGTATCCTGCCTGGAAATGGCCGAGCCTGGAAATGATAAAACCACGAGTAGTTTTCCTAGGGTAAAGTAAGCAAAGCAGTGTGAAGGGTTTTACCAGCGCACACTGAGATAAATGGAAAATTTAGTGCGACAAAATTATTTACTTCATATGGATTCAATAAATTTTAATAAAACTAGGTACCTCAAGGTTTTTAAGTTCGTTGATTACGAATCTGATGTTAGTTTTCAAAAATTCAAAATGGCGGATCCAATATGGCGGACAATTTTTAAAAAATTTATCGAATTCGCTTAAAACGGGATTTTTTGGGGTCGCTGATTACGAATCTGATGTTAGTTTTCAAAAACTTATTACACGGGATTTTTGATGTCTGTTTTTAAAAATTAAAAATTCAAAAAATTAAATTTCAAAACATTAGGCCTAATTAAAAACTTAAAACCAGAATACTTATAAAAAGCGGAATTAATAATTATATTTTTTAAAAGTTTTTATTTAAATTTGATCAACTGGTGATGATACTACTTAAAATAATAAGAATTATAATTAATTGTTTCACATTTTTTTTTTTATTATCAAGATGACATACGGGGACATAATATTAATTTTTTTTATTATATATTAACATCTTCATAGTCTTGTACGTCATCAAACTCCTGTTCATAATTCTCTTCTTCGTTGCCACAGACAGTGGGCAGCCTTAGCATAATTAATGCAGTTTCATTAAATTTTGCTTTATTTTTTTTTTAGCTTTTTTCGGTTATCTGTCACAACAGGGTCCGAAGAAACCAGCGTCCAGTTAAATATGTCACTGTTGGTATTGACTCTTTAAATTTTTCTG
This sequence comes from Cordilura impudica, assembly GCA_963682025.1. Taxonomy (NCBI): domain Eukaryota; kingdom Metazoa; phylum Arthropoda; class Insecta; order Diptera; family Scathophagidae; genus Cordilura; species Cordilura impudica. The sequence continues at coordinate 247,172,665 of OY821517.1, forward strand.
GAGTGATGTTGTCTTAAATTTTTATACTCTTTATGACTTGTTTCAGTTACATCCTCTGACAGAAGTCTCTTGTGTTTAACGTGAGTACCCGTCTCGTTGACATAACCTCACGGTGCTCTGAACACTGGATCGGAATATGCGCCGACCACCGCCCCATTGTGTAGTTAACTACACTCCGGTACCAATTCAAGATTTGTGCATTTGGGCAACAAATCCCACTCCTTGGTGGGGAGTCGAGGCCTACCTTACACACCTCTGCTGTTCTAGGGTCACAGCACCCGGTTGAATGCAACTCCACATCGAGCTATGCTCTCCCCGCGATTTGGGTATAAACCACAGCCACCACGATACTCCCCAAGGGGCCGTACCCGCAAGTCAGCTGGAATCAAAGATTCCAGGGGCTCTGACTTCCCGTGGTACCAGATATATATATAAATATATAGCCTCCGGTCAGACTTCGTAGCAAAGCTACTACCAGTATGGCTCCAAACAGCTATGGACTGGTGGCCATTCGAAGGCCTTAGTCCCACACCCATAAACCCACCCTGTGGGTGAGTGTATAGGTACACAACTAAGGCCTTCTAGAAGGTCTTGGGTACACACGAATGCGTACATCCTGTGGATGTAAACACACGTGTGCGATCAAACTCTTCTTAAACGTCTTCTTTTGAAGACTTCACACGCAAACTCATTCATACAACGCACTCTCTCATCATTCACAAGCACACCACTGACATCACAACCATCGTCCGTCAATACGACACCTACAGAATCTAGGTCCCGTATGTCAGAGTAGAATGTGCATATGCACAAAATATGAAACCAGTCCTCGGTAAAAGGTCCACAGTCACACTCAGGCGTATTAGCCAAAGCTCTTTTATACAAAAATGCATTAAATGACCCATGGCCCGTAAGCAAAAAGCCCATACTCAGGCTAAAGCCAAAGTCTGGACGTTTCGCCACGAACGTCACATCGTGAATGAAGGAGTATGTAACCCGTCCATTGTCACTTCTGTCCCATCTATCTTGCCATCTGGAGACAACACACTCATTTAAGAGTGCCTTGCACTCCGTCCAGCTCCTACCACTAACGTCATCGTTAGTCACCCAATCGTCCTGCAACAACGGCTGTCCTTTCTTGATCCTGTAGGCAATACTTTTACGTATCACCTCCAAGTCAAGAGGGGCTACACCTACCAACACCTGTAAGGCCTCCGTGGAGACCGTACGACAACATGGCACACAAGCGAGCAAGACTACCCGTTGACACGACATGATTTTCAGCTTTCCTCTGGCAGTCGTGACCACGCTGGACCACACCGAGGAGCCATATGTTGCGCAGGCAACAAATAGTCCACGGTAAATGGTCCGCATAGAACGCCTGCTGAGGCCCCAGTCATTCCTAAGAATGCGCCGGACACATCCCACCACACCAGTCAATTTCGCCTTGACACGCTCGAGATGAACCAAGAAGTTCATACGCTCACGCATTGTTATCCCCAAGTACTTGACCTCAGTCGCATACTTAAGGCTAACGCCATTGGCCCTAACAGTTGGAGGTCGATTTAGCGATAATCTGCCCTTGAGCAACATCATCACAGTTTTGTCCATTGCTACGTCTACTCCTACCTGTCTACTCCAATCGCAGACAATCTGCATGGCTTCCTCCCCCCTTCTCTCCAGCTCAGCACGAGACTGGCCTTCGATAAGGACGAGCAAGTCATCCGCATATGCGCACACATTGTATGCAACCATCAGCCTCCGCAAAAGAGGATCCATCATTAGATTCCAAATAAATGGACCGCAGATGGATCCCTGCGGACAACCTCTGACCACCTCAATGCACACGGACTCGTTCACACCAGCGACGCAAGCCCGCCTGCCAGAGAAGTAGCTTTTCCATAACTCCAACTCTTGGCAGCCGACCTCGCGTAGCCTCGCTAGAACGCCTTCCCATAACAGGAAGTCGAACGCACCCTTGAAATCAATAAAGATTCCAAGGACATATCCTGCCTCTGTCCTACCGACACACGTTTTAACGTGATGCCAGGCGTCATCTACACTCCTACCACTTCTAAAGCCAAATTGCCACTCGCATGTGCCCTGGTCGATCCTCTCCTGAAGCCTTTTCACCATAATCCTTTCCAATACTTTTCCAAGCACCGGAAGCAGACTGATGCCCCTATAGGAGCGAGGATTGCTCCTGATCCTATCGGGTGATTTAAGCAAAACAACGACACGGGCTATCTTCCACGGATGTGGAAAATACCCCTCTGATACACACTTTTCATAAATTGCCAACAAGTACTCAGGAATGGCCTTCCAGATGCTTTTACACATCTCTCCGGTCATTCCATCCATACCTGGAGACTTTCTACTCCGCGCCTGACAAATGATTAACTCTAACTCAGTTCTGTCCAACGGAGGAGGGGGATCCATCCCCTGAAAAGGAAGATGGATAGGACCCTCCACCCTTGGAAAGAACTCACCCAGCAGAACGCGTATGCATGCCCCCCATGATGGCTATATTTCATTACCAACACGTAGGCCAGACACATCGGTCCGCTGGCTCCTACCTCTACAGAGCTTATAGACTCTGCCCCATGGGTCGTCCCTGTTGTCCCGTACGTATGCTCTCCAGTCATCCTCCTTAACTTTCACGATACGGTCCTTATAGGCACGTAGCTGTGTCGCGTAGTTCGTCGCACGCAGTAGCACATCATCTGCATTGGCCCGCCTGGCTCTCTGGAATCGCTTCCTGAGCTGCCGGACGGTCCGCCGCATTTCTGTTAACTCCCGCGTCCACCATTTAACCCTTCCGGGGATTGTCCTAGAACATCTCCCAAGAAGGGCGTCATTGGTGTTTATCGTCCAATCGTTCAGCTTACCTATCTGTCCATCTATGGTCAGACCCCTGAAATCCCCAATGGAGACCTCAGAGGCCGCCTCCCTAATGCACGAGCCGTAGAAATCCCAATTAATTGGGAGTCTACGCCACCGCATCACATCCGAGACCTCTACAGGGGCGGGTGAGTAATGGAGCACAATCCGTATTGGATTATGATCACTCACCCCCCAATCGTCCTTAACGTCCCAGTCGCAGCGAAAACGCCGCAGTATGACGTCATTTACGGCTGTCACATCAATATCACTCACACCATTAGGACCGGAAAACGTATATAAATCAGAGGGCTGATTTAACGCACTAACACCCCGATTAACCATCCAGTCACTTAACATCTCACCCCGATGGTGGTTCTGATATCCAGACGAATGCCGGGATAACTTACTGAACCACATGGGAGACGATGCGTTCGCGTCCATACCTAGGATAATCGGGTTGCTACTCGCTAGTAGTAGCACCGTATCCATATACGAGATATACGGCTCTAATGGGCTGCTGAACTGACAGTATATGCTTGCCCACTCAAATTTGGTTTTTGCTTATTTTCAATGTCCAATTAGTTGGGCCTAAGAGATAGGGTTTCTAAACGCATGGTATAGGGTATCGTATAGTCGGTCTAGACCGACTATAATTTTCTTACTTGTTATTAATTTTTTTGGCTGCAGATATGAAAAAGTTCATATCGGATGCTATATCTATATGGGGACTAGGTCCAAAAATGGACCAATCCTGATCATGTTTGGTAAAGTCTCTTGTATTTTGCAAAAATATATACAAACAAAATTTGAGAAGAATCAGTGCAATATTTTTGTTTTTAATAGATTTAAGTGAAGATCGGGAAGCAGTCTATATGGGGCCAAAGGGCTCATTTTTGGACTACTCATTAATGGATGTAATGAACGCATACAAACCCAATTTAAGTAAGATCTATATGACAATTTGGATCTTATGGCAATTTATGTCGATTTCATAGGGGTAATTTGTATGGGGGCTAGGTCTGAACATGGACCGATTCTCACCAATTTCAATAGCGTTCATCCTATGGCCGATAAAAGCTTATATACCAAATTTCATCAAAATATATTCATATTTGCGACCTGCAGTTTGATTACAAAGTTTATATGGACACACACACGGACGGACGGACGGACGGACGGACGGACATTGTTAAATCAACTCAAAAAGTGATTCTGATTCGATCGGTATAATTAAAGATGGGTCCAGGTCAAATATTTTTGGTTGTTACAAACAGCAGCACAAAGTCATTATACCCAAACCACATAGTGGTATAGGGTATAAACAGTATATTATATCTACACTACATATAATTGTTATTTTAATCATAACTGCAAATTAAAATAGATACCTGATGCTTAAAAGTATATTTAAAAACCTTTAAACTGTAAATTTACAAATGATTGTAGAGTGTAGAAACAATAAACTCTATAGATATAAGTACAGGTATAAGTATGTAACAGATAATAATACTTTACACGCACGTACAGACTAATGTTATGCGTTAAAAAAATAAATACTTATACGTTGATTGCGCACTGGTATATAGAATATATTAAGTGCAATAGTGGTTACATTTAACAAAATAAAAAATTCCATCTTTGTCGTCGTAATTCGGTTATTTGTCTCTGTGTGCAGCGGTTGTGTTAAGGAAACTACGGTATGAATTATAGTGGTCTTAAAGCATGCGATGCTGATGTTCTTGCAGACCCTGGAAAATTCCTGGAATGGACCTGCCCTCGCTGTAGAAAAATTAATGTGAAGTTGTATAAATTTTTTGAAAATTCCAAAACTGAATTTGATCTACTTAGCAATGACTTCTTATCACTGGATATCATATCCCGATTTTTATCAACTGAGTTTTCTCAGTAAATCGTGAACAAAATCAACATTCGAAATATGTTTAACTAAATTCTTTTAGACCAAACCTGTGATCTATGTCGCATTTTTATTTTTTATGAATTTTTAAAGAACAACAATTTTTTTTTTCAATTCTTTAATTCTTTTTTTTCAAAACTTCCACGATATCTCTGTAACTTAATACTGTTGACGAGTTTTGGATTTCTTTTTAACCCAATATGATGGACCATTTTCAAGTTGTTCCAATATATGTAGTGGAAGTGCCTTAATTTTGGACATAACGGTATATCGCGAAAAGTCGAGCTGATACAAAACCAACTGCAGATTTGAAATCAGCGACTTCAAATTAGTAAAAATTTTAATAAAGTTCCAGTCAACACCAAAAAAGTTAAATTTTGTTCCCTTGTGTAATATTTCAGTTTTCTTTAGATACAGTTTGAAGAATAGGATCTCTTACTAATTATGAAATTAAAATTAATCCTATATCCTTTAAACTGGCTAAATACTTATTGTTAATTGATTACACACAAGATATGTTATTTTAAAATAACATAAATATTCCAAAACAAATTATTTTTCTATAACTTATTTGATTTAAAGCAATTATATTTCTGTATGTTTATGTAATTCTAAAAAAAGCTTGCTAGATACTGTAAAATGTGATATGATATTAGGGCGGGTCGATTTAAAAATCGCCCAAGTGACAAGGAAAGTCGTGTTCTAGGGATCAAAATAAGAAACTTTGCCGGAGGAACCAAACGAATTCTGATGTCCCGACTTTTGACCTGTCTGTCTGTCTGTCTCACTTTGACCCATTTAGAGTGACCCAATCGAGTCCAAATGTATGATCGACCCCCCTAACTTTCGAGGGCCGACCCACCCATGCCAGTGGCACACCTCTGGAAGCCCCCTGGGGGGTTCCCCATACAAACATTTCAAAAAATCACCATTTTTTGTTTAGAATTAGACTATGTTTGATTTAATATTAAAATTAACACTCATACGTATACGTATCTTCTACACTCTGCAATAAATAATACTCATACGCCTTGACTATGGCAGACAGACAGACAGACAGGTCAAAACTCGGGACATCAGACATCAGAATTCGTTTTAGAGGTATGGTTCCTTGGGCAAAGTTTCTTATTTTGATCCCTAGAATATGATTTTCCTTGTCACTTGAGCGATTTTTTTGCCTCCCTACAAATCGACCAGCCCTAATATACATAGTTGACATCAGTTAGTATGTTTGTAATTATATTTGCCTTAAAGTATGGGTTTACAAGCTTACTGAATTATTTTTGCACAGGATTTCCGCTCGCTACCTTCAAACATAGAGTTTAAAGTAGCGAATGCATTTAGAAAAAATTTTTAATCTTAAACTTTTAATTTTTTTTTTTTTTTTGTTTTTTAATTTAACTTTTAATTTTTAACTTCTAATTTTTTATTTTTTTAAATTTTAACTTTTTAATTTTTAATATTTAATTTTTAATTTTTAATTTCTAATTTTTAATTTTTAATTTTTAATTTTTAATTTTTAATTTTTAATTTTTAATTTTTAATTTTTAATTTTTAATTTCTAATTTTTAATTTTTAATTTTTAATTTTTAATTTTTAATTTTTTATTTTTAATTTTTAATTTTTAATTTTTAATTTTTAATTTTTAATTTTTAATTTTTAATTTTTAATTTTTAATTTTTAATTTTTAATTTTTAATTTTTAATTTTTAATTTTTAATTTTTAATTTTTAATTTTTAATTTTTAATTTTTAATTTTTAATTTTTAATTTTTAATTTTTAATTTTTAATTTTTAATTTTTAATTATTAATTTTTAATTATTAATTTTTAATTATTAATTTTTATTTTTTATTTTTAATTTTTAATTTTTAATTTTTAATTTTTAATTTTTAATTTTTAATTTTTAATTTTTAATTTTTAATTTTTAATTTTTAATTTTTAATTTTTAATTTTTAATTTTTAATTTTTGATTTTTAACTTTTAATTTTTAATTTTTAATTCTTAATTTTTAATTTTTAATTTTTAATTTTTAATTTTTAATTTTTAATTTTTAATTTTTAATTTTTAATTTTTAATTTTTAATTTTTAATTTTCAATTTTTAATTTTTAATTTTTAATTTTTAATATTTAATTTTTAATTTTTAACTTTTAATTTTTAATTTTTAACTTCTAATTTTTTATTTTTTCTTTTTTAAATTTTAACTTTTTAATTTTTATATTTAATTTTTAATTTTTTATTTTTAATTTTTAATTTCTAATTTTAAATTTTTAATATTTAATTTTTAATTTTTAATTTTTAATTTTTAATTTTTAATTTTTAATTTTTAATTTTTAATTTTTAATTTTTAATTTTTAATTTTTAATTTTTAATTTTTAGTTTTTAATTTTTAATTTTTAATTTTTAATTTTTAACTTCTAATTTTTTATTTTTTCTTTTTTAAATTTTAACTTTTTAATTTTTATATTTAATTTTTAATTTTTAATTTTTAATTTTTAATTTTTAATTTTTAATTTTTAATTTTTAATTTTTAATTTTTAATTTTTAATTTTTAATTTTTAATTTTTAATTTTTAATTTTTAATTTTTAATTTTTAATTTTTAATTTTTAATTTTTAATTTTTAATTTTTAATTTTTAATTTTTAATTTTTAATTTTTAATTTTTAATTTTTAATTTTTAATTTTTAATTTTTAATTTTTAGTTTTTAATTTTTAATTTTTAATTTTTAATTTTTAATTTTTAATTTTTAATTTTGAATTTTGAATTTTGAATTTTAATTTTTAATTTTTAATTTTTAATTTTTAATTTTTAATTTTAATTTTTAATTTTTAATTTTTAATTTTCAATTTTTAATTTTTAATTTTTAATTTTAATTTTTAATTTTTAATTTTTAATTTTTAATTTTTAATTTTTAATTTTTAATTTTTAATTTTTAATTTTTAATTTTTAATTTTTAATTTTTAATTTTTAATTTTGAATTTTGAATTTTGAATTTATAATTTTTAATTTTTAATCTTTAATTTTTAATTTTTAATTTTTTATTATTAATTTTTAATTTTTAATTTTTAATTTTTAATTTTTAGTTTTTAGTTTTTAGTTTTTAATTTTTAATTTTTAATTTTTAATTTTTAATTTTTAATTTTTAATTTTAATTTTTAATTTTTAATTTTTAATTTTAATTTTTAATTTTTAATTTTTAATTTTTAATTTTTAATTTTTAATTTTTAATTTTAATTTTTAATTTTTAATTTTCAATTTTTAATTTTTAATTTTTAATTTTTAATTTTTAATTTTATTTTTTAATTGTCAATTTTTAATTTTTAATTTTTAATGTTTAATTTTTATTTTTTATTTTTAATTTTTAATTTTTAATTTTTAATTTTTAATTTTTAATTTTTAATTTTTAATTTTTGATTTTTAATTTTTAATTTTTAACTTTTAATTTTTAATTTTTAATTTTTAATTTTTAATTTTTAATTTTTAATTTTTAATTTTTAATTTTTAATTTTAATTTTTAATTTTTAATTTTTAATTTTTAATTTTTTAATTTTTAATTTTTAATTTTTAATTTTTAATTTTTAATTTTTAATTTTTAATTTTAATTTTTAATTTTTAATTTTTAATTTTCAATTTTTAATTTTTATTTTTAATTTTTAATATTTAATTTTTAATTTTTAATTTTTAATTTTTAATTTTTAATTTTTAATTTTTAATTTTTAATTTTTAATTTTTAATTTTTAATTTTTAATTTTTAATTTTTAATTTTTAATTTTTAATTTTTAATTTTTAATTTTTAATTTTTAGTTTTTATTTTTAATTTTTAATTTTTAATTTTTTAATTTTAATTTTTAATTTTTAATTTTTAATTTTTAATTTTTAATTTTTAATTTTTAATTTTTAATTTTTAATTTTTAATTTTTAATTTTTAATTTTTAATTTTTAATTTTTAATTTTTAATTTTTAATTTTTAATTTTTAATTTTTAATTTTTAATTTTTAATTTTTAATTTTTAATTTTTAATTTTTAATTTTTAATTTTTAATTTTTAATTTTTAATTTTTAATTTTAATTTTTAATTTTTAATTTTTAATTTTTAATTTTTAATTTTTAATTTTTAATTTTTAATTTTTAATTTTAAATTTTTAATTTTTAATTTGTAATTTCAAATTTTTAATTTTAATTTTTAATTTTTAATTTTTAATTTTTAATTTTTAATTTTTAATTTTTAATTTTTAATTTTTAATTTTTAATTTTTAATTTTTAATTTTTAATTTTTAATTTTTAATTTTAATTTTTAATTTTTAATTTTTAATTTTTAATTTTTAATTTTTAATTTTTAATTTTTAATTTTTAATTTTAATTTTTAATTTTTAATTTTTAATTTTTAATTTTTAATTTTTAATTTTTTAATTTTTAATTTTTAATTTTTAATTTAGTTTTTAATTTTTAATTTTTAATTTTTAATTTTTAATTTTTAATTTTTAATTTTTAATTTTTTAATTTTTAATTTTTAATTTTGAATTTTGAATTTTGAATTTTGAATTTTGAATTTTTAATTTTTAATTTTTAATTTTTAATTTTTAATTTTTAATTTTTAATTTTTAATTTTTAATTTTAATTTTTAATTTTTAATTTTTAATTTTTAATTTTTAATTTTTAATTTTTAATTTTTAATTTTGAATTTTGAATTTTTAATTTTTAATTTTTAATTTTTAATCTTTAATTTTTAATTTTTAATTTTTTATTATTAATTTTTAATTTTAATTTTTAATTTTTAATTTTTAATTTTTAATTTTTAATTTTTAATTTTTAATTTTTAATTTTTAATTTTTAGTTTTTAGTTTTTAATTTTTAATTTTTAATTTTTAATTTTTAATTTTTAATTTTTAATTTTTAATTTTTAATTTTTAATTTTAATTTTAATTTCTAATTTTTAATTTTTAATTTTTAATTTTCAATTTTTAATTTTTAATTTTTAATTTTTAATTTTTAATTTTTAATTTTTAATTTTTATTTTTTAATTGTCAATTTTTAATTTTTAATTTTTAATGTTTAATTTTTATTTTTTATTTTTTATTTTTAATTTTTAATTTTTAATTTTTAATTTTTAATTTTTAATTTTTAATTTTTAATTTTTAATTTTTAATTTTTAATTTTTAATTTTTAATTTTTAATTTTTAATTTTTAATTTTTAATTTTTAATTTTTAATTTTTAATTTTTAATTTTTAATTTTTAATTTTTAATTTTTAATTTTTAATTTTTAATTTTTAATTTTTAATTTTTAATTTTTAATTTTTAATTTTTAATTTTTAATTTTTAATTTTTAATTTTTAATTTTTAATTTTTAATTTTTAATTTTTAATTTTTAATTTTTGATTTTTAATTTTTAATTTTTAACTTTTAATTTTTAATTTTTTATTTTTAATTTTAATTTTAATTTTTAATTTTTAATTTTTAATTTTTATTTTTAATTTTTAATTTTTAATTTTTAATTTTTAATTTTTAATTTTTAATTTTTAATTTTTAATTTTTAATTTTTAATTTTTAATTTTTAATTTTTAATTTTTAATTTTTAATTTTTTATTTTTAATTTTTAATTTTTAATTTTTAATTTTAATTTTTAATTTTTAATTTTTAATTTTTAATTTTTAATTTTTAATTTTTAATTTTTAATTTTTAATTTTTAATTTTTAATTTTTAATTTTTAATTTTTAATTTTTAATTTTTAATTTTTAATTTTTGATTTTTAATTTTTAATTTTTAATTTTTAATTTTTAATTTTTAATTTTAATTTTAATTTTTAATTTTTAATTTTTAATTTTTAGTTTTTAATTTTTAATTTTTAATTTTTAATTTTTAATTTTTAATTTTTAATTTTTAATTTTTAATTTTTAATTTTTAATTTTTAATTTTTAATTTTTAATTTTTAATTTTTAATTTTTAATTTTTAATTTTTAATTTTTAATTTTTAATTTTTAATTTTTAATTTTTAATTTTTAATTTTTAATTTTTAATTTTTCATTTTTAATTTTTAATTTTTAATTTTTAATTTTTAATTTTTAATTTTTAATTTTTATTTTCTATTTTTAATTATTAATTTTTAATTTTTAAAGCATATTTTTTAAGGGTAATTTTTCGAAAGGTTAATTTTTTTAGAAAAGGTTACTTTTTTCAAAACACACAGACGGATAAAGAAATTTTACTTTTCTGCAATTGCTCTTTTTAAGTACAGTTTTCGTTCAATGTGACCCCTTCCTTTTGCAAAAGCCTTTCACCATATAAAATACAAAATAATTACAATTTTTGGGTTTTAATTTTAATTTATACACAGAATTCTTTTTTGTTCCTTTGCAATAAAACCAAAATATCTGATTTAACTTTATATTTATAAAATAATATTTATAAAATAATATTTATAAAAGTTGTAATATTTATTAAATTTCAATAGTAATAATTTTCTGTTTTATGTTGTTTAAAAAAAAAAAAATACTGAAATAAACTTAACTTAAAACCAAAATATCTATTTTAACTTTATATTTATAAAGGTTGTAATATTTATCTGATTCCTAAACAATTAGTCGGTACTTTTTTATATAGGGCTGAGAAAGGTTGATGTTGTTTACGATGTTGTCTTAATCCAGCAGTTTGAGCAAATGCTTTTCCGCAAACTTTACATTTGTAACGTTTTTCCGGAGCATGAATAAGTTGATGATATTTTAAAAATTTTTTAGCTGTAAAACTTTTACCACAAACATTACAAACAATGTCACGTATATTCATGTGAGCCTTAACATGATCATTTAATTCATGTGTATGATTAAAACCATGATTACAGATATGACAGACGTAACGAAACCGATTTTCATGACGTCGAATATGACTGTCATAACTATGTGGCGCTTTAAAAGTTGCGCCGCATATCTGGCATAAGTAGGGATTCTCACCGGTGTGGGATCGTTCATGTAATGCTAATTCTGTTGTTGTGGGGTAACCCCTGTGGCAAAACTTACAAAAATGATTATTTAATTCCATATGTCGTCTGGCATGAATTATGTAATTATTGTATTTTTGAAAAGCTTTCTTACAGAGCGGACATGGAAATGGAATAGTATCATTGTGTTTGGCCATATGAATTTGATAGTTTTCAAATCTTTTTATAATTTCATTGCACTGCAAACATTTAAATGGTCCCTGGCAGTCATTAAGAAAATACATTTTGTCATACAACAAAGTTGATGGTTTAAATTTACGGTTTTCCAATTCACACATCAAGTGCGCCTGTTTATTTTCAGAATATACACGAAGCATATAATTGACACGACGATGTAAATCATCTACAGTTATATTTAAAGTATGATTTAGTTTATGCTCTTTAACAATTTTTTCAAAAACTTCATCTCTTTTTCTCTTTGCACCAAAAGCAATGTTGTTAACTTGCCACAGACTGTCATATTTTCTATAAATATCAATTAAAATTGATAATTGTGATTCATCCATAGCTTTCTAAAAAAAGAGAATAAGATTTTTAATAAATTTGCAATATATGTATGTACGAGTATATGTATATGGTATGTATATTTTTTTAAATTAAATATGTAAGGTAATTTCCCCCTTGAAATGATGTTGCCTTTTGGAATATTATACAATTGAGTGAATTTAAAAAATGGTAGTAAATATACAACTTCTTTATTAGTGGCCCGAACAATTTAAGATATAGTAAAGCACGTAAGCTTTTAGTATATTATTTAGAGTTGTTCCTACACTAGTTGTGCTAAGAGATGCCAAAGATGTCCAAGACGGATAGGAAAGTGTGTATCAAAAATCTTCTAAATGAAACTACATTCATCAATACTTAACTCGGATTAAACAAAAATTTCAAAAATTTCCCCAAGTTTGGCATGAAACTACTTACGTTAATATTTTACTCATGTTTCGAAAAAGGCTTATTTTTCAAATTGTCGGCAGCACGCTTATGTTATACCAAGGACCATATAATAAGAGGATATGCAAACCGCGTCTGGTACGCAGTGAAACTGGCACCGACTTAAGGAGGTTGCTTGCTTTTGCTTATATTCATGTTTATAAACATTTATTTCTTTATCCACCAACATAATACAAATGTTGCTTTAAAATAAAATTTATAGAAAATACTAAAAAAAGAATATATCGGACAGGTTCCTCTAAAGAGGGACAACTCAAAATTTTTCAATTTTCACTTTTTGCAAGAAAACGACATACAGTGGTCATATCTACCCATTGTAGAAATCTTACATCATTTTCAAAAAGAATGACGATCCGTTACCTAGTTTTCGAGATAATGTATCTGAAAGCGGAGCAAATTACCTAAAAATAGGTTTTTTGAACACTGAAAATAAGTCAACTCTGAACCAAAAATCTGATTGTAATAAGAGTAGCATATTTGAAATCGTTGGATAATTTCCTGTAAAATAGGTTTATTCAATATTTTTTAGGGACACATGAAATTTTTGATTTTTGCAACCTCACTTGTTCTACAGGCGCCACTGTGCGTCGCAGAGTGGACCATATTTTGAGAAGGCGGCCAAAAATCATTTTGTTTTTTTGTTACCGATTTTAAAGTTATGTTATTCATTTAGTAAATACTAGTAAGCCTCGGGAGCCAAAAAATTGCGACTCTATCTCAACTATATCACAGCGAACAGGGTCTTCGAAAATAGGCTTTCTCAGTATTTTTCTAAAATTAAAAATTTCTTTGTAAATTTTTATTTTTGAATGACTGTAACATTTTTGATTTAAAAGATTTTGAAGTGAAATAAATTTTGTATAATTTTGTGGCTTCCATACTATTAATATTAAAAATGTAAAATCACTGAGTCATTCCGAAATTTAAAAAAAAAAAATTCTAAAAAATGTCCAAATTTTCCGAAAAGCAGTCAGAAAAAATCTTGCACTCTTCTATAGTCCGAACCCTCCCCTATACTCTTATACCCCATTATATACCCGCCAGTTTCCGCCCGTGTGCACCAGAACAATTTTTCTGACCCAAGGTTAGGTATTTTCTGCAAAATTTATAAATACAAAAGTTGTCCACTATGTGGTTAGGATATATTAAGTTTGAGGTGATGTTTGTAACTGCCAAAAATATTGGACCTTTATCCATTTTTTTTATTATACGGATCGACTCAAAAACACTTTCTAAATTAGAGTTATATAGTTTAAATACCTGACAAAATGGGAAACAATTTAAATAACAGGTAAATGGTAAAAAAAAACTATTGGGACATAGCTTCACCTTTTAAAAGGGGTTAGGGTGTGGGTTTTTTATGCTTCTAAAAGTGTTAATAAAAGATAAAAATTTTTATTTTACATAATTGCAAGAAAGAGTATTTATAATAATGTTTCCATAATTATTATTCATTACAATTTGTGCAATGGCTAAGTACTGTTACAGAGATCTGGCAGATATTTATTTTCAACGAAATGATGTAGACGATGTGATTTTGCACATAGTGAGCAACGACTTCTTTAAGAATTGTAACCTAGAAGACATTGAAATGCACAAAGGAAAAATTACTAATTTTGCATCGAATTTGAAAAGACGGTACATTGAATGCTCTCATAGCAAGGCAAAGATGTACAAACGTTACCAAGACTGGTTAATAAAGGAACTTATATTTGAGAGTGCATCTACAACTGCCAACGAAAGTGGAAAAAAGGGTCGACCAGCAAAACCAATTGACGGATGTAGTGAAAGATCTCGAAGGCGCAAGCTGGAGAATATCAATGAAGAAATTTCTCAAAGAATTATTAAGGATTCATTTTTGCACCAAATTCCGATCCGGAAACTGCAACATCTATTACAGGTGTAGATCATGAATTAATAAGACGATTCAAAATCATATTTTAAGTTCTAGCATGCAGCAGAAAGATAAATGCAAAAAAATTTGGAGAATACGCCAATAAAACAGCTATACTTTATAATGAAAAATACTCTTGGAGATATATGCCATCCACAGTTCATAAAATTTTGTACCATGGGGAACAAATAATTCAAAACAATATGCTACCAATAGGAGATATATCTGAAGAAGCGCAAGAAAAAAGGAACAAAGACTACAGATTCTTTCGCGAGCACAACACAAGGAAAATGTCCAGATGTTATACTAATGAAGACCTTATCACTACTTTTTGTGCACTTCAGATCCATATATGTCCAACATTCGTCAAAAATGGAAAACTACCTCTATTGAATAAGACGAAGAAGCTAAACAACTTCTAGAAGATGAAAATCAAGGCTATTTAGAAGAAATTTTTACTAAAATTGGTTAATTTAAAGTACTTTTTCATTACACTAACAATAAGTTACACTTTTTTTTATATAGTTAAAAAATTTTCTTGATTTAAAAATTTATATATTTTGTAAATTTACATTAAAAATTGTTATATTTCATAAATTTACCATAAAAATTGATATAGAAATATTTAAAAAGGCAATAAAAAAAATTTAACTAAAGCAAAACTATACGAGTTTTTCATTGAAACTTCTCTATCTTGAACCAATATAAGGTAACTTTTACGTTCGCTGCTTAATAAATTATATTTTAAATCGGGATCTTTCAAAAAAAAAACAACCTTTGGCCCTTGTGCACATTAGGACTAAAAAGTTTACGGGGGCCAAAGTTTGGCATTTTCTGAAAAAATTAACTTAAAAAATTGTTAAAAAGTATTAGTTGTAAAATTAACTGAAAAAATAAGACATTATATTAAAAAAAACCTTTTTTTACCTTTTAACACTTCACTTTTGTACTAAAATTCAACTACTAATGAAAATGTATTTTTAACCCTCCGTAACTTTTTTTATTTTCGGTCAAGAATTGCGTTTTATAACAAAACTTAAAGGCTAAAGTCTCACCTATCAAACAAAAAAAAAACGCATATCAAAATTCCTATAGATTTTTGACCGCCTTCTCGTCAATGGTCCACTGTGCGTCGTCAGAATTCAACATTGCAATCTCTCGATTTTTGTTTGATTATAGAAACACCATACATTCCAGTTGCTTTAATGTTTAATAAAAGAAAATTAAAAACAAGACTTGATCTGATTAACCCGAAAAGAAAAGTGGAAAACAAAAATATTAAAAAAGTTAAAAATTCGCAAATCAAAATACATGCAAACCAAATAATTTCTTACAACTTATCTAGTGAATCAGAAATTCCCCAAACAATATCAGATCCATTCAGAAAGTTTATCCTAGTAATATACGAAGATTCTAATAAAATTGTGAAAATGTAGATAATTAGAATACAGAATATGATAATAAAACTTTCAATAACCAAAATGAACAAAATATTTTAAATAATGGTATTGGTAATCAAATTGAACAAAATTTACAAATAAATGAAGGCCAAGATGTTAGCAACAATAATACTGTTAGTAAATATAATTTAAGGCAGAGAAAACTAAAGAAATAAAAATATAAAAAATTATATAAGATATATGCATAAAATTATAATATTTTATGTAAGATTTTTTTTGTCTCCTTCCTAATCCATAAACATTTTTTTTCATTAACCCTTAGCCACCTAACGCCGGTCACAGTGACCCTACCGTTTTTTATTTGTTAAATATTCCCGTTATTGCGGAAGCTGCGTAGTTGTCCGTCTATGTACTTTTTATTTTTTCTCATCGGTGAGTTTTGTGCAATAAGGCAGTCAACAGGGTAATAATTCAATTTTGCTTACGGTCATTTTGACCGGCGTTAGGTGCTTAAGGAATTTTAGTGCCAATACATTTTATGTAGTTTTATAGAGTTATAATATCTTCGCATGATCAAAACATCGCAAGATGGTTGCAAGTGTTCTAATCGGAGTCGGAGGGTGAAGGGCACTGTATTGAATTACCAAAAGAAGACTGTAGTAACATAGACAAAAGCAGCTGACATTCGTGGGTACCCTTAAAAAGAACAAACGAGAAATTCCACCTAGTTTTCTTCCTAGTCGTCATCTAAAGTTGGTTTGTCCATTTTTAGATTCACGTCCGTTGCAACATTGGCATCTTTTGTGTCAAAGCCGAACAAATCCTTATTCAGTTCAGCCTGCAACATACGTCAAGCATGTTTTTATACCCTCCACATCTCAGTGGCAGAGGGTATATATAGGTTTGTCATTCCGTTTGTAACGCATCGAAAAACTAATTTCCGACCCAATAAAGTATATATATTCTTGATCCTTATCACAGCTCGAGTCGATATAGCGATGTCCGTCTGTCCGTCTGTCCGTCTGTCCGTGTGTCCGTGTGTCTGTTGAAATCACGCTCATTCAAAAAAAAAAGCATTTACTTAGGTCAGGTTACGAAAAAATTATTTGCCATAATTCCCACCAGGTTGGTATTGAAATCGGAGTAAATCGGGAGCCTCTGCGCTGAGAAATGAACAAAAGTTTATAGATACCTCTAAAAAAAAACATGAAACCTAGTGTTTTCTTGTAATAGTTTAGTGGTTGAACATACAACAACATAAAAAAAGCCACAAAAAAAATGTGATTCATACATATTAACAATAACAAGAACACAACTACCATGAGCTATGTTAATAGTATTGCCACAAACCGAGGTGGAGGGTATCAAAGATTCGGCACAGCCGAATTTAACACTCTTACTTGTTTTTTATAATACCGCAAAAGCCGGAGTAGACATCTTGAATCAAAAATATGCCATTTACTTCACTTCTCGTCGAACGCAGAGATGGCCAATGGCGATCTACCATAGAATGTTAGATGTTTCTGCTGTAAATGCATATATCGTAAGCAATATATGCATACCAGATTGGATTGCACAGATAACTTCAGGGCGCTATTCGCCGTGTGTTGAAAATTGATCAAGCGGCCAGTACATCGCTGACCGACAACGTTGAAAAATTTGAGAATATTTGAGAATAATATTGAAGTCCATGTTTTTAAGTTATAAAAAATAGGAAAATTTGAAGTTCAGATATTTATTCTATTTAGATCTCATTTTATATTCGTATTAATGAATAAAAAATATTAATAATAATATATATTAGTAAATAAAAAATGTTATAGAACTACGAAACTAGTTTTAAGTTCATTTTTTGTTATTATTAATTAAATAAAAGGTACGAAATAGTTATGTGATGGGGTTTTTGGGTGTTTTATTATTATATTTATACTTTAATAACTAAAATTAAGTAAGGGGTCACCATGACCGATGTTAGGTGGGTAGAGTGACTAAAGGTTAATGAATATGTAAAAAAAAAAAATGAAGGAGGTATTGTATTATACGTAATCATAAATTGAGATTTATTGATTCTTGTTTTATTTCTTTTGTTTCTGCATTTTTATAATTAACATATTGTCTATCGACTCTGAAAGTGATTCTGAATCGATCGGTATAATAAAATATGGATCTAGGTCAAATATTTTTGGTATTTACAAACATCAGCACAAAGGGTATAAAAAACGATAGTACAGGTCTGATTCTTTATTTTTTAATTTTTTTTATATGATTTTCTTAACTCGCGTCTGTTTGTTTGAGGCAAATTTCTGTAACTGAATTTTCACCATTCACGTAATGTGGATAACAGAACATTACTTAACGATTTTACCAACGTTTTTATACCCTATACCACTATGTGGTTTGGGTATAATGACTTTGTGCTGCTGTTTGTTATTATACCGATCGATTCAGAATCACTTTCTGAACCGATTTAGCGATGCCCGTCCATCCGTCCGTCTGTCCGTCTGTGTGTCCACGTAAACCTTGTAATCAAACTACAGGTCGCAAATATGAATATTTTTTGATGAAATTTGGTATATAAGCTTCTATCGGCCATAGGATGTACGCTATTGAAATTGGTGAAATTAGTCCATGTCCAGACCTAGTCCACATACAAATGACCCCTGTGAAATCGACATAAATTGTCATAAGATCCAAATTATAATATAGATCTCAGTCAAATTGGATTTGTATGTGTTTATTATATCCATTAATCAGAAGTCCAAAAATAATCCCTATAATTACACAGGACATATTTATTCATTACTGGCGATACATCATATTTAATACATGGCAATCTTCCATGATTATTACATATAACAAGTTTTATTACCACATGGTAACAGTAATATTACCTGTAGGACCATAGTCCCCGTATAAAGCTGCATCCCGATATTCACTTAAATTTTATTTTTTCATTAAATAAAGAACCTAAAGGTATGCTAATCAATTATAGCCCATTCACAAATCAACACAAAAAACAAACTCATTTTTATTACAAACACATTAACAAATTTAATAAAGGAAAAAATGAAAAAATCTGTAAATCTGCAAAACGGCCAAAAAGAAATACCTTTCAAATAATATACGTTTGGTCAAAATCAGGATAAAACGGTAGAACAAAACATCGGTCACAAGAAACCGCCTAGCCTATTAATATTATAGATGCTCATGATCGGACCATTTTTCGACTTAGTCCCTATATAAAAATAGCAACCCATACGTACTTTTTCATATACATAACAATGCCATCCAAATTTGGTTAATGCATATATTCTCTATTGAATTAATTAATATTCAGTCGGTCTAGACCGACTATAATATTCTTATTTTCTAAAAGATTTGATCATTGTTTCTTGCTGTTTAAAACGTAGAAAGCATGTTATCAAAAATATTTTTTTATTCACTTTTTTAATTAATTCTTGAACTATATCTATAATATTAATAGGCAAGGCGATTTCTTGTGACCGATGTAAAAATTGTAGTTAATAACCGATTTTGACCAAACATACCCCATTTGAAAGGTATTTCTTTTTAGCTCTCCCCCAGATTTACAGATTTGCACCGTTTGGAACATTTTGTTTTTGAAGTAATGCTCATTTAAATTTGCTACTAACACATACATAAAACACATACTGTCTGTGTGTGTTAATTATAAATATCAAAAGCCCTGTGTTGAATTGTAAATTGGCTAAAATTGATTAGCATACCTTTAGGTTCCTTTAAAATTATATATTAACAAACCCATTTATATATCTTCTGTGTGTTCAACAAAAATTTATAATGAAATTTAATGAATTTTATTTAAAAAGGCTCTTATAAAATTATTTAATAAATGAAAAACTAAAATTTCCTAGAATTTTCACTCGAATTTCGAGGGATGGGCTCTGCTAGTTTCAATAATTGTAAATTACATAAATATATTTTTCAATTTTCCATTATTGGAAATTGTGTTTTTTTTAGAAAGTTATGGGTTCTTGATTCAGATCAATTGGAGTTAGCTAAGTCCTAACGAATAAATATTTTACATCTGTAAAATAATTATTTGCAAAAATTTTAAATTTTTTAATTTGTTTTTTTTTTTTTTTTTTGTTTTCTAAGTTTAACCCTTCGGTTAGCGAGAAGGTCCCTGGAGACCTTTTTCATTTTCAAGCTGAAATTACTCCTATTTCGGCCATGACAAAGTACCCCAAAAGTTACCCTGTCGTCCAAGAGAATTTTGTCAAAAATCGTTTAAAAGAAAATTTAATTTTTTATTGAGGTTTAAAGGTGAGTAGTACGGGAACGCAAGACAAGGTCCGTAGGGACCTTGTACTGACATTACAAGAAATCATTAAGACATAAACTTTATTTTGGCTTCTTTTTAGCTGTTTTATTGTTTGAACACATTTTAAACGAGTTCTTCGAATTTAACATTTGTTTTATTACCCTCTAATAATAATCTCTATTTGTAGATATACGTAGATATAGTTTCGTAAGCAGTATGTTAGTATATATAAAAAAAAAATATTTTAATTTATTTATCAACACTTTAATTTAAAAACAATAATAAAATAACAAAACAAAAATTTTAAAATGTCTTTTTCATAGAAAATGTTATATCAACAAAAATAGGTCCCTACGGACCTTGTCATGCGTTTAAGGGTACCAGAAGTGTTGCTAGACGGAGAGTTAAAAATGCTACATAGACCCTGAATATGCAGTCTGATTAGCCTAAAATTTCATATATATTATTTTAATATCCGTTTGTAGATCGTAGATTGTAGAAAACAAGCTAAAATTAACATAATTTAAAATATTTTATCTTTGGTGATGAAGATGTCACTGGAATCTTTATACAAAATAAAATTTTTTGGGTTGAACAAATTAAAGACACTATCAAATGAAAATTTCAACAAATTTAAATATCCAAATTAAACGTTTCTTTTAACAGAATGGATGCATTTTTAAGCCCATAAACAAAGAGTTTCAAACAACTCTTTATCTGACACTAAAAGAACATAAATAAAACAAATTTATAGCCCCTTAACATTATAATTTTTCAAAAATTTATTTCACGAGATTATTTGTAAATTTCCTTTTTGGTAATTTTATGTAAATTTTATTCCAAATTAATGGACGAAGTATGCAATGCAAGTTTTTTTATAAATTGTATATGTTTAGGGGTTAAAACGAGATTTCTGAATAACTTATTTTGTTTAGTTTTCTTCAACTTACTATAGGTTTATATTTCTTTACGCATTGCTGAAAATAAATATTTGAAATATTATTTTAGTTATTGGTTATTTAAACAAATCCTTAATAAAAAACTTACTCGGCCCTTCAAAAGCACTTGTATATTTTCTTTTAAAAATTTCATATGATCCGTATACCACGGCAATTTATATTCTACTCCCATATTTTTCTTTTGCATTTCATCTGAGTAATGTTTACGCATTTTTCGTATTCGAACTTTGGCTTCTATCCATGTTAAATGCAACACTAGTTTTTCATTAACTTCATTCGCAATAATTTCAAAATATTTTTGACTAATTTTATTATATTTTGTACGTTCTTTGACGTTCCACAATATAGTTTGTTTTTCAAAAGCTTTCAATAAAGCTATGCATAATTGTTTTTCACCAATTTCCAAATCAGTTTCGAGTCGGCTGTTTCTAGTTTGTCCATCTTTTCTTTTTAGTTTAAATAATATTTCCTGTAATAAAAAAAGTGAAGTTAAAAAAATTAAAGAACTTTGAGGTAAAGTTATCACCATACTGGTGATAAATGAGATTAAATTACAAAATAAAAAAAATTAATAAATAAGAAACTAGAGTTGGTAATTCCAGCTAAATGACTCTAGACAAAGTAATAATTCATTTAGTCATTTATTGCATTATATGAACTATGCGAGTTCTGCTTTCAAGCCAATTTTTTTAAAAACCCTTTTTTACAGATTAGTGTAATTAACTTTTCTTTAATTAGTGTTTGATTGAAGTAAAGCTTGCAATGTATTATAAAACCCACAAACAGACTTTATATGTATCACTTACAGGTAAAGAGATATACTAAAAAATGGTGGATGTACGAGTTTGACTTTTAACCACTGAATAAAAAAAAGATTTTTTATAATTTTTTTGTTTTTGTTTTTTTGGCAGGTCACATTATCACAAATTAATAGACATAATTAGCAGACAAAAACCAACTTTGATTAGCATATTTATGATATGCTGGACTATAATGTCTAACTCATTGAGGACTAGATGCGAAAATTCAAAATCAAATTTATATTAAATATAATTTTAATTAGTCTTTGATTTGTTCGGTTTGAGATCATGTGTATATTTTCTAGTAATAAACAAGATAAAATTTTTTATTGTAAGCGGCTTAAATTTATCGCTTTTTGCCTTTTTACTCTTTCGACCCAGTTATTTAATTATTAAGCCTTATAACCCTAGTATATACCTTCCAAATTTTTAAATGTTTGTGGTGCGAATGCATTTTTGTTTAAAAAATTATTAACCTTTTAACAAAGTTTGGCAATTGTTTGTGAAAGTGGTCCGCATAACCCAAACTTAATAAAATAAAATATAATGTGTTCTTTGGACAAATAATTTAATTTTCGTTTTTGATTAGAATTTTTTGATGTGTAAACATCTATGCGCTCAGAGGTGTTAAAATCCAATTTCACACTACAATCACAAAAACAGCGTAAGGGAAAATCGGTGTGTGGTATATGTAAGTGTATTGGTGTATTCAGTAAGCAGAACCGCCGAGTTCGCTGTCTGTTTAGCAAAATCACAAATCTTGTTCGTTAGTTTTAAATGTTCAAGCTATTGACCGCTAGGGTTGTTGTGAGTTTAACATGTTCACAAACTTACAGAGTTGCTTTTTTTTTAATTTCAAGTATATATTTGCTATTGACAGAACTTTTTTAGTAAGCAGAACCGCCGAGTTCGCTGTCTGTTTAGCAAAATCACAAATCTTGTTCGTTAGTTTTAAATGTTCAAGCTATTGACCGCTAGGGTTGTTGTGAGTTTAACATGTTCACAAACTTACAGAGTTGTTTTTGATGTGTAAACATCTATACGCGCAGGGGGGTAAATTTCTATTTCACAATACAATCACAAAAACAGCGTAACTCATATCGGTGTGAGCTGAATGAGATAACGCTGTGTGACTTATGATTGTATTGGTGAAAAAATTATGATATAACATTGTTTTTTTTATGCCACTTTTTTAAAAGCGTCATCTATGTATCACTTATGTACGTTTATATTTGGATATTTTTAACGTTTTACAGCAAAGGGTTGTTGAATTAGCTGAAACAGTTTTTGCTATAAGTGATACATAGATGACGCTTTCTGTTTGATTTTAAAACATGACATAAAAAAATCTTTAATTACTAGATGTTTACACATCTTCCCTGTGATCGGACTCACATGATTTTTTTTTTAATTTCAAGTATATATTTGTTAGTGACAGAACTTTTTTAGTAAGCAGAACCGCCGAATTCGCGGCGGTCATTTTGTTTAGCAAAATCACAAATCTTTTTCGTTAATTTTAAATATTCAATTGTATATATACTAGGAAAACTTTGAAGAAGGCAAAAATGAACTTAGGTATTTTTTTAATTACTACACCTTTTCCAATTGTATTTCAGAAAACATCAATTGAATTTCAGAAAGTATCAATTTGTTTCAGAAAACATTAACTGATTTTCAGAAAATATCAAATGTATTTCAGAAACCATCAAATGTAATTAAGAAAATTTTAAATGTTTTTCAGAAAACATCAAATGTATTTCAGCAATTATCTAATGTATTTCAGAAAAAATCAAATGTATTTCAGAAATACATTTTATGTATTTCAGAAAATATGAAATGAATTTCAGAAAACATCAAATGTATTTCAGAAATTATTAAGTTTACTTTAGAAAATATGAATTGAATTTCAGAAAATATCATTTGAGTATCAGAAAAATAGTCAGAACGCTATATAAAAACACATTTTCTTAAGTATTACACTGGGTTTGTAATATCTCTTGAAAACTACATATCGTCATTTTTTACAGGATAAGCAAAAAACATCATAAAACAAAAACTACTTTAAACTTAATACCCAAATTTTAGAATCAAGCTGAAAAATAAAGATGGATTTTTTTATGAAAACAAATTTATGGTAAAATAGTAGTTTTTAAGTAAAAGGCCGTAACTACAATACAAAAAGTCAATTTTAGTTAGTTACGGCCTTTTGTATTTTAGGTGATGATATAAACGTGTTTTTTTCAAAATGATAACTTCAAAATCGGTCAAAATTGTAACCTGGAGTTTATATTGTAGCTGATTAACAAATTAAGTCCTCATCTTCTTTCGATTAAAAGGCCGCTCTTGATAGTTTATTTTCCAGTGCATAACAAATAAGTCCAAATATGTATTGCTAAACATTTTCTGCGCGTCCAAATCACTAATAGAAACAATAATAACTTTTCGGTATTGTAGGGTAAACTACTTTTTATACCCTATACCACTATGTGGTTTGGGTATAATGACTTTGTGCTGCTGTTTGTAACAACCAAAAATATTTGACCTAGACCCATCTTTAATTATACCGATCGAATCAGAATCACTTTCTGAGTTGATTTAACAATGTCCGTCCGTCCGTCCGTCCGTCTGTGTGTCCATGTAAAGCTTGTAATCAAACTGCAGGTCGCAAATATGAATATATTTTGATGAAATTTGGTATATAAGCTTTTATCGGCCATGGGATGAACGCTATTGAAATTGGTGAGAATCGATCCATGTTCAGACCTAGCCCCCATACAAATTACCCATATGAAATCGACATAAATTTCCATAAGATCCAAATTGTCATATAGATCTTACTCAAATTGGGTTTATATGCGTTCATTACATCCACTAATAAGTAGTCCAAAAATGATCCCTTTGACCCCATATAGAGCTGTTTCCCGATCTTCACTTAAATCTATTAAAAAACAAAAATATTGCACTGATTCTTCTCAAATTTTGTTTGTATATATTTTTGCAAAATACAAGAGACTTTACCAAACATGATCAGGATCGGTCCATTTTTGGACCTAGTCCCTTTATAGATATAGCATCCGATATGAACTTTTTCATATCTGCAGCCAAAAAAATTAATAAAAATCCCACTCAAATTTGGTTTTTGCTTATTTTCAATGTCCAGTTAGTTGGGCCTAAGAGATAGGGTTTCTAAACGCATGGTATAGGGTATCGTATAGTCGGTCTAGACCGACTATAATTTTCTTACTTGTTAATTCTGAATTTCAATAGATATTTTCTGAAATTCAATTGATATTTTCTGAAATACATCTGATAATTCCTGAAATACATTTGAAGTTTTCTGTAATACATTTGATAATTTCTGAAATACAATTGGAAAAGGTGTAGATGTTTACACATCTCCCCTGTGATCGGACTCACATTGATTTTTTATACCCTATACCACTATGTGGTTTGGGTATAATGACTTTGTGCTGCTGTTTGTAACTACCAAAAATATCTAACCTAGACCCATCTTTTATTATACCGATCGAATCAGAATCACTATCTGATTCGATTTAACGATGTCCCTCCGTCCGTCCGTCCGTCTGTGTGTCCATGTAAACCTTGTAATAAAACTGCAGGTCGCAAATATGAATATATTTTGATGAATATTTAAGCTTTCATCGGCCATAGGATGAACGCTATTGAAATTGGTGAGAATTGGTCCATGTTCAGACCATGTCCCCATACAAATGACCCCTCTGAAATCGACATAAATTGCCATAAGATCCAAATTGTCATATAGATCTTATAGATATAGATCTAAAATCATATAGATCTAAAATCATAATCTTTGAGCCAATACACTTACATATAACTCACACCGATTTTCCCTTACGCTGTTTTTATGATTGTATTGTGAAATACAACTTTACCCCCCTGCGTATAGATGTTTAGATATCAAAAAACATAAATATTCTTGTAAATTACTAGTCATTTTTACTGGAACCGATAGAGTAGCACTCTCCAAAAAGGTAGAACATCGAATATTAACCTTCATCTTATTTCGTTTACGCTCATGTAGCGATTTCTACACATAAAAGTTTTCCTTATATTTTAATTGATAAAAAAAATAACATCCTACAAAACAGGTAACAAACGCTTTTTGAAAACAAATATGAATTTACCTCGTAAAAGCTTTTCCTCCATACATTTAACACAAATATTTTAATTATGCCCTTTTTGTGCAATTATCCCCCTTTTTGTACGTACAAAAGCAGTAAATGTTTTCATACACATTATCCATTGGTTGGGATGATATTATTTGGGTGGGACGATATTTAATATTTTTGTATATGTAGTGATGTTGGTGGATATGGTGAATAATTCTCTGAAGAAATTTCACGAAAAACACTCAAGTTAAAAATTTATGTTCCATATGTGTCAAAATTTAATTTAATACAACTTTTTAAATAAAATCTTAAGACGTTCGCTTACAACTAGAATCCATCTATTTTTTATAAAACCAAGATATTGATAAAGTAGAAAAAATGTTTTGTTTCTATTTTGATGATTTTAGAGAAAAAATAAAAAATGTGTCATTCATGCATAGTTTTCTATAAATGGAGCCGACAAATCTTAGTGATCTCAACCAGTACGATTGGATTCTGACGTTTATTAGAAATTTCAAAAAAAAATACATAGATATGGGATAGTCGACTTAGACCCACATTGCCATTCTTATTTGTTGTGAGCGGGAAAATTTTTAATTTACACAAAAAAAAAAATAAAAATCTAAACCACAATTTGTTTCAATTTTTCTAATTATTATTATTATAAAGTTGGCCTCGATTGAGTTATATTTGCACTTGGCCAACATATTTTTATACCCTATACACCTATGTGGTTTGGGTATAATGACTTTGTGCTGCTGTTTGTAACTACCAAAAATATTTGACCTAGACCCATCTTTTATTATACCGATCGAATCAGAATCACTATCTGAATCGATTTAACGATGTCCGTCCGTCCATCCGTCCGTCCGTCCGTCTGTGTGTCCATGTAAACCTTGTAATCAAACTGCAGGTCGCAAATATGAGTAAATTTTGATGAAATTTGGTATATAAGCTTTTGTCGGCCATAGGATGAACGCTATTTAAATTGGTGAAAATAGGTCCATGTTCAGACATAGCCCCCATACAAATGACCCCTATGAAATCGACATAAATTGCCATAAGATTCAAATTATCATATAGATCTTACTCAAATGGGGTTTGTATGCGTTTGTTTGTTTGTACATCCATTAATGAGTAGTCCAAAAATTATCCCCATGGGACAACCCTACTCATAGGCCCCATGTAGAGCTGCTTCCCGATCTGCACTTAAATCTATCAAAAAACAAAAATATTGCACTATTTCTTGTCAAATTTTGTTTGTATATATTTTTGCAAAATACAAGAGACTTTACCAAACATGATCAGGATCGGTCCAATTTTAGGCCTAGTGCCCATATAGATATAGGATCCGATATGAACTTTTTCATATCTGCAGCCAAAAAAAATAATAAAAATCCCACTCAAATTTGGTTTATCTTATTTTCTATGTCCAGTTAGTTTGGCCTAAGAGATAGGGTCTCTAAACGCATGGTATAGGGTATCGTATAGTCGGTCTAGACCGAATTTAATTTTCTTACTTGTTTAATATATGTTTTTAAGAACATAAAAGACAAAATAAAAGTTTTTTCTTTTTGGTTTTTTCGAGCAAAAATAACAGTTATTTTTATACCCTCCACTCCAGTGTGCAGAGGGTATATATAACTTTGTCATTCCGTTTGTAATAATTAGAAAAAAAATTTGGACCCCATAAAATATATATATTTGTGATCCTTATAACAACCGGAGTTGATATAGCGATGTCCGTCTGTCCGTCTGTCCGTCTGTGGAAATCACGATGACGGCATCAATCGGGCAGCTAGGGTACTCGTTGACATAAAAATGATTCACTAACATCCTGAGAAGTTTGCTATTTAAAATCGTCCAAATCGGTCGATTAGGGCCCGAGATTTGAATGAAGAACTAAAAAAGTCTTGAAAAAAAAATAATTTTCTATGTTGTTCTTGTCACGATCACGCCCTCAATTATGCAGCTACAGTGCTCATTTTTAGTGAGAATGATTCACCAAATTCATGGAAAGATTTCTGCTTCAAAAATCATTAAAATCGGTGGAACAGGTCCAGAAATCTCTGAAAAATTAAAAAAAAAAATGAAAAACATGATATTTCTATATTGTTCTTGTTGTTATTCTAAATGTTGCATTGTTTTCATAGCTGGACTTGTTGTTTTTGTGGTCGATATGGTAATAATATAACAAAAACAAACCCTTTGTACATTTTTTTATCAACTCTGGTAGAAAAATTTAAAAGTTTCCATTGTTTTGGCATCACTAAAAAAATATGTTAGATCATTTCTGTCATTGCCACAAGCCTGCCTGCAAAATTTCAGATCGATTGGGTCACGGGAAAGTGGTTAAAATCGATCCAAAACAAGCAGACACTA
This sequence comes from Cordilura impudica, assembly GCA_963682025.1. NCBI lineage: Eukaryota > Metazoa > Arthropoda > Insecta > Diptera > Scathophagidae > Cordilura > Cordilura impudica. Next base: position 247,201,293 of record OY821517.1, read on the forward strand.
CGAGTTAATATAAAGGGAGTAAAAATTCACCAACATCTAAAGCAAATAATGCTAAAATACCTAGTTGTTAATAAAAAAAACAATTGGGCAATTCACAATGGGTAATGTATCGTTGTATCTCTTGTATCGTGTATCACTTTAAAATAGTGTAAAATTGTTGTTGGTAATTTTCACTGAAAAATCTGATACACGATCCAACTTCATTTGCTATGTTTAGTAAATGTTGTATATTGTATCATAACATATCAGTTCCAAGTGAATGCCAGTTTTTATGAAAAAGAAAAAACAAATACATAGAATATTATCAGCATAAATAATTATAAAATAAAATATGGCAAATAATGCAAATAACGCAAATACATCGATAAGTTTATTTATATAAAAATTAATGTTTATATTTTTAGTATGTATTTTCTCTTTCAGTACCAACCAAAACATTTAACATTTTTTTTTTTTTCATTATAAATTAAAATGCAAGAGGTACGTAACTAAAACTCCAGGGTATATCTCACGACCAAAAAGCAAACACTGACAAGTGTTTTCTCTTCTACAAAATAGCAGAAGCGACGAAGCGATCTTTCCTCGTTGGATCGAAAATTACTAAAGAAAGCGTTTTACAATATGAAAATACAACTGAGTGTTCACAACAAATGATTGTATTGTGTATTTCAATACAACATACAATATACAACACCTGTTGTGAATTGCCCAAATGTAAATTTAGCAAAAAAATTTATGTATTAATTTATTTAAAGAGAAAAACACAAAAATAACGTTTGATGTTGTATTTTTTGTGTGTAATATTTAAATATACATACATACACATATTAAATAATACAAATAATGTACATATATTATATATATGTATGTATGTATATTCATAGTAACTGCATGTTAGAAATAAATCGGTTATTTTATTTACATAAAATTCTGCAGTATTTTGTTGTGGGGAAAATACATTTCTTTTGTATAACAGAGTGTCACTTCATTTTGCTCAGCGTGACTATGCCACAGTAGATGCCGCCATAATTTTTGTTTGTTCTAATTAGCTTTGCAATAGTTATTTCTATTTTAACATGAATGTTAATATTTTCAACTAGATATCATACAGAACAATGTTAAGAGTATACACGGGTTGGTCTTTTATTTCATACGATTTTTCATTATTCTTTTACAAATATGAACATAAGTTTGGCATATTACCCACCAATCTCACATCACACTGCAAGTTCGAAAAACTCAATACACTCACATTTTTTTTACTAATACACACACATTTTCCGCAGTGGTCACACTAATGGCACCAAATTTTTCGTGCGAATAGTGGCAGACACTAACGATGATTAATGTTACCCTGTTATAAATTTAATGCAAATTTACTGGATTCTGTAAAATTGTAATTAAAGTTTTAACTTGTTAAATCTATTATAATGATTTATTTTTTGAAATGCGCATACAAAAACGCAAGTTTGTTAATTATAGAGCATAAATATTATTAACTATTATTAAAATAATACTAATAATAATAAATGTAAACATTTTCCCTCAAACATGTGCCTGTATAATAAACTTGGTAACTCTACTTAAAATAAAATAAGAGAGAGAAGTATACAAATTTTTTCAAGTTTACGCTTCGACAACATTTTAAAAATGAGATTGCAGTCAGATGTTTGAGCATAAAATTTAATGGCGATGGATTCGACTAATTCGAACAATTTTTCGTTGATAATACGTACACAACGATTTTACAATTTCAGTGTGATGTGAGATTGGGGGGTTAACTTTTTGTTGTCTTTACAAAATAGAGTTACCGAGTTCGTCAATGAGTTTTTTGCTTACAAAACAGTTCTACATAGTTATATAGAATTATTATTCTGCTTTACCTATAAAATATCTGATTGCGATTACATCTAATTTTTAAAAATTGTTTATAATTAATAAAGCATTATTATTCACATAAATACAAAATTTCACTTTTTAAATTTTCCATTCAAATTTAAGAAAATATCAATTATAATAAAAACTGAAAATAAAATTTCCAATTATAAATTAGAAAATATTAATTGAGTTTCAGAAAATCATATCAAAACGTCGGAAATAATAATTTTAAATTTAGAAATATCTTTACATTTAAAAATGTTTACATTTAAAAAAAATATTGCCATTCAGGAGATATTAATAACTTTTCAGTACCGCGATTCAGTAACTTCTTTTAACGATAGTCGAATTGTAAAAAAAAAGAAAATTGCAAAATTATCAGTAAAATTTTGAAACGATATTCGCTATTGTTAAAGTCAGCTGTTGTTGTTATCTAAACGACAACCATTTTTGTGTTGTTTATCCAATCGATAAAAACTTAAATTTTTAGGTTGAAATGTCGTCATACATAAATAAAAATCATGAAATAGTGAAAATATTTTGCTTTAATTAAAAAACTTTTTTATATAAATAAAAAAATTAAATAGCATATTCAATTCATTATTTCATTTTCAAATAAATAAACAGAAATATTAGTAAAAAAAATAAAGATATTAAACATAAACATAAAATCATCCTGTCAAACACGAAGTAATTTGTTTTTTCTATTCTTTGTGTTTTTCGCTTATTTTGACAGAGATGCCACTCCTTTACAATTTAAATAAATAGAAAAACAGATTTGTCGATATTAATTTAAATTCAATGAATTTAAGAAAACCTCAAATGATATTTAAGAATTGCTAACATAAAAATTGTTACATAAGTAAACGTAATTTTATGAGAATGTTATTTTTTATATATAAATTTTCACAATTTTTTTTGGATGAAAATTTGAAGTTTTTCAGAAAATAAAGATAACATTAAATTATTTTATTTAAAATGTTTGGGACTTTTCGTTTTTTGCGTTTTTCATCCCTAATTTGATTATTTATTATTATAAATTTATTCTCTATGTTTTCAAAATATGGCAATATTTTCAAAAAAAAGTTGAGAGAGCTTTTTTTTTGGTTATTATTTTGTTCTCCATCCGACCTATATGGCCACAATGAAGAAATATTTGGCCAGTTAAAAGAAACTATACAGCCATCTCCAATTAGCACGATTTAATGCATATAGCCACTCTACACAACCATTACCTTTGCAATGGAGGTTAGGGCGAGCTATTTAATTAGCAAAAACTAAATTAAACGAGAAGTTATGTCATATAACCGGAAACGCATGCATATAGGTATATAACCAAAATGCATGCCGATCAGCAACCACGATGACCAAAAAGCAAACGCCGAAATAAATCCGAAATAATAGAAAAGAAGAAAACCAACCCAAAGAATTTGCTGAAATAATTTGGTATTAAGTTTTAACAAATTGTTTACTTTTTCATTTACATTTATTATCAAGACTCAAACCGAGGTGGAGGGTATCAAAGATTCGGCACAGCCGAATTTAACACTCTTACTTGTTTATTTTTATTTTATCGAGCAGAAAATGATCTTTATTTTTTCGAGCAAATATAAGAGTCAAACATAAGCAAAAAGAGAGAAATTACCCATAAAACAGAGCTTCTTTGGAATTTTTAAGTGGCTGAAGATTTTTTCTTACATTTTCTGAAACGCTAGTTAGGAAGCATCAAAATCATGCACTTCAATCAGTTCTCCGACATTACTTCTGTTTTTTTTTTTTTTTTTTTTTTTTTTTTTTTTTTTTGTTAACAAATTTCAAAATAACTGTTATTTCAATAGGTTTTTTAATTGTCACAATAAGTAAAACTATTTTTGAACTCACATGTGAATCGTCATCCGACAGTTTTCTTTTTTGCCGTTGTCTTAATTTAGATATCTGAACATTAAATTTTTCGTTACACTCACTTTCAGATCTTTTAAAATCAGTATAATCATCCTCATTGCCTTCAATTCCATCCTCATTGATATTATAATACTCTATTTCAAAGTCCCGTTCTTTAACATCGAAGCTTTCCAATTCCGTAGTAGATGTTTCTATTGTCTCTAAAGGATCTGCATATAATGAAATGCATAAATTTTTCTGTACATCTTTAGATTTAATATCGTCAACATCTTCCGCTTTTATTTCTGGTATAAACATTTCATTTTTATTTACAGATCCTTCCGAAAATTGTTCGAAGTGATTTTCCTCAAGATGAATAGAGAATTTTTTCAATTGATCACAATTTTCATTACAAAATGCACAGTTAAATGTGTATATTTTGATTTTTTTACTTTTTGTTTTAATATTTATTAGTAGTTCGCCGCATTTCATGAGAGTTGACTTTTCAGTAGCTCCCATTTTAATGAAATTAATTTGTTAGCGATATCATTACAACATTATACACATGAACGAAATGATTTTTGTTTACTTTCGAAAGTAGTGTGTTCAGTGCGATTGTACAATGAAAACCATCGCGCAGAAACGTTTTAAAAAAAACTAAACATATGTTATTTATGTAAAACCAATTGCACTAGCCACGAAATAAATTGTTTACATTGCAATACATAATTTTTTTAATTTCCAAAAAAAATAAACGTTACAAAAGAATAACATTAAAATGGGAGCTGATGGAAAATCAGTTACAAGAAAATGTGGCGACATTTTAATAAACTTTAAAACAATAAATAAAAAAAGTAAAATTTACACATTTAGCTGCATTTTCTGTGATGCAAATTGTGATCAGCTGAAAAAGTTCTCTAACCATCTTGAGGACAACCATTTGCAGGAATTGCATGAAGAACCTGATGAAAAACCTGCCATAGTCGAATCAGAAATCAAAGTTGAACTAATAAAAATCGATAAAATTAATGATTTAAAAAGAGCTTTAAAAAGTTTTAAAGATGAAGAAATTAATAGTGATCCTTTGGAGACATGTGAAATCGTAGCAATAGATGCTAAAACGGCCGATATCCCAGATAGGAGAACTGAAAGCGATGAAATTTATAGTGATATGGATTACCAAGATTTGTTTAACGGTAATGGTGATGATTCCCACACTGAAAGTATCGACGTAAAAGCTGACAATGAAGAAATGCAACAAGCAATTCAACACAGTAATGTATGTATATACATTTTGTTGCAGAAGTGGGGCAATGTTTGAAATAAAAAGATCAACTATATTTTTTCATGGCATTTATTAAACAAATTAAAATCTATTTGCATAAATAAAAATATGAATCCTTAAAAAATAAAAAAAATTAATTTTAACTTAAGTATCTAACAAATTAACAATTGCCTAATTCGGGGCATTGCCTCACTTTTGCACCAAGTTTCTGTTGATCTAAATTTAATAGTTTATCCAATATCTCTTTGCTTTTTCAACGGAGCCATTCAATTTGGAATGGATTTGTACAGATTTGATATACATATAAACCACAGCAATTTGTTTCCATTCAGCCTGTACCCTCTCCCACAGCTCATTAATGCTCTTCGGGACCTCTTCGTACTCTGCCAGCCGACGTTTTAAATAAGCCCATATATTTTCGATCGGGTTGAGATCAGGGCTCTGCGCTGGCCACTCCATGACCCCAACCACCCATGAACTAAACCATTCTTTGATGATTTTCGCTGAATGTTTGGGGTCGTTGTCATGATGGAAGATGACATTTTCAGATCTATCTGAAATTTGGGCGATTGCTAAAGGCATTAAAACATTACCCACTCGCGATCGGAAAAAAACTAAATTAAGTCATAAACAACTTATAAAATTTCTCTGTTTTCTATTTTATTACCATCTTTTTTTATTTTTATTTTTTTTATAACTGCTAATGAATTATTTTAGATGTTTTTAATAAATTTGGTTGAAACAATTGTTGTCGTTATTATAGGGGTGTTTCAGATTTTTCCGATCGCGAGTGAATAATGTTTTAATTTTTAGATGTACGCGTTGAAGAACATGTTCTGTTTTCTAGCAGTACACGTGTAAGAAAATGAACTTAAACTAAAGCTACATTCGAATCTGTGTGGTTTATGTGTGCGAAACAAAAATACGTGATAGAAAAATGTTCGTGTAGATAACAAAATATTAAAACGAAACACTGTCATGATTGTGTTGGGCACCGTACAAAATATAGAAACATACATAATTGATATGAAAATAAAAATATGTGTTTGTTGGTCTGAGTTATATTTGTTTACATATATGTACGAGTTTTTTATTCCGTGTGTGTTTTTTTCTGAACTCTGATATTTTTATTTATGTAGTTTTTAATTTGTTTAATAAATACCATGAAAAAATATAGTTGATCTTTTTATGTCAAACCTTGCCTGACTTTTGCACCAAACTGTACATATATAATTAATTTGTAACATTTTACAGAATTTTATTTGAATTTGTTTATTTTATAGGTTTACAATATTGGAGGAGATGTAAGCTCTGATGATTCAAAGGATTCAGATTTTGATGTAATTAAAAAGTTTCGAGTCCTATTAATCAATTAACAAAATTTGTTTTTTTTAGGTTAATGAAAAACTTTATAATTCAAAAAGAAAAAAATATAAGAAAAAATTAACAAATAAAGAAATGGCTTACGGTAAAGAAGTTATTTTATTGCAAGCTTTCGAAAAGCAACCAAATCTTTGGATGGTCAAAGAAAGAACTAGTGATAACAACATTATTCAAAAAGGCTTTGAAATAATCGCCCAAGAAGTAAATGCAAAATTAAGGTCCTGTATAACATGGAAAGCTGCCAGACGACGAATTAATGAAATGCGTGTTGAATATTCAAATGAATTGGAAAATCAACGTAACGGCAAAGAATTCGAAATGCCTTGGTATAGCCAACACATGAAATTCTTGCAAGATAATATAGACTTTCTATTAAAATGTCGTGTAAGTTATATTTTAATTAATATGTTAAGAAATTCTTCAAACTTAAAAACTTTATTTTCAGTATGAAAAAAGTAAATATAGACGTTTGGTAAGTAAACATTTCTTAAATACATTTAATTGAAACGAAATTTACGTGTGAAAATTTTAACAATTAAATGGAATAGTGTTTTTTTACTTCTTTTAGGAGAAAATGGATGAAAACCAATTGTCAATATTAATTGAAATTTATAAAAAATATGACAATTTGTGGAAAGTAAATAATATTGCATTTGGGCTAAAAACTAAGAGAGATGAAGCGTTTAACCAAATAATTGAAGAATTAAAGTTAAATCATAATCTTGAAATAACTGTAGAAAATTTACATCGTCGTATTAATTATATGAAACGCATGTACTCTAAAGATAAACAACTACAATTGAATTGCGAGCTGGAAAAACGTGAATTTACGCCATCATCTCCATTCTTCAAGCAAATGTCGTTTCTCCAAGAATGTCAGGGACCATTTAAATGTTCTCAATGCAATGAAATTATTGAAAGATATGATAACTATCATATACATGTTGCTAAACACAATAATACCTTGCCATTTAGGTGTCCCCTTTGTGAAAAGGGTTATAAAAGATTCGAACAACTGCTAGTGCATGCTAAAGGACATTTGGGCTTATACAACCACGACTGTACTGTTTGTGGTAAAAGCTATCATAGCAAAGCCGAAATAGATTATCATATGACTTCGCACACTGGTGATAAACCATATTTATGTCAGATTTGTGGTGTAAGCTTTAGGGCAGTTCATGGTTATGATCATCACATTAGAAGTCATGAAAAACGCTATCGTTATGAATGTCACATTTGCAAGCATGGCTTTAATCATTTGCATAAATTTAATGATCATGTTAAGTCTCATCTCAATATACGTGACATTTTATGTAATATTTGTGGAAAAGCTTTTACAACTAAAACAAATTTAAGAAGACACAAGGATATACACGATGAAAAGAAACGTTATAAATGTAATGTGTGTGACAAAGAATTTGCACAAGATGCTGGATTACGTGCTCACCGAAAACTACATCAGCCATATATAATACATGCCGAAAACTTGAGAACAAAAATTTAATTTTTTTATAATAATAGTGGAAACACGTTTTAATAATAAAACAAGTAAACGTTTTAAATTTGAGTGTGCCGAATCTTTTATATCTCCAGCTAAGCCTTAAACTCAATATTCCAACCAAATGTTGGGTACGGCTACCACTTTAATACTGTTGCCGATGCTTTAACTTTAAATTGTAATAACTTTTAAATTTTAAGTTAATTGCTTTTTTTTTGACCAGTTTCTATTATTATTTCTTGTTTTAAAAAAACTGATTGTGTTTTTTATAGAAGGGATTAATAACTTTAAAAGCATTATTTTTCTCTTACTAGAATAGAAAACCTATGTCACCTAAGTTCTTCATAGGATACGAAATAGAAATACTTTATTTAGCGCTGCCGGCTTTATAACACTCAAAATCAAAGTTTAATCCCTATAACAATATTTTGAGAGCTTAAAAATCATACGATAATTCAAAAAAAGTTCCTAATGAGTCTTGACTAAAAATCTTTCTCAATATTAGTCTTGCAATATATAAGAAAAAATATAAAAAAATCTAATTGTTAAATAATTTTATGTGAATTAGCTTGTAATATGTTAATTTAAAGATACAAAGATAGATTTAATACAAAAAATAAAATAAAAGCAATTAAGAAATTAAAGCGGACTAAAAAACATACCATATACTAAGTTTTTGGAAAAGTCCTGAGATCATAAATAGACATAAATAATGAACATAAACCAAAATTTAACTCTGATTGGCCAATAAAATCTTATATAACCAAATTTCATCTACATACATATTTGTATAATTGCGACCTTTAGTTTGCGTACCAGATTTACGTGTACTGACAGACGGAAGGGCGAAAAAAACTTTAAAAACTTTAGAAAATTTATTTTTCTAACGATGAACGATAAACTGTTTAAATTTATTTAATTTGTACATAAAATAATTGCAAATTTTAATAATAAACTAGGATTAGATACCCTATTATTAAATTCTAGCAGATTCTAGTCCTCGAAATTCGAGTGCAAATTCTAGGAAATTTAATTTTTCATTAAATAAAGATCCTAAAGGTATGCTAATCAATTATAGCCAATTCACATTCAACGCAAAAAAACAAACTAAGTTTTATTACAAACACATTAACGAATTTAATAAACACACACATAGCATATTGTATAATTTTATGTATGTGTTTAAATGCAATTTACTCAAAATGAAGGAAAAAATTTAAAATTCTGTAAATATACAAAACGGCTAAATACCTTTCAAATAATATAAAAACCATCGGTCACAAGAAATCGCCTAGCCTATTAATATTATAGTTGGAATTTATAAAATTGAGGTAGTCTAGTTAGTCCTTGAGGCGCAGCCACGGTGCGTGATATTTTTGATAAATTGGAGCTGGAGTCGGAGCCAGCAAAAACAAAGTTGGCTCTGGCTCTGAAAATTTACCGTTTATCCTTTGACTCTTTTTTACGGTTTTAATAATTTGGCGAACAGTGCAAATAGGAAATATGACCATGAGAAAAGGGTAGAGCATTTAAAACGTTAATATCTGTACGTATGCAATCAATAAATAAAGCCTGTTAAGGGGGGTAAGGTTTTAAAATCTTTTTTTGCATTTCTCTTTCTGAATGTACAACATGTCGAGCGTGTTGTGTCAAGTAAATCGGAGTAAAACTTAAGAAGATACAGCGTTTCCAGCGACCTTCCTCATACGGTATATCGTATATAAATCAGTTTTTAAAAAACTTTAAATCGATTTTCTCGCAAATAAATGTTCGAAGTCCGTGAACATCCTAACTCAAAATCTACTCAACCGATCCTTTTGAAATTTTATACACTATATATACACTAGGTCGGGTCGATTTAAAAATCGCCCAAGTGACAAGGAAAGTCGTATTCTAGGGATCAAAATAAGAAACTTTGCACGAGGAACCATACCTCTAAAATGAATTCTGATGTCCCGACTTTTGACCTGTCTGTCTCACTTAGAACCATTTAGAGTGCCCCAATCGAGCCCAAATGTATGATCTACCCCCACTAACTTTGAAGGGCCGACCCTCCCATGCCAGTGGCACATCCCTGGGGGGTTCCTCACACAAACATTTCAAAAAATCACCATTTTTGGAACTTTACATGAAAAAATCAGCAAAATGGATGTTTTTTCTTTTTGGAGTTTATTTTTCTCTTTAGAAATTTATTTAGTCAGAACATATGTAAATGAAAAAATGAATTTAACTTAGTAATAGAAAAGAAACTAAAAAAAAATATTGTTTGAAGTCTTTTTTACTTTCAAGTCTGGGCAATTTCGCTCGGCTCTCTAATGGTCGCCATAACAGCCTTTACATTTTCCGCTATAACTGGTTTGGAAACGCTAGCTAGCAATTGAACGTGTCTTTCCGTTCCTTGTATGTGTGATGGAATTTTTGGATCATTAAACGGTGGATCATCTTGATTTAAATATTCTTTCAATGTATCGTACGGAATGCTTCGCGTGAATGGTGGTTTAAATACGTTATTTATAACATTCAAATTGATCATTTCCGTGTAACTTGTGCAATTAAAGTTTATATCTGATTTTTTATAAACTCTAAGTTCCGTTGTGTCGTCAACATCGGTTCGATAGCGTAGAATTTTCTTTATAGCACAGTCGCGCTTTTCTTTGCTATCATCAAACAATATTGATAAGATATTTTCCGAATGCGCATAATATGAATTATCTGTAATTTCTTGATTGACAATTCTGCGTAAACGAGTTTCTAGAAATCGTGACCAACTAATGAACTTGAAAAATAATGCACTACCGTACACGGCAGAGCTGTAATACTTGATATTGACGTACATTGGCACACAACATTTAATTATAAATTCAACCAGAATTCTTAACTTGTCATCTAGATTTTCCGTTGTCACATATAATCGTAATAATCTAGCGGCGTTGGTGAGCCACCGAGAACGTACAATTTTCCCTGGTTTAATGTTAGCCAGATCCACCGAATCAACGTCGCTTGAAATTGCATGGACCATGTCGTATAAGTACTTCGAATCGGTGGAAAATTCAATTTTTTCTGGAGCAGGGGGCATATTTTTCAACTCAATTTTCTGAAAGCCGTCCACGGCCTGAAAATATATAATAATAAAATAATTAAAAATGGTTGACAATTGTAATAAATGAACGATAGCAATAACTTACCGGAAGTTTCCTTTTCCTTAAATTTTTTCAAAATTTGTCTGATGCAGCAATAAAATTATTGATAAAATGTCTTAAGGGGGAAATCCCTAACGAATTTTAAGAAAGAAAAATGAATTGTATAAAATATGCCTGATCCATTTGATTTTTTAAAATTGGTCATAAAAGACTTGTATATACCTGAACTATTTCATTAATTAAATTATTCAATAGGTGCATCGCTTATGATTTAAATTAAACCGCATTGGTTACTACACCAAATAAACATCCTTTTTATGTTCAGAAATTTGACTGTTGCAGCAATAATATTATTGAAAAACTTTCCAACGATATTTTTAAAAATATATAAATAACCTGTGTAATCAAGAACATGTTATTCAGGGAAGTTGGTTTTTCATCTCTGCGTAACCATGTCAAAGTTAATCTTTTTTCACAGCAAGTGTATGGACCAAGTTCAGATCGATCGGATGAGGGTAAATAACTTTTAGATCACTCCGTGACTGTGCGTGACTATGTGTGACTGTTCACAGCAAGTGTATGGACCAAGTTTCAGATCGATCGGGTGAGGGTGAATAACTTTTAGATCACTCCGTGACTATGCGTGACTACCCCAAAATTAATCTGTCACAACAAGACTATGGGCCAAGTTTCAGATCAATTGCATGAGGGGGAATGGCGTTGCCTCATGGCAGACAGACAGACCAAAAGTCGGGACATCAGAATTCATTTTAGAGGTATGGTTCCTTCGGCAAAGTTTCTTATTTTGATCCCTAGAATATGATTATCCTTGTCACTTGAGCGATTTTTTTGCCTCCCTACAAATCGACCCGCCTTAATATACACATAAATCATCAGGTAACCACGAAGATTTTTTTTATTTTCCATTCTCTTCCCCATTTTTTAACAACAAATTCCCGAAATTTTATAGCAAAAATCGTGTTTTTCACTTCAAAATGCTGCAAAAAAAAATTTAAAAAAACTCTTCGTCACTACCTCAGGAAACATGTCACCTTTTAAACGTATTTAGATTTTTTTATTTCACATAATCCGGTAACGAGTTATGATGTTCACCGCAAAACAACAATGCCTTCTGAGATTCGCTGCCACTGACTTATTTATTAAAATTTTTAACTGAAAACTTTTTCAAAGATTCTTCAAATGTTATGCTATAACGTATATATGAAATAAATAATCCAACATTTTTCATATCTTCAAAAAAGAATTATGAAAATACTTTTTTAACTTTTAATAGCCCCTATATGAGGCTGATTCCCGATCCTCACTAAATCTATCAAAGAACAAAAATATTGCGGTTTTTTCTCAAATTTCAAATTTGTTTTTGCAATAAATAAGTGACCTTACTAAATATAGTCAAGATCGGTGCATTTTTCGACCAAGACCCTATATAAAGATGTGAACTTTTTCATATCCAAAGGCAAAAAATTAATAACAAAGCCACTCAAATTTGGTTTATGCTTATGTTCTATATCTAATTAGTTTGACCTAAAAGATAGGGTCTCTAAACGCATGGTATAGAGTATCGTATAGTCGGTCTAGACCGATTATAATTTTCTTGTTTATTTTGTTGTAATGATGCACCCAAATCAAAAGTTGGCTTAAACTTCGCGGGCTTATAGATTTTGGCAAATATTCTTTTTGACATATTACGGGAGATGATCTATGCCTACGACTCGACACAACCAACCAATCAAGCGAATATCGTGCAAATTTAATTCCCCTTCTCGTAGTTCGATTAAAATTTTTAAATAAAATTTTTAAGGTGTGCAAAATAGAATTCCAAAGCATTTTCAGAAAACGTTTACCCTTCTGACAACTTGGGGTAAAAATACCGCAATCCCTTTCAAATAAAACAAATGAAAACAATTAAATTCAATCAAAACTTAATCAACAATTAAGGAAAATTGAATTATTTTACACAATATTTTTGGAGAATACTGCAGAACTCCATCCTCCATCTCTCCATAAATCACCTTGACACTGACATAATCTACGACTCTCGCTCTTGAAAATGCAACGTACATTTGACAATGACTAAATACCCAATTTGTCACACATATGTGCCCACCTTTTCCAACTACTGGTTCTGTGCTTCGATTCACACATGTTTAAATGAAATGAAAGTAATACATTTGATATTCTGGGATATTTAAATGTTTAAAGCCATCATATACATAAAAAAATGCTGTGTTATAAATGAAATTTTTGGGTTAGTTAGTATCTCTCCAGTAAAAGGAACTCAACTTTATAGTTAATCAAGATGCTTCGAAAAGTTAAAAAAAACCCCGCAGAAATAATAGGAATAATGTGGAGAAATGTTAAAATTTTAATTGCCGTTAGGATCTGTGACATAAAAGTTCTTTAAGTATTCAAATTTTCAATGACATCAGTCTTCAAAAAGTTGTGGAAAAATAAATCACCTTAACAAAAAATAGGAAATTATATGGAAAAACAAATTGATTGCTCCTCCCCGACCACATAAATATCAGTGTCTCTGGAAAGAATAACACATACACAAACCTTAGGAAGTTATATACATATTATCGATTTATTTTTGAATCGAGCCACTTTTATATAAAATGCAATAATTTATTATATGTAACTCGGACATCCCTGAATGTTTTGGCATTTAATATCTTCATCAGTCCTGTGTTGTGTGACAAGCATTTTTATGTCTTGTTAGAACAAAACTTTGTGAAAAAGATTTATCACATTGATCACATGCGAATTTATTTGTCGATATTTCACCATGGATTAAGTGCAAATGCTTTGACAAACTGGATTTACCAGCGAATGGCAAATTACATAACTCACATTTAAATGCATACGGATCTAAATGTATGCGAATGTGTTCTAAGGCATCAGACATCCTGTAAAAATTCCGTTCACAACAAATAATGTAACATTTCTCGCCAGGATGCTCATAATAAAAATGTGCATGCATCAAGGAATAATAAGAGAATGTAGACTCACATAGCCTACACTTTAACTCTTGTTGCCACTTTGCTATAGTAGCATCATCTTCCAATGTCTTTTGTTTACGTTCGCAACAAATAACCGTATCATATTGGGCAGAGGAAGCTTCAGTTTCAGCCTCTTGTTCTTTCGTTCGTTTGCAATAGCATAAATGTAGATGGTATTTACTGCGCTTATCGATATGTACTTGACGCTTATGAGATCTTAAACTACGATCACTCTTAAAGGACTTGTCACATATATCACATTGAAATCCCGATGGATCTTTATGATATTTTCGTAGGTGTTCGACTATCATACGACGATCATTTAATCCAGTTTGACAGCAAATAATATAGCATCCATTTTTAATTTGATGTTCCTTACGAAAATGATTATCTAACGATGAGAAATTTACAAATATTCGTCTACACTTTGGACACTTCAAATTGCCTTTCCATTGTGCTATATATGCATCATATTCCAAATTATCTTGTTCTGTTTCACAATAAGTGTCATTCATGTCATTTGTTATGTTGGCTGGGTAGTTGGCAACGGATTCATTATCAGAACTTATTAAAATCTCATCTTTTACATCAATAATTTCTAAGGGTGGCTGCTGGATATGATCACTTGAAATAACACAACTATATGGAGTTTCGTTTGGAATATAAACTGATGTTTCTTGTCTTTCTTCAACTAATTCACATATACCGTCATTGTCATTCGAAACTATAGAACTGGAGTATATATTATCTTGTATTTGATCACTTTGTTCATCTTCAGAATGTTCTTCTTCATTAATGTTGGATATGCCTTTGGAATGGTCTTTCTTCTTATGTCTTTCTAAATTTGAACGAGTTTTAAACTCTTTTGTGCAATAATTGCAAAGCCATTTAAGTAACGATTGTACAGCGTGTTTTTTTCGAATATGTCTCCTTAAACTTCCATATTGAGAAAATGACGCTCCACACATTTTGCATGAATATTTATTTTTATCCTTTCGAGCATGAAGTTCACTAAGATGTTTTACAATTTTGCTGCTTTTGTAAAATATGATTTTGCAGCAAACTATGTGACATTCAACATTCGGATGTTCCTTAATAAAATGTTCGTTTAACAAGGAATAATATGTAAATATTTCCTTACATTTAGGACATTCTAAATCCCCTTTCAAGTTAGCTATTATTTTATCATTTTCCAAAGTGTTAGAATCATCAAGGATATTATTTGTTTCATTATCGGGGGAAGCCGTGCAGCGAGATTTACTTTCATTAGAGTCGATATTTGTAGTAAATAGAAGCTCATCTTTTCTATCAGTATGAGTATCTAGATTTGACTTATGATTAGAACTACCGCTGACTTGATTGTAAGAACACGAAGTTTTTTCTTTTTCAGGACATTCTTTAAAAATTTCATAGATTTCATCGATGTCATTGGAATCTATAGAAATTGATGATATATTATCTTGTATCTCGTTGGAGAGTCCTTCTTCACTTTGAATCTGAACTGATGATAACCCAGTTGTTGAATCTTCATCTAATTTATCATTACATGTAATTTGCTTCTTAAACGATTTTGAATTATATTTCATTAAAGCTTCAGCTGTATGCTTCTTGAGAATATGTTTCTTTAATCTCAAATATTGCGAAAACGATGCTTTACAACATTCACACTTATATGAATTGTCATCTATTTGATTATAAAATTTTCGTGTTTTTGCAACTATTTCAATTCTATTGTTAAACTTGCGATCGCATTCTTCCTCCGGATGTTCACTCTGACAATGTTCACTTAACGAGGAATAACTTTCAAATGTTTCTTTACACCCAATGCATTCCAATTCTCTTCCCTCGCTTATAGTTATAGTAGCATCGTTTTTCAGTTTTCTTCGTTTGACAGAATTAATCACCTCACAATTTAACTCAGTCTCATCATGTTTATCAGAATCCGATAACGATACTTGAGATGTTATGGACTTAGTAAAATCATTTTCACCATTTATATGAATTATATCAAAAACTGAAAAAGGACCAGGTGTTACTTCATTATCAGAGGTAGGTAACATTTGATTAGATTTTACACTTATAATTGGTTCAACATGCCTCAATTGTGATTGTACACATTCTATTGATTGTTGATAACTGTGAAAGTCGTAAATATGTGTCCAACATTCCAAACATATAAGCTTCGACGGAAATTTTCCTTCCGGATTCAGAAGCTAAAAATGTATTTAAAATTATTGAAAAAAAACACCCAATGTACTCTCTCAGAACTTACCGTGGAATCAAAATATTTCACCGTAATTTTATAAAATTGGCTTAATTGGCCATTGTTATCATATAGACTTTTAAACTCATCACAAGAAGTGATACATAAGCAACATAAGCTGTCTTGATCCATTTATATTTCAAAAACTTCCAATACGCCAAAATTTTGTAAAAAGAAATGCTTTTGGACGGCATTAGAGTTACAAAGTTTGTATTTTGGGTACTCAATACCGACTGTTTTTGCGGGTACTCAATACTTAGAAGTAACTACTTAGTGCCGCTTCACACAAGGCAATTTTTGTTGCTCAAATTTTGTTGAACAACTTGTCCAAAAAAACGTATGATTTAATGAGCTTGAAAAAACCTTAAATTTTCAACCATTATTTACAACAAACACACGTAGATTTCAAGCATGAAAACAAAGGTTCGGGTCAATTCTGGCGCAGTAGCTGTTAGCTTAAATTACATTAAAAAAATAAATTAAATTACGTGGCAAATTCAGTTTATAGGTGAGACGGGAGAGAAGAATGGCAGGGGGTTCATACATTCATGTACTCTGAAATAAAGTCCCAAAATATATCAAAATTGCTTATCACGCAGATGATACTACGTTAATTTCTTCAAACAAACTTACAAGTGCACTCCTGAAGGAAATGGAGAAGGGTCTTGTAAATTGCAGTAAATATTTCCACAAAAGGAAAATCAAAATTAATCCAAACAAGACCCAGGCAATAATTTTTCCATTCAACAAATCTCCCAAAAGACTACCAAGACGTCATCTTCTTATTGGAAATAATACCATAAATGTACTTAATGATGTCAAATATCTCGGAGCTGTCTTGGACAAAAAGCTTACATATAAACAACATATTACGGCAACGTGCCAAAAAGCTATAAAATCATTTAAAGCTTTATGGCCACTACTAAATAGAAGGTCATTTCTAAACCCCAAAAACAAAAATCACCTCTCCAAAAGTGTTATAAGACCAATATTAACATACGCGTGTCCTATTTGGAGTGACGCTGCCAACTGCCACCTAAAACGCTTAAAAATTATACAAAACAAATGTCTTAAAATGATAAATAAAAATCCCTGGAGGTATCCTACAAGTCTTCTTCATGAAGAAACAGGTTATTAAAAAATTATCGATTTCATAACAAGGATTAACAACAATTACTTTGCCAAAATTGAAAATTCCTCTTACCCACTGATAAGAGAATGTAGAGAAGTAACGTAAAATTAAAAGAAATCACCAAATTATATGCTTATAGAGGTCTACTGCTTCTAATAAACCTCCTATAAGCATATAAATGTTTTCAGATAGTATTTGAATATATTAAATCATATAAAGATTTTTTTCCTCCCATTTTCCTTTAAAAATCATTAAAAAAATAAAATAAAAACTATTTAATATCTTTAGATCCTATATATTATTTGTTGCAGTTTCCATATGTAAAGATAAGATCTCATATGTAAATATCAAATTTGTTCAAATATGTAAATAAAGGAAGAATATATAATTGAAAAAATATACTCTGAAATTCTCTTTTGTTTCTTGCTTCGTAATTTTCAAAGTGAAGTTATTTTACATTTTCTTCTATTTTTTTGTTCGTTTGTGTTAAGAAAGACAATTATTTGAAGTGAAGTTAATTGTAACAACAGTATTAAATTCGGCTGTGCCGAATCTTTGATACCCTCCACCACGGTTTAAGTACTGATAATAAATGTAAACAAAATATTTGAAAAAGTAAACAATTTGTTAAACTAAATAACAAATTGTTTCAGCAAATTCTTTGGTTTGATCTGGATTTTTGTTTATTCCAAGAGATGGTCCATAAAGCTCTCTAACATTAGTAATTCGCGATCCAACGAGGAAAGATCATTTTCGTCTTTTCTATTATTTCGGATAAAAGAAAACACCTTTCGGTGTCTGCTTTTTGGTCATCGTGGTTGCTGATCGGCATGCATTTAGGTTATGTACCTATAGGTTATTACCTATATTCATGCGTTTCCAGTTATATGACATAACCTCTCGTTTAATTTAGCTTACGGTTTTGCAAATTAAATAGCTCGCCCTAACCTCCATTGCGAAGATAATGGTTGTGTACGGTGGCTATACACATTAAATCGTGCAAATTGGAGATGGATGTAAAGTTTCTTTTAACTGGCCAAATAATTCTTCATTGCGGCCGTATAGGTCGGATGGAGTAACAAAATAACCAAACAAAAGCTCTCTCAATTTTTATACCCTATAACACTATGTGGTTTGGGTATAATGACTTTGTGCTGCTGTTTGTAACTACCAAAAATATTTGACCTAGACCCATCTTTTATTATACCGATCGAATCAGAATCACTATCTGATTCGATTTAACGATGTCCGTCCGTCTGTGAGTCCATGTAAACCTTGTAATCAAACTGCAGGTCTCAAATATGAGTATGTTTTGATGAAATTTGGTACATAAGCTTTTATCTGCCATAGGATGAACGCTATTGAAATTGGTGAAAATCGGTCCATGTTCAGACCTAGCCCCCATACAAATAACCCCTATGAAATCGACATACATTGCCATAAGATCCAAATTATCATATAGATCTTACTCAAATTGGCAATATTTTAACGAAAACAAGTAAGAAAATTATAGTCGGTCTAGACCGACTATACGATACCCTATACCATGCGTTTAGAAACCCTATCTCTTAGGCCCAACTAACTGGACATTGAAAATAAGCAAAAACCAAATTTGAGTGGGATTTTTATTAATTTTTTTGGATGCAGATATGAAAAAGTTCTTATCGGATGCTATATCTATAAAGGGACTAGGTCCAAAAATGGACCGATCCTGTTCATGTTTGGTAAAGTCTCTTGTATTTTGCAAAAATATGTAAAAACAAAATTTGAGAAGAATCAGTGCAATATTTTTGTTTTTTAATTGATTTAAGTGAAGATCGGGAAGCAGCTCTATATGGGGTCAAAGGGATCATTTTTGGACTACTCATTAGTGGATGTAATGAACGCATACAAACCCAATTTGAGTAAGATCTATATGACAATTTGGATCTTATGGAAATTTATGTCGATTTCATATGGGTAATTTGTATGGGGGCTAGGTCTGAACATGGACCGATTCTCACCAGTTTCAATAGCGTTCATCCCATGGCCGATAAAAGCTTATATACCAAATTTCATCAAAATATACTCATATTTGCGACCTGCAGTTTGATTACAAGCTTTACATGGACACACAGACGGACGGACGGACGGACATTGTTAAATCAACTCAGAAAGTGATTCTGATTCGATCGGTATAATTAAAGATGGGTCTAGGTCAAATATTTTTGGTTGTTACAAACAGCAGCACAAAGTCATTATACCCAAACCACGTAGTGGTATAGGGTATAAAAATTGGAAATCAAAAACTAAAATTCAAAAAAATAAAAATAACAAGTAAGAAAATTATAGTCGGTCTAGACCGACTATACGATACCCTATACCATGCGTTTAGAGACCCTATCTCTTAGGCCCAACTAACTGGACATAGAAAATAGCAAAAACCAAATTTGAGTGGGATTTTTATTAATTTTTTTGGCTGCAGATATGAAAAAGTTCATATCGGATGCTATATCTATATGGGGACTAGGTCCAAAAATGGACCGATCCTGATCATGTTTGGAAAAGTATCTTGTATTTTGCAAAAATATATACAAATAAAATTTGAGAAGAATCAATGCAATATTTTTGTTTTTTAATAGATTTAAGTGAAGATCGGGAAGCACACCTATATGGGGCCAAAGGGATCATTTTTGGACTACTCATTAATGGATGTAATGAACGCATATAAACCCGATTTGAGTAAGATCTATATGACAATTTGGATCTTATGGCAATTTATGTCGATTTCATAGGGGTAATTTGTATGGGGGCTAGGTCTGAACATGGACCGATTCTCACCAATTTCAATAGCGTTCATCCCATGGCCGATAAAAGCTTATATACCAAATTTCATCAAAATATATTCATATTTGCGACCTGCAGTTTGATTACAAGCTTTACATGGACACACAGACGGACGGACGGACGGACATTGTTAAATCAACTCAAAAAATGATTCTGATTCGATCGGTATAATTAAAGATGGGTCTAGGTCAAATATTTTTGGTTGTTACAAACAGCAGCACAAAGTCATTATACCCAAACCACATAGTGGTATAGGGTATAAAAAATCAAAAACTAAAATTAAAAAACTAGAAATTAAAAATTGAAAATCAAAAACTAAAATTAAAGAACTAAAAAATAAAAATTTAAAATCAGAAATAAAATTAAAACACTAAAAATTAAAAATTGAAAATCAAAAACTAAAATTAAAAAACTAATAATTAAAAATTGAAAATCAACAACTAAAATTAAAAAAAATAAAAATTAAAAATTTTAAATATAAAAATTAAAATATAAAAATCGAAAATTAAAAAACTGAAATTAAAAATAAAAGTTAAGAAAATAAAAGGTATAAAAAATGTGTAATCAATAGACTTACGATTAAAGATTTTTCGAAAATATTTGTTTGAAAAAGTAAATGATTTCCCACAAAAATTCATTTTGTAAACAAAATATTTTATTAATTTTTATAAAGAATATTGTAATAATCGCAACTAAATGGATTTATTTTCATATGTGTAAAGAAAAAACTATAGAAAAGAACTTCATATAAATTTTGTTAATATGAAAAGAAATTCTATAAAAATACAGTAAGTTTTCAATATTTCAATAAATTACTGTAGAAATATGGGTGAATTTTAGTAAATTTAATTAATTTTGTATATATTTTGTAGGAAGCTTTAAAAATTTGGATAAAATAAATGATATTAAAAACTTAAATTAGAAAACTAAAAATTAAAAATTGAAAATCAAAAACTAAAATAAAAAATTGAAAATCAAAAACTAAAATTCAAAAAAATAAAAATAAAAAATCAAAAACTAAAATTAAAAAACTAGAAATTAAAAATTGAAAATCAAAAACTAAAATTAAAAAACTAAAAAATAAAAATTCAAAACCAAAAATAAAATTAAAACACTAAAAAATAAAAATTGAAAATCAAGAACTAAAATTAAAAAACTAAAAATTAAAAATTGGAAATCAGCAACTAAAATTAAAAAAAAAAAAAAATAAATAAAAATTAAAAATTTTAAATATAAAAATTAAAAAACTAAAAATTAAAAAATAAAAATCGAAAATTAAAAAACTGAAATTAAAAATAAAAGTTAAGAAAATAAAAGGTATAAAAATGCGTAATCTTAATCTAAGACTTACGATTTTTCGAAAATATTTGTTTGAAAAAGTAAATGATTTCCCACAAAAATTCACATTGTAAACAAAATATTTTATTAATTCTTATAAAGAATATTGAAATAATCGCAACTAAATGGATTTATTTTCATATGTGTAAAGAAAAAACTATACAAAAGAACTTCATATGAATTTTGTTAATATGAAATGAAATTCTATAAAAATACAGTAAGTTTTCAATATTTCAATAAATTACTGTAGAAATATGTTTAAATTTTAATAAATTTAATTAATTGTGTATATATTTTGTGGGAAGCTTTTACAATTGGATAGAAAAATGAAAATTATTTTGAAAAAAACAACTATAGGAACTAACTGAAAGACATTTGAATATTCAGAGTTAATAAAAAAGAATGAAATATCTAAAATATTAATGAAAAACAACTGTAGGAACTAACTGAAAGACACATATCTATAATAAATTAAACTGAAAATTAAAAACTAAAAATTTTAAAACTTAAATTGAAAATTAAATTAAATTAAAAAATTTAAAATTGAAAACCTGAAAACTGAAAACTTAGATTAAAAAATTGAAAAACAAATATAAAAAATTGTTTGAAAATCGTTAATATATCAAAAAAATAAAGATTTGATCTGATATAATAACAAATTTAGTAAATAAATATTAAAGTCTGAAAAGTGGCATTAAAATTGGTTATAATTTAACTTAATAAGAAATAAAAAAAATATATTGGAATAATTCAACAGAAATAAACATATAAACTTGAATGAATAAACGAATATTTTCTCAAATAAATCTAAAAAATGGGTTTTGTGAATGAAAAATATGTTGTCAGCTCTAAAAACCTCAAAGAATATATAAAATGTATTTAAATTCAAAGTTAAGGGATATATTTTTGAAAGATATTTGAAAATAAAAAATAGTTAAAAAATTTGATTAGGTGAAATATGATTTCAAAATATTTTGAAATAAAAATTTAACTATGATTAATTTTTTCATTGAGTTACTTGTAGGTTTAATAAAACCATATAATTCTATAAACGAAAACTTAAACTATTAGAAAAGTATCTTTTCTAAATAAAGTATTCTTTATAAAACAAAAAAAAAAAAAATAATAATAATAACTAACTAAAAATTTAATTAAGACAAAAACTCTAAGAAAAAATAAAATATATTAAAACTTTAATACGAAAAAATTATTGAAAATCGTTAATATTTGAAAAAAAAAAAGAAAATTAAAACTGTATGAAAAAAATTAAATGAATGTTGCCCTCTGAAAACTATCAACATTTTCTACTAACTCTTAAATATTCAAATTTAACAGAATAAAAAAAGTTGCCACCTCTAAATTCAAAAACTGTACTGTATGAAAAACTGCATTTGGTTGTTTTTGTATATAAAAAATATGTTTCTGTTAGTCGGGGGTCACACAAGGCAATTTTTATTGCGCAACTTTTTGCCAATTCTCTTTTGAAATTGCTTTTATGTCCACACACGACAATTTCTTCGGCAATTTTACTGTTTTGTTTTGTTTTTATTTTCTTATAATTTGACATTTGTGCTCTAGTCGTAAAGAACAATAATAAAATTAAATACATACATACATAAATTAATTTAATTGGTTTTGTTGAAAAATGAATTCAAAAGAAAAAAATTAAGTCCCGATTCCATTTAAAGGCCATTTTAAGAAAGTAAACAATAATTACGAATTATTAACACCAAGAAGCGAAACACCGAATGAAAAGAAATGTCAAATATTCAACAAAGAAAAAAAAGCGAATGAGAGAATTGCTTGAAATAGCCGAGAACCGGCAATTATTTTTCCCTTTGATTTAAAATTATATTATCATGTGGTGAATCTACTAAAGCTGCGTTCACACTACGTGTTTTGCTTGTGTTTTTCTTAGTTATTTAGCAAGTGTAATTTATACACATAGTGTGAACCCTTTCAAACATTGTTTATGTACAACACATTTTGCAAGACATATGTAAATTTTTCAATTAGAGCAGGTTCTATTTTGGCAAGACAAACATATGAAAATACAACACTGCTTGTGGTGAAAGAAAAACGGAGTAAATTATAAAGATTAATATTGAAAGAAAAATAAATTGTTTAATATTAATTAACAATTAAAAAATATATAAAATATATAACTTTATTTTTAACAATAAATTTTTTTAAATTCACAAATTAAATCAGCTGTTGTTTACATTTAGAGGTTATGTCATACGGAAATACATATGTACGTTTGAACGCAAAAATTATGAATGGTATGTAAAACGCCAATTTTAACACACAAACGGAATTACGTATGGATCGTAAAACTGAATTTACATATGGAAAATACACATAGTGTAAACACACCTTAAGTATCTAAAAAGGCATTGTCTGAATATCAATATTCAGTGAACTCGGAGGTTCTGCTTACTAAAAAAGCTCTGTCAATAGCAAATATATATTTTAATATTAAAAAAAAAAAAACAACTCTGTAGGTTTGTGGGCTTTTGTGATTTTGCTAAACAGACAGCGAACTTGGCGGTTAAACATAGTGTGTGACTTTGCTGTAATTTTTACTAACGGTATATAGATGGCACTTATTTTGTAATCTTTCCTTATCTGGTAACTTTTTAAAATAAAAAATGTATAGTATCTTTTCAGGCTTAAATATATTAATAAATACGAAAAAAGTCGATTTCTGTTAAAATAACGCTAAAATAACAGAAAAAGGGTTACGAATCTGCTAAATAATGGGTAAAAGGTCGGGAATCTGCTAAATAATGAGAAAAAAGGTTGATGAATCTGTTAAAATAATGCTAAAACGGGAAAATTAAAACTTAACGGAACAAAACCAGGTTTGCCACCCTGACAGAACTTGATGTGCACATATGTACTAGAAAAGTGATTTAGAACACACATAACTATACTACTCATTTTCCATTTTTCGTCTTAATTTTTTCTTTCATATTGGCGATTTTTTTTTATTGAAACGTAGTAACGATAAAAAAAATATGTGGCAATACTACTAGCATAGCTCATGTGTTTGTTGGTATGATTGCATAATTTTTTTGTCTCTTTTTTGAACTGTGAATGTTGTTGTACAACTATTATGTTCTTCCACTAAAATATTACAACAAACTGGGTTTTATGTTTTTTTTTTTTAGAGGTATCTACATATTTTTCTTCGTATCTAAGCACAATGATGCCCGATTTAGCCCATTTTCAACACCAACCTGCTGGGAATTATGGCTAATGCTATTATTGTAACCTTACCATTTAAATGGTTTTTTTTTGTGAATGAGCGTGATTTCAACAGAGCGTGATTTCAACGACTCAAGCTGTCATAAGGATCAATAATATATATACTTTATGGGGTCGGAAATTAGTTTTTCGATGCGTTACAAATGGAATAACAAACCTATATATACCCTCCGCCAGTGAGGTGTGGAGGGTATAATAAAATAAATTGAAATAATAATTTTTTACAGCGAAGCAAAGAATGAAAAGAAATGTCAAATAATAACCTACAGCTAACTTCGTGATTAAAGGCAGACTTTAGACGAGAGGAAGAACTGCTAGAGTGGAAAACGAGTACACAAAAGTTACCATCATTTATTTGTTATTGGCCTTAATAAATTGATTGGAACGTTGTTCTACTCGATGATGGATATTTCCATAACTAGTGACGGTCATATGATCGGTGAAATGACTGTCACTGTCCTTGTTGGGATATATTTTGTTATGTATTTTTGAAATTACAATGGTGTATTATATTCTACCACTAACTGTCTCGATTAAATGTATGTATTCCCTTTCTGTTTTATTTATATACATATATATATTTTTTTTTTTTTGTAAAATTATAAAATTACTATTATTATTAAGAGTAAGCTAATTATAAACAAGTAAGAGTATTAAATTCGGCTGATACCCTCCACCCGTATTATAAACACTTTATTATAACCAAGCTTGATAACTTGCACGTTCACATGTGGCGTGGAGGGTATAAAAAAATTAAATGTATGTATTAGTAATTTTTATTTTACGTACTTTTTAATATATTATACAAAAACTATTGTTTTGCGATATTTCTTACGCTGGCATTATTTTAGTAATCTATAATATTAATAGGCTAGGCGATTTCTTGTGACCGATGTTTTTTCTACCCTTTTATCCCGATTTTGACCAAACGTATATTATTTGAAAGGTATTTCTTTTGAGCCGTTTTGCAGAAGTACAGATTTTTAATTTTTTTCCTTTATTTTGAGTAAATTGCATTTAAAATTTCTACAAATACATACATAAAGTTATACATACATATGTTAAGTGTGTTTTATCAAATTTGTTAATGTGTTTGTTAATGAGTTTGTCATCTTCATTCACAATAATAATAAACCATAACCATGTTATCACACAAGCAAATTTTAGTTTCGAAACTCTTTAGTTTGTAGGCAAGAAGGTGAAAAGAAGAGAAATGGAAAATTTCGTGTACGGATCTTGCGTGCTCGCAAATTCTTATTTGCTCTTTGAGTTGAAAGAAATTTTTTTGACATTTTACTTTGCTTCACATTCGTTGTACATAGTCAGTTATATTTTTAAAACAATTTAAACTTTATAAACTTCAGTGTGATAAATAACAATTGAAAAGTAGAAAAATAAACCAAAAAAGTTCCTTAAATAATTTATTTTTAACAGCTTTGTCCATTACATTAATCTTTTGTTTTTCTTTTTAAAAATTGATGACGTTTCTTCTTATTCCTATTCTTCAAACCAAAAGTTTCGAAACAAAAATTTGACGGTGGAAACTTTAACGAAATTCTTAAATGAAATTCTGTAAAAGTTCGAAACTAATATTTGCCTGTCGAAAAGGGGACTATGTATAATCGTTCCTATTGTATTGTTAGGAGGGGCGATCCGGGGTCAAATTGTCACATTCGTTATCGAAATTTTTTGATCGAAATTATTTTTTGTTTTCCAAAATAGTTAAGAGTACAAGTGAAGCGATGTTCGACGTTTAAATAGTAAACCAAAATATGGAATTTCGATTGATTTTTATCGAATGCGGCGATTAGCCCCTTGTTCTTTAATTAAAATTACGGCAAATGTACAAATTATTTCAACCACTATAAGAGTTCCATTAAACTCATTACAAATATATGAAGTCCATTGTTGTATGATCGCATATCTTAACAATAAAAGGAGCACCGCAAAGCATTGTGGGGCCACATCTAATTTTTGGCGGAAAAAAATATGAAATTTGTTGTATTGTGATTATGTGGCATGGTAGTTAACAGAACCCACGTTTCGTGGAAAAAACGTTGTATTTTGGGCATGAAAGATTAAAGATGCAAATGTATATTATATGTATGTGGAAATTTAGATATTTTAGCATTTTTCAGCAAACTCCCATAATCAAGAAAAATTTGAATTTCAACATAATAAATCAAATAAAACAAAAATAAAATATAAAAAATATTTACGAAAATACGAGTACTGATTTACCGAAGAGGTGCGCACTGGGTTAGATTGGGATGATCTTTAAATGTGTCAAAATCATAAGCTATAACACAATTTTTCGAATTTATGAAAGAAAGAAAAAAAAATAAATAAATGTATTTGGGGACCACAGTGAAATGTGACAATATGGACTCATGTCTCCGGTCACCTTTTATCAGCGGACATCTTTTTATGTCAGCAATTAATTAAAAGAATACATATGTATATACATTAGGGTGGCCCTTAATAAAAAAAAAGTGTTCAAACTCTCGGTCACACCCCCTAGAAATATGCGAATAGCATATTTGAGGTGGCCCAACGCGATTGAAAATTTCAAGTGTGTTTTATATGGGGAAAAAATGACTTTCTTTCAGATTTTACGAAAATTTCGTTCTATAGTTTCATTTTTCTGAATAATTGTTATATAATTCGGGATCAGTATTAAATTATCTTTCCAAAAAGCTATAAAACTTCAAAATCGAATAAAAACTCGCCAAGAAATTGCAAATGCCCCAAACCACTATTGTGCCAAAAAAAAACTAGGTCATGAAATTTGATGGCTTTTTTTTCAACTTTAAGAAATTAATTAAAGCCAACATTTTGTTTTAGTATCTATACCTTAAGTACTAAGATACGAAGTATTGTTTTATTACCACCTTGTTAACCTATTAAGCATTGAGACCGAAAATGGAAATTTTTTTTTTTTATCAAATTTTGAAAACTCCTTTTTCAAGTTTTGAAAAATTTTCTTAACAAAATTTAAAAAAATTGATCTAGCTCTTTAAGAGCTTGTTAAATGCATGTTAGAGATTAACTGTAAATTTTTAGGTGAATCCCTATGCTATAATTTTTTTGACAAGGATTTTAATTTAATACTGATCCCGAATTATATAACAATTTGTCGGAAAAATTAAACTATAGAACGAAATTTTCGTAAAATCTGAAAGAAAGTCATATTTTTTTTTTGCTATTCGGATATTTCTAGGGGGGTGCGACCGAGAGTTTGAACACTTTTTTTCTCTCCATATAATGAAGGGCTACCCTTCATGTTGTTGTATTTCAATGCCGTTATTATGTAACTATTTTAAGAGTTCTACTTTGCATTGAAAACAGTTAATTTTTGCACTCAGGAACATATTAAATTGACTCTGACTAATTTTCGAGTTGTTAATTCGAGTGAAATTCTAGTCGAAAGTACGAAATTTATGTTTTTGTGGTATTCTTTAGGTATCGAAATTTACTTGATAGTATTCGAAATTTTACCCGACATAATACAAGAATTTTTACTACAAGATTTTACTTGCCAGATGACGGGATTAAGTTTTGCTGTTTGATCACCAATTACCTTTTAGTATACTTGAGTTTGACGTAATGAAAATGGCTATATTACCTGAAAACAACTAAAATAAAAAGATCATGAAATAAAATTGAAAAATTAAAAAGAAATCCAAAAATAAAATATTGCTCGAGTGGATTTTTTATAATAATTATTTGTAATTATATTTAAAAAAAAATTAATTTCCATCATTATATACATACTAGCAGAATCCACCGCTCGAAATTCGAGTGCAATTTCTAGGCAACTTCATTTTTCAACTTAGCTAATTCACAAACCAACACTTTTTTCGTTTATTATTATTGTGAATGAAGATAACAAACTCATTAACAAACACAGTAACAAATTTAATAAACACACACATATCATATGTATAATTTTATGTATGTATTAGTAGCAACTTTAAATGCAATTTACTAAAAAAAGGAAAATATTTAAAAATCTGATGAACAGCTAAAAAGAAATACCTTTCAAATAACATACGTTTGGGCAAAATCGAAATAAAACAGTAGAACAAAACATAGGTAACAAAAAATCGCCTAGCCTATTAATATTATAGATTAGTAACAGTTTGAATTCTGAAAGCGTAAACCTCATTTTACTGGAATAATTCATTGACAAAGTTTAAAAATACGATTAAAAATGATTTTTGTCTCTTTTTTTTTACATATTTATGAAAGTTAGCTTATATATTTTAGTTTTTTTTGTTTTTGTGTTTTTATAAATAATATATTTATTTTTCTAAAAATAAATACATAACTCTTGAACAATGTTGTGAAAAACCAATTTGGCGATTTAATTCTTAACTTGGGGGGTTTCTTATTTCAGATTGGAACTTTTTTTACTTTCTTCGATATTTTCGAATACTTAATTTTGGCATATGTAGGGTGTTTGCTGTCAAATGCAAAAATTATGAAATGAAAAAAACAAGGTTTTCGATTATATTAAAAGTTGAGATAAAAGTTCTCAAATTGTCTTTATTTAAATTTTACATTTTGTATACAAGATGTAAGATCAAAAAATCGTAGGTTTATCGTAGTGATACGTTTGAAAGCCAAAAAAGACTAGCTAATAGTAGTTAAATATGTAAGAGGGTGACAAACAGTGTTTAAGGGTACCGTTAACGGTTTTACTATTTAGAGTCTGTGTAAAAACTCCTAACAAAGATGTTAAAAAGTGGAGTTAAATAGATTCCAACTAGTTATTAACCCAAAAGGGGGTTAATATTTAACCGTGGTACAAATATGAAAATATGTACAAAAATTAAGCATTTGTGCTTAATTTGTCGGCACGTCGCCTTAGCTTTTCACAGAAGGATCATGCGGTCATTCTGACAAATGTCAAATGTGCGTTTTATTAGCACGTCCTTACTGCGTCGAATACCGAAGAAAGCAGACGCATGTGCTTTGATTTTACGACAAAAATGTTTTTAAACCAGCGAAATTCAACTTTGGAGTTTTAAAGTGGTGATTTGCTTAGTGTTTTAAAGAGAAGTTTATCAAACGAAAAGGTAAGTGCATTGAATATTTGTGAAACAAATTCAGTTGTCGGCACCCTATTTTTGTGACAAATGGTCAAATATCATCAGGGATGTATATGTCATTAATTTCAGTGTTGTTTTAAAGGAATTTTTCGATATTTTTAGCAGAGTTCAGAAAAAAACACGCACTGAATAAAAAACTCGTACATATATGTAAACAAACATAACTTAGACCAACACACACATATTTTTATTTTCATATCAATTATGTTTGTTTTTAAATTTTCTTCGGTGCCCAACACAACCATGACTGTGTTCGTTTTAATATTTCGTTATTTACACGAACATTTTTGTATCACATACTTTTTGTTTGAATCACACATAAAGCACACATTTTTGAGTGTTGCTTTATTTGAAGTTCATGTTCTGGTACGTGTACTGAAAAAAAAACACAGAACATGTACAATGAACAGGTTCGAGTTCAGTTATATTTTAAGTCGTGTTTCAGTTATATTTTAAGTCGTGTTTAAAATATAACTGAACTCGAACCTGTTTATTGTACATGTTCTGTGTTTTTTTTTCAGTACACGTACCAGAACATGAACTTCAAATAAAGCAACACTCAAAAATGTGTGCTTTATGTGTGATTGAAACAAAAAGTATGTGATATAAAAATGTTCGTGTAAATAACGAAATATTAAAACGAACACAGTCATGGTTGTGTTGGGCACCGTAGAAAATTTAGAAACGCACATAATTGATATGAAAATAAAGATATGTGTTGGCTGCTTTAGAACACAACATTGTGTGTTTCGTGTGTGTATTTTCTGAACCTTGATTTTTAGCCATGTCACACAGTGCTTTGTCCCCATATAGTGAATCGGCAAAATTAGAGAAGTTATCGCAGAAAAATGAAATTTGGTGTGCTGGTTCAAAATATGCTAATTAAGAAAAATTCGAAGTTTCGGACATGACTACCTCCCATACATCTTTAAATTTAAAAGTTTAATTTTTGCTATAATTGTATATAGAATAAATCGAAAGTTGGTAACTATCTGTTAAAGTGTATCTTAGTGGTTAATTTTGTTTCATTCGGTGCAAGGACATGACTACCTCCCATATATAATTTTTCTCAAAAACTAAATTGTAACTACATTAGTGATCAGAATGCACTGAAACTTATTACAACTTATAAAAATATATTTTTGGGCTCTCTGGGAAATTTCGCTTCATTCGATACAAGGACATGACCATCTCCCATATATCCTTTTTCTCAAAAACTAAATTTTTGCAACATTTGTGATCAAAATGCAAATAATTTAATATTCTCTTTAAAAAGGGTCATAAATAAATTTGTTTCTTTATTTGCTCAACAAATAAGATAATTAATTTTAATTGTAATTTATGATGTTTTCTTTCAAAATGTATTTCTCAATTTCTTTGAATTCATAATTTTTTTTATGTGTTTTGTAGACCTAAGTGACGATAGTTCCGGATCCGACACTAATAACAAATGAGCCATTAAATCTCTATTTGTATTTTCTCTCGTCGTTTTTCTTGTATGGGAAAATCGCACATTCCTTATATTTTTATGACTGGCTTCTAAGGCTTCTTCGGACAAACACCCTAGAATAGAAATAGTTTTAAAAAATGTGTAAAACGTTTTTTTAATATTTTATTACCTATTGGCAAGTTGAAGTATTCCAGAACATCGCACCCATGCGCTAAAACCTTATGAACAGTACTTGGCATGTAATACCAGCCATACTGTATTAAATATGAGTTTCTAGTAATATTTAGCAGCTCCTTAAACGTTGTCACATTAACCGGGATTCCGCAAGATAAAACTCTTAATATTATGCCAAAATTATCAATAAGACTTCTATCAATCCCCGTAATTTCAGCAGAAATTTCACTATTTTAAAAAAATCGTCGAGCAGTGTTTCCGTCGTTAGTAGTTCCAAATGCCGTTTTTACTTGGTCTATTATTAATCCCGTCCGTGTTTTGAACTCATTTTGAATTCTTTTTTTGTTTTGTGAAAAAACTGAGGTGTTTTCCTTATTGACTCTCCAAACTTTCAAAGGAAGACGGTAAGCAATGTGCAATATGCATTCAAAAAAGCGTATCCAGCAGTGGAGTGTAGAAAGTCCATATTTATAATTATTAATACAAGAGTCCTTAATAATGTTTATATTGTTCATATCTGTAGGGCTTGCATTACATATAAAGCACCTACTTGCTGAGTTTGTGTCACTCGAAACATTTGCAACTGAACCATCTATCATTGTGCAGTGCATATCGTAAGACACCTCAACAGTTGAACCATTTGTATCAATTACAGAACATTCCAATTTTTTAAATTTTTCAATAAAATCGTTGTGCATTTGCTTAACTAAAACTGGATTCTTAGTTTTAGTCATTTTTCAGACATATTGCAATTAATGCAAATTTTTAATTTTGTTTAAATGGTGCGTGGTAAAGAAGAAGAAAGCATATATTTCAAAAATTCATAACTGTATTCTTAATCGGACCGGTTTCTGGCATTTCAGCCTTCATCAGCGATTTATTGAACATTGTGATAATTGTTATGTTTTATTTGAATAGATTGTTTCTATATGAAAATTTTTTCTACTAAAACTGGATTCTCTTTTGTTAATACAAATTTAAGGGGTCTACAATACATTGTGGAAGATGGCGTTTTATTTACCCATAATACTTCCTTTGAGTCTAAATTTACCATTCTGAAAAAAATAGAAATTTAAAATATAAAAGGATAATTGTGGAATGCACGTATAAATGTACATCTGTGTATAATAATTTACATACCTCAGAGGGACAAAGGCTATAAAAAAATAAACTCGTCGGAACTATTTTCGTTTTTCAAATTTTTGCTTATATCGACTATGGTCAGAGCTTCCATCCATGCCCCACTTGCAAATTAGGGACAGCTTTGTACATTTTTGTTCCGTATTACAAATTTTAATCACACTTTCCGCATTATACATTTTAAGTCAACCTCTGCTGAAATTTTAGTCGTTGCAATAGGGGGTAAGAATTTTAATTTTTCATTTCTTAACGCATATAATGATGGCAAACAGTTTGGATGAAGCTCATTAATTGCTTGCCGCAATACGTTATATTTTCGTTCCGACAAATCCAAATCCATGTATAGCGCCAATGACTTTTCAATAGAAATGCATTTTACATCTGCTTTAGTGCTGTCTAAATTATTATTACACCTCTTTCTTAATTTGTCTGCTGCATATTGAAGTTCTTCAAATGAATAATTTTCAATCAATTCTGAAATCTTTCTATTTTTTGATCTAACAGAACTTTGACTGAATACTTTCTTTTTTCTACCAGATTTAGTTATTTCTTCATTTGTAGTATGTGACACGTTTGTTTCCATATCTGATGCTATTGAAGATTCCATTGTTCCATTCCAGATGTTCTATATCAGATACAATAGATATTTTATGTTGGCAAGTTTTGCTCGTGCTTGGTTCCTAAATATTTTAGTTTTAAAGTTTAACTTTTTTACTTAGATTAAAAAGAATATCAATATACAACTTACATTGTCTGGGTCGAAAAATTTCCAATTCAACTCTCGCTCCAATATTTTTTATTTTATTGTCAAACAATTTAATTTCTCTTAACAACACTTCTTTTTCAAGACGAATCCTCAATTTTGCCTTTTATAAATTTATATACTTCTGGAATTTTATTTTTTGAAGACACTGATAACCAAAAATCAACTATATCGGAATTAATAATACAATTTGTTATTATTGAAAAATATTGCTTCACAACTAGTAAATAAATTTGACAGAATAGTTTTGTTATGCATATATATATAGAGATGAACCAGTGAGATTATTTAACTCAAGAAGGTTCACTATTAGATTATAATGACTACTGCAGCACGAGGTTATTTCAATATTGACTAGGTATTAATTTCATTTTTTAGTGGTAATTCCACAATTAATTCAAATATTATTGATAAAAAAAATGGTGAAAACTTCAAAACAATCGCAAACTATTAGAAAATGATCAAGTTAAACTGAAATAAACACGCTCTCATCTCTTGTCCAAATATAAAAAATAACAGAAAATAGCAAAATGTAAATAACAATGGTGCAATTTTATGTTATTAAAGAAAAACCTTCCATATGACGCAAACACAGTCAATAAAATTGCACAGCTTGCAAAAATTGAATTGATCATTGTCGCTGGAGCCCTTTACTTGGAAAAATTATATAATCATATTTTTGGTCTTTGTAAAACTAAAAAATATAGATGTTTAAAAAAAAATACAAAATTTCAAATTTCCGGTTAAAAATCTTAATTTTTTTTTTACTAGTGGTTAGATTTGTTAACAAAGTATATAAATGAAAAACAAGTAAGAGTGTTAAATTCGGCTGTGCCGAATCTTTGATACCCTCCACCTCGGTTTGTTAAACTTAATACCAAATTATTTCAGCAAATTCTTTGGGTTGGTTTTCTTCTTTTCTATTATTTCGGATTTATTTCGGTGTTTGCTTTTTGGTCATCGTGGTTGCTGATCGGCATGCATTTTGGTTATATACCTATATGCATGCGTTTCCGGTTATATGACATAATTTCTCGTTTAATTTAGTTTTTGCTAATTAAATAGCTCGCCCTAACCTCCATTGCAAAGGTAATGGTTGTGTAGAGTGGCTATATGCATTAAATCGTGCTAATTGGAGATGGCTGTATAGTTTCTTTTAACTGGCCAAATATTTCTTCATTGTGGCCATATAGGTTGGATGGAGTAACAAAATAATAACCAAAAAAAAAGCTCTCTCAACTTTTTTTTAAAATATTGCCATATTTTGAAAACATAGAGAATAAATTTATAATAATAAATAATCAAATTAGGGATGAAAAACGCAAAAAACGAAAAGTCCCAAACATTTTAAATAAAATAATTTAATGTTATCTTTATTTTCTGAAAAACTTCAAATTTTCGTCCAAAAAAAATTTTGAAAATTTATATATAAAAAATAACATTCTCATAAAATTACGTTTACTTATGTAACAATTTTTATGTTAGCAATTCTTAAATATCATTTGAGGTTTTCTTAAATTCATTGAATTTAAATTAATATCGACAAATCTGTTTTTCTATTTATTTAAATTGTAAAGGAGTGGCATCTCTGTCAAAATAAGCGAAAAACACAAAGAATAGAAAAAAACAAATTACTTCGTGTTTGACAGGATGATTTTATGTTTATGTTTAATATCTTTATTTTTTTTACTAATATTTCTGTTTATTTATTTGAAAATGAAATAATGAATTGAATATGCTATTTAATTTTTTTATTTATATAAAAAAGTTTTTTAATTAAAGCAAAATATCTTCACTATTTCATGATTTTTATTTATGTATGACGACATTTCAACCTAAAAATTTAAGTTTTTATCGATTGGATAAACAACACAAAAATGGTTGTCGTTTAGATAACAACAACAGCTGACTTTAACAATAGCGAATATCGTTTCAAAATTTTACTGATAATTTTGCAATTTTCTTTTTTTTTTACAATTCGACTATCGTTAAAAGAAGTTACTGAATCGCGGTACTGAAAAGTTATTAATATCTCCTGAATGGCAATATTTTTTTTAAATGTAAACATTTTTATATGTAAAGATATTTCTAAAATAAAATTATTATTTCCGACGTTTTGATATGATTTTCTGAAACTCAATTAATATTTTCTAATTTATAATTGGAATTTTTATTTTCAGTTTAAAAAGTGAAATTTTGTATTTATGTGAATAATAATGCTTTATTAATTATAAACAATTTTTAAAAATTAGATGTAATCGCAATCAGATATTTTATAGGTAAAGCAGAATAATAATTCTATATAACTATGTAGAACTGTTTTGTAAGCAAAAAACTCATTGACGAACTCGGTAACTCTATTTTGTAAAGACAACAAAAAGTTAACCCCCCAATCTCACATCACACTGAAATTGTAAAATCGTTGTGTACGTATTAAGGTGCTATTACACGAAATGTTTTTTACATATGTACTGTCACTTTTTTTATCCATATGAAATTCTTCATGTCTGTCAAAATTGTCTTTTACATACGATTCATAATTTTTGCTATCACACGTGCGTATGTATTTCCGTATGACATAACCTCTAAATGTAAACAACAGCTGATTTAATTTGTGAATTTACAAAAATTTGTTGTTAAAAAAAAGGTTATGTATTTTTTAATTGTTAATTAATACTAAACAATTTATTTTTCTTTCAATATTAATCTTTAAAATGTACTCTGTTTTTCTTTCGCCACAATCAGTGTTGTATTTTCACTTGTTTGTCATGCAAAAATAGAACCTGTTCTAATTGAGAAATGTACATGTGACTTTCCTCATGTATTGTACATAAACAATGTTTTATATGTATCACACGATGTGTACAACTTTTGTTGTGGGAAAATTTGACAGTACATATGTAAAAAAGACATCATGTAATAGCACCTTTATCAACGAAAAATTGTTCGAATTAGTCGAATCCATCGCCATTAAATTTTATGCTCAAACATCTGACTGCAATCTCATTTTTAAAATGTTGTCGAAACGTAAACTTGAAAAAATTTGTATACTTCTCTCTCTTATTTTATTTTAAGTAGAGTTACCAAGTTTATTATACAGGCACATGTTTGAGGGAAAATGTTTACATTTATTATTATTAGTATTATTTTAATAATAGTTAATAATATTTATGCTCTATAATTAACAAACTTGCGTTTTTGTATGCGCATTTCAAAAAATATATCATTATAATAGATTTAACAAGTTAAAACTTTAATTACAATTTTACAGAATCCAGTAAATTTGCATTAAATTTATAACAGGGTAACATTAATCATCGTTAGTGTCTGCCACTATTCGCACGAAAAATTTGGTGCCATTAGTGTGACCACTGCGGAAAATGTGTGTGTATTAGTAAAAAAAAATGTGAGTGTATTGAGTTTTTCGAACTTGCAGTGTGATGTGAGATTGGTGGGTAATATGCAAAACTTATGTTCATATTTGTAAAAGAATAATGAAAAAACGTATGAAATAAAAGACCAACCCGTGTATACTCTTAACATTGTTCTGTATGATATCTAGTTGAAAATATTAACATTCATGTTAAAATAGAAAAAACTATTGCAAAGCTAATTAGAACAAACAAAAATTATGCCGGCATCTACTGTGGCATAGTCACGCTGAGCAAAATGAAGTGACACTCTGTTAATACAAAAGAAATGTATTTTCCCCACAACAAAATACTGCAGAATTTTATGTAAATAAAATAACCGATTTATTTCTAACATGCAGTTACTATGAATATACATACATACATATATATAATATATGTACATTATTTGTATTATTTAATATGTGTATGTATGTATATTTAAATATTACACACAAAAAATACAACATCAAACGTTATTTTTGTGTTTTTCTCTTTAAATAAATTAATACATAAATTTTTTGCTAAATTTACATTTGGGCAATTCACAACAGGTGTTGTACATTGTATGTTGTATTGAAATACACAATACAATCATTTGTTGTGAACACTCAGTTGTATTTTCATATTGTAAAACGCTTTCTTTAGTAATTTTCGATCCAACGAGGAAAGATCGCTTCGTCGCTTCTGCTATTTTGTATAAGAGAAAACACTTGTCAGTGTTTGCTTTTTGGTCGTGAGATATACCCTGGAGTTTTAGTTACGTACCTCTTGCATTTTAATTTATAATGAAAAAAAAAATGTTAAATGTTTTGGTTGGTACTGAAAGAGAAAATACATACTAAAAATATAAACATTAATTTTTATATAAATAAACTTATCGATGTATTTGCGTTATTTGCATTATTTGCCATATTTTATTTTATAATTATTTATGCTGATAATATTCTATGTATTTGTTTTTTCTTTTTCATAAAAACTGGCATTCACTTGGAACTGATATGTTATGATACAATATACAACATTTACTAAACATAGCAAATGAAGTTGGATCGTGTATATGATTTTTCAGTGAAAATTATCAACAACAGTTTTACACTATTGTAAAGTGATACACGATACAGGAGAAAAAACGATACATTACCCATTGTGAATTGCCCAATTGTTTTTTTTATTAACAACTAGGTATTTAGCATTATTTGCTTTAGATGTTGGTGAATTTTTACTCCCTTTATATTAACTCGTAGTGTCTGCTTGTCGAAAAAATTTTGGATCGATTTTAACCACTTTCCCGTGACCCAATCGATCTGAAATTTTGCAGGCAGGCTTGTGGCAATGACAGAAATGATCTAACATATTTTTTTAGTGATGCCAAAACAATGGAAACTTTAAAATTTTTCTACCAGAGTTGATAAAAAAATGTACAAAGGGTTTGTTTTTGTTATATTATTACCATAACGACCACAAAAACAACAAGTCCAGCTATGAAAACAATGCAACATTTAGAATAACAACAAGAACAATATAGAAATATCATGTTTTTCATTTTTTTTTTTACTTTTTCAGAGATTTCCCTGGACCTGTTCCACCGATTTTAATGATTTTTGAAGTAGAAATCTTTCCATGAATTTGGTGAATCATTCTCACTAAAAATGATCACTGTAGCTGCACTATTGAGGGCGTGATCGTGACAAGAACAACATAGAAAATTATTTTTTTTTCAAGACTTTTTTAGTTCTTCATTCAAATCTCGGGCCCTAATCGACCGATTTGGACGATTTTAAATAGCAAACTTCTCAGGATGTTAGTGAATCATTCTTATGTCAACGAGTACCCTAGCTGCCGGATTGATGCCGTCATCGTGATTTCCACAGACGGACAGACGGACATCGCTATATCAACTCCGGTTGTTATAAGGATCACAAATATATAAATTTTATGGGGTCCAAAATTTTTTTTCTAATTATTACAAACGGAATGACAAACTTATATATACCCTCTGCACACTGGAGTGGAGGGTATAACAACTCTACAACAGCAACAATGACAGTCATATGTTTTTCAAATAGGAAAAAACTGTTTATGTGTTAGTTTCGGTCATTCCCCAGTATGCATTGAAATATTATTTCTCCAATGTTGGAGAAAAGTTAAGTTCTTAAATTGATGTCAAATGTAATTCTCAACTTGGGTTGAACAATTTTTCTCCTTGTTTGCTTTCAACTTGACATCAAGTTGAGATTTAACATTTTTTCCAATCTTTGAGAAACATTTTTACTCTCAATTGGATATCCAACACTTTTCTCCACTTGAGACAAACATTTTTTCAACTTGAATACGATTTGTGTTAAGTCTGAGATATTATTTAAATATGTCATAAATAATAAATTAAATAAAAAAATGCCAAAAAAGTACAAATAAATCATTGATATATTTTTAATTATTTTTGCTTTTTGTCGAATTTTTCAAAAAATGTACAACTAATTAATTCATTTATTTTTAATTCTAGATTTTAAAAAATGTACATAATATGTACATTTAATGTTAAATATGTACATAGTAATGTTAAATATATAATGAAATTAAATTGAAACATTAAAAAAAGTACATTGTTTTCATTTCTAAAATTAGTATAATATTTTTTAATATGGCAATTCCGTACCTTCCATTTGATACCGATTGGAAATATTTCTTTGCTATCAAGTTGAGAATCACAAATTTCTCAATTTGATAACTATGAAAATCGCCATATAAAAAATGTGCCTTTTAAGTTGAGAAGACTATATTCGAACTATTGAGGGCATTTGAGAATTAACGTTGGAGATTTGAGAAATGTATTTGATCTCAAATGCACCTCAAGTTGATAGCAAACAAAAATGTTTATTGGGACATTTATTGTAGGGTCGTTTGCACACACACAAAAAATAGAAAATAAATTGTCAATAAAGGTGCTATTACACGATGTGTTTTTTACATATGTACTGTCACTTTTTTTTATCCATATGAAATTCCTCATGTCTGTCAAAATTGTCTTTTACATACGATTCATAATTTTTGCTATCACACGTGCATATGTATTTACGTATGACATAAGCTCTAAATGTAAACAACAGCTGATTTAATTTGTGAATTTACAAAAATTTATTGTTAAAAAAAAGTTATATATTTTTTAATTGTTAATTAATATTAAACAATTTATTTTTCTTTCAATATTAATCTTCATAATTTACTCTGTTTTTCTTTCGCCACAATCAGTGTTGTATTCTCATATGATTGTCATACAAAAATAGAACCTGCTCTAATTGAAAAATGTACATGTGCCTTTCCTCATGTATTGTACATAAACAATGTTTCATATGTATCACACGATGTGTACAACTTTTGTTGTGGGAAAATTTGACAGTACATATGTAAAAAACACATCATGTAATAGCACCTTAAGCAAAGCAAGTGGCTTCGAAATTCGATGATGCCAGTTAATCATTTTTTGTTCACGCGGAATTTATAATTGGAGGAATTTTTTTCTCGAGAAATGTATTTTCCGTGAGAAAGAAATTCCTTGAGAATATTCATAATTGGGATGAATAACTTTTAATTGGAACTTTTTAGTCGGAATAAATCATAATTCTAGTTAGATATTGGTTAATATTTAATTAGAAAAAATATTGTGGTGGCATCTACGCAATTATTGAGGCAGTCACGGAAAAATTAAATGCAAGTCTGTTTTTTTTAATATAACAAAAATGGATTTTCCCTTTAACAAAATATGGCAGAATTCTTTATAAATGAAATGCAAAATGGAAAATCAATTTTGTGCTAATTCTTAACAAAATTAATAAAATATATATATGTATTATTATATTTATTAATATTTGTAATTTTATTTGACACAATTTCACACACAGTTTTACAGATCAACTGTTTTAATTAGAAAAAATATTGTGGTGGCATCTACGCAATTATTGAGGCAGTCACGGAAAAATTAAATGCAAGTCTGTTTTTTTTAATATAACAAAAATGGATTTTCCCTTTAACAAAATATGGCAGAATTCTTTATAAATGAAATGCAAAATGGAAAATCAATTTTGTGCTAATTCTTAACAAAAATTATAATATATATATATATATATATATATGTATTATTATATTTATTAATATTTGTAATTTTATTTGACACAATTTCACACACAGTTTTACAGATCAACTGTTTTCAACTGATTTAGAAGTTTTCTGTTTTTGAAACAGTAGTGCCAATTTGTAACATTTTGTGATGTAATGAAAATCGCAGAATAATAAGTTAATACACAATAAAAAATATTAAATTTTTAAGTTTTATATACATATTGCAATAAAAAAAACTTTGGTAAATTTACATTGAAGATGGTCAGAAATGAATGAGAAAAAATATATAGACATTTTAGAAAAGCACATTTAATGTTAAACTTTATGCACAAAATATATGGGTTTTTGTTGTTTCGAATTTAACTGTGGCTCTAAGTGAAAAGTTTTAGACCGATCGTATATTACATCTTGAGGATCCTCACCTAATATTTTCAAATATTTTAAATTCTTTTTAACTCATTTAACCTCATTACGAAAATAGTAAAACAGTAAATATAGAAAATCCACGCACCTCAAAAAATTGTTTTCTATGAAATAAATTAAAGACATTTCATATTATACAATTTTCTTTCAAAAATGTATCAATTATTGCAAATTTGAAATTTGACATATAGTATTTGTACATATATTTGTATAGATTTCGCAGTATGAAAAGAACTATTATTTCTTTATTTAGAATATATGTAAGTATTGCTCGCAAAAAAATGCAACATCATGAATGAAACACATAGACGACTGCTGGCAGCAGCATTTGTAGTCGTATAGTCAGCTACTTGATTTTTCTGAATACGACAGCAACATATAATACAAATGCATTTTTATTTAAATATACAATTACTTTTACTTATTTAAAATGCATTAGTACAACGTAAAAATAAATAAATTAGTTTAACGCCTTTTGATTATTAATGGAATTATAGCCTTTCATTTTGCGATTTTTTTTTTAAACAAAATAAAATATTTCATAGCACTAACTTCTTTTACATATTTTGTTATATTGTCAACACTATTTTTGTTTTGTAGGCAACAAAACACACTTGCAGTTTTTTTTTTCTATTTGAAGAACATATGACTGCCATTGTTGATGTTGTAGAGTTGTTTTTTTTTTGATTTTGTTTCGTTAACTCTTTTGTATTAAAGCACCTCCAATATATGTATCCATTTTAGTTTGCAAATTCAGTATATTTATAATTTATTAATTACAGCAAAAAATAATAGAAACAATTTTATCAGTTATGCTTACGAAACTATATAAATAGACTTGAAGTTGGCTGCAAAAGCAGTAGCCTGTGTAAAGAACAAGTTAGCGACATGTAACTGTTACGTAACGTGTCAGCCTTTTTTTCACATGAAAAGTATTGGGACGTTCCGGTTACGTTCGGTAACTGTTTTAAATGATTTTCATGTAAAAAAAAACAACTGACTCGTTACGGTTACGGTTAGAAAACATTGACCTTTTATATGTATTATAATGCTATGAATGCATTTATCTTTATTTTATTTTATTTATATATTCTTTTTTTTTGTATTGTATATTATTTTTTTTTATTATTACTATTTCATTTAATTATTTTTTTCTTTAAATAAATTAACACATAAAAATTTGTTTTTTAAATTATTGGTGAACTTTTACTCCCTTTATTTACTGCCTTTATATTAACTGGTAGTGTCTGCTTGTCGACAAAATTTTGGATCGATTTTTAGCCCCTTTCCCGTGAGCCAATCGAACTGAAATTTTGCATGCAGGCTCGTGGCAATGACAGAAATGATCTAACAAATTTTTTTAGTGATGCCAAAACAATGGAAACTTTTAAAATTTTCTACCAGAGTTCACAAAAAAAATGTACAAAGGGTTTGTTTTTATTATATTATTACCACAACGACCACAAAAACAACAAGTCCAG
The DNA here is from genome assembly GCA_963682025.1 of Cordilura impudica. NCBI lineage: Eukaryota > Metazoa > Arthropoda > Insecta > Diptera > Scathophagidae > Cordilura > Cordilura impudica. Next base: position 247,244,284 of record OY821517.1, read on the forward strand.
CTATGACAACAATGCAACATTTAGAATAACAACAGGAACAATATGGAAACATCATGTTTTTCATTTTTTTTTTTTAATTTTTCATAGATTTACCTGGACCTGTTCCACCGATTTTAATGATTTTTGAAGTAGAAATCTTCCCATGAATTCGGTGAATCATTCTCACTAAAAATTATCACCCTAGCTATCCTATTGAGGGCGTGATCGTGACAAGAACAACATAGAAAATTATATTTTTTCAAGACTTTTTTTAGTTCTTCATTCAAATCTCGGGCCCTAATCGACCGATTTGGACGATTTTAAATAGCAAACTTTTCAGGATGTTAATGAATCATTTTTTATGCCAACGAGCACCCTAGCTGCCCGATTGATGCCGTCATCGTGATTTCCACAGACGGACAGACGGACAGACGGACAGACGGACAGACGGACATCGCTATATCAACTCCGGTTGTTATAAGGATCACAAATATATATATTTTATGGGGTCCAAATTTTTTTTTCTAATTATTACAAACGGAATGACAAACTTATATATACCCTCTGCACACTGGAGTGGAGGGTATAATAAAAAATCGCCTACTTTTTATTTATATATTTTTTTAATTTTTTCAATGTTTGCAAAACTTTAGGGTTGCTGCCAAAAAAAAAAAAAAATATTCTTTCAATTTTTGGAAAGTTTTTGTCACTATTTAATAAAAATTATACACTACATCAAAATTATTCATTTTTTATAGTAATAAAAAAAATGTATAAACTAATTTTTTTAAATTTTGGCAGTACCATAAACTTAGGTCTTTGCAACTTTTTCTGAAACTTAGGAAATATGTCTTAAAAAATTCATATCATTTTTACATTTCCGGGTGAAAAATCTAAAACTTCTTTACATATTTTATTTAAGCCCTTTAAAATGTACTAAAATCACAAATAAAAAATTACCTATTCTTAAAAAAAAATTTTTCACTTTATCAAACTTTTGCATTTTGGGAATTCCAAATAAAAAATCGCAAAAGTTTTCGATGGCACAAACAACTTTTCCATATAAAATATTTACAAAAAATTATTTTTGTTTTTTTGTACCTATAGTTATAAACAAAACTGTTAAGTTTCAAAGCAATTCAACAAAAAATGAAATTTTAATAATTTTTTTTGTAACACAATAAAAACCGTTTTTCCGTTGAACAGTTTTACCTCAAACGTTTTCTGACTTTAGCGCCCTCTACTGTTAACCAAAAGACGAGATGATAAATTCTATTTACGAATTTATTTAAGGTACTTTGTTAGCTTTACAAAAATGTATATTACTTAAATATTCTAAGCACTTTATTTTATTTTAATTTTGCCTATGGGACAATCGTCTTCATCAAAGAAGATTGATGGTGATGCCATGATTAAAGCAATCAAACGATGTTTAGTGGAAAAAGAGCAGATAAAATCGACTGCTGCAGCGTGCTCGATTATGATAACGATTAATGCATACCGGTGGTTTTCATTTATATTCTTAAATTTTCAGTGGATTGTCTTAGGGTACCGACAACCGACAACCGACCGACCACATTTTTCTAAATGGCAAAAAAAAAAAAGAAAACATTTCACTTAACTGTTAGTAAACATTTTGCAATGGACAAAATAAACTCAATTCCTTCTTCAGTTATTTGCAAAGGTATCTAGATTTCCATTAGTATGCATAAGTCCCTATATTGTGCAATTGGACAAAAGTTATGAGCCAAAAACAAAGGGGTGCCGGCAACCGAACACTTTCCCCTATATATATACATACACTAGGTATACGAAACTACAATGTATTAAGTTTTGCGGGAAAAAATGTTTCAGCGAGAATAAAATTAAATAATTTTGAAAAAAAGACTTCATTAACTTCTCTTGAGCCTTGTTAGGCCGAGGCCGCGCAATGAGTGGCAAAGCGGCGAAGCGATGAGCCACTGAAGTGGCCACACAATGAGCGGCATGTGAGCGGAATTTCTAAGCATCTAAGCGGCGCCGCTCAGGAATAGAACTTGTTCTAATTTTTTTTGTTTTCTGAGCGGCAAAGAATAAAAATGACAAAAAAATGGCATTTTTTGTTTTGTCAATCTGTAACGCTATTCAGTAACTTTTTTTTTTTAACGATAATCGAATCGTTAGAAAAAGAAAACAACAAAATTATTGATTTTGGTATTCAGTAAAATTTTTAAACGATATTCGCTATTGTTAAAGTCAGCTGTTGTTGTTATCTTAACGACAACCACTTTTGTGTTGTTTTTCAATCGATCAAAAGTTAAAAAGGTTGAAATGTAGTCATACATAAATAAAAATCATAAAATTGTGAAAAAATTTTGCTTTTATTATAAGAACTTTTTATATAAATAATAAATAATAACATTGACAATGGCATTTTGGCAACTAACCGCTCAGAACTGACGCTCAGTAATAAGCCACTTACCGCTCAAACTCGCCGCTCTGCCGCTCATTGCGTGGCCTCGGCCTTAGATTCACAGTGATTTTATAGGGAACATTGTAATCTGACATATATTAACTTTTTTCAAATGTAAGTTTATAAAAAAAGTTGATTTTTTATTTATTCCTTAAAAAATACCACTTTTTAAAAAAAAGTGTGCATTAAAAAAACGTTCATGTAAAAAGGGTAATTTTTTAAGAAAAAGGGTGTCTTTTTTTAAAAAGGGTACTTTTTTTAAAGAAAGTATATTTAAAAAACACTTTTTCAAAAAGGGTACTTTCTAAAAAGGGTACTGTTCAAGAAGGGTACTTTTAAAAAGAGGTACTGTAAAAAAGAGTATTTTTTTGATGCGCTCATCTATTTCACAATACAATCACTAAAACTGCGTAAGGGAAAATCGGTGTGATGTATATGGAAGTGTATTGGTGAAAAGATTATATGTATATATATATCATGATTTCCACAAACAGACGGACAGACGGTCATCGCTTAATAAACTTCCCTTGCTATAAGGATCAAGAAAATATATGATTTTGGGCTCTCTGGAATTTGTTTCGATGCGTTACAAACGGATCGCTTAAATACTAATTGCAATATTACCGGAAATGATCGTATGGTATCCTGCTGGCTATGTTTAGGAACCTACCATCTGAAATGTAGTGGCCTTAAGTCACGCGATGTTGATGCTCTGGCTGATCCTGCAAAATTCCTGCAATGGACCTGCCCTCGCTGTAGAAAAATTAATGTGGAGTTTTATAAATTTTTCAAAAGTTCCAAAACTGAATTTGAACAACTTAATAATGACTTCATATCACTACAAGGTAAACTTGCTAAGTTTGGTGAATTATTCACAAATTATCCTAATTTAGATAAATTAGCCAATTCGCAACATATTTCTTCTCCAAAACGCAAAAAGACAGTAGTTGACGCTCCGATTATACCTATTTTAACTCTTTCATCGGGAACTGCATCTCAAATTCCAATGGAAACTGGTGATGTCTCTCCTTTGCTGTCTACGTCTGTGAATTCTCCAATACCTCCAATAGAAGTTTTTGCCCCCCTCTGGAAACTGATGTTGGATCTCCTAATCCATCTTTGCCCTCGATAACGTCTCCAAATGTTAGCACTTTAGTACCAAAACCTGCGGAAATTTTTAGAGAACTTCGTACTATTCCACCCAGAAGAACCATTTTTGCTACACGTTTCCATTACGATACGACTGCCGAAGAAATTAAAAACTTTATAAAGTCTAAGTTCAATAATACACTACCTGATGACACTCTCGTTTATAAAATGAATTCAAGGAATAGGGCCTCTTTCAAAATAATTGTTCCAAAATAATTGTTCAAAATAATTGTTCCAGTTGATCAAATTGTAAATACTAACTTTTGGCCGAAAAGTGCACTGGTACGTGAATTTATTTATCGTGACGAAAACTTTGCACGTCTCCCAACTTCTGCCAACCTGAACCCAAAAAACTAGTAACAACCTCAACACTTAACATTGTTTACCAGAATGTCATGGGTTAAATTCTAAGCTCTCTAATGTATTCCTGAACAGTTTCGATTTTGAATTTCATATTGTTGCTTTAACCGAAACCTGGCTAAAAAGTAATATTAATAACTCCGAAATAATGTGTGATAAATATCAAATCTTTAGGCGAGATAGAAATGGAAAGCTTGGTGGCGGTGTTTTAATTTTTGTGTCGAGTATGTATCCTGCTGAAGAAATCATCGTAGAAAACTCTTCAAATTTGGAGCTAGTGGTTGTGGCCGTAAAATTTGGAAAGAATTTACTATTTATTACTTGCTCTTATATACCTCCCAACTCCGATTTCCAACTTTATGAAAACCACGCTTTAGCTATTAGATCTGTTGCAAATAAAATAAGACCAACTGACTACCTGATCCTACTTGGCGACTTTAATATACCGACAACATCTTGGATAAACTTAGATGATACTGATTTCTTAGTTCCAATTACCCAAACTGATTGGAGTCATGATTTCCTTAAATCTCTTGCTGATATGTGTGTTTTCCAAATAAATGACGCTGGAATGCTGGATCTCGTGTTCGTAAATAACCCTACACTATTCAGTGTAATTAGAACAAGTCCGTTAAGTTTTCCTGAGGACTGCAATGATAGAATGCTGGATCTCGTGTTCGTAAATAACCCTACACTATTCAGTGTAATTAGAACAAGTCCGTTAAGTTTTCCTGAGGATTGTCATCATCCAACACTTTTAATATCCACACCACTTCCACAGAGACCTAATGTTTCTAGTTTTTCTGAATCATTGTGCTTTAAACGAACTAACTACCAAATGTTAAATCAATTACTATCTGACTATAACTGGCTTGAAATCATTTCATTTTCAAACGATGGAAGTAATTTTGATCAGGTAATCGAAACTTTTTATAAGATAATTTCAACAAATATAACGAAAACTGTTCCTTTAATAAAAATAGCTAATGTAAATGCTCCTCCATGGAATACAATCACACTAGCATGGTTGAAAAATCGGAAAAACAGGCTCTATAGGAAATTTAAGAAAAGTAATAACCATATTGATCAAGGTCTATATATTATAGCTAGAAGTCATTATAACCTAGAAAATAAAAAATGTTACGATAGTTATCTTAGTAAAATGAATTCAAATATAAAAAAAAATCCAAAAATGTTTTACAACTTTGTAAATTCAAAACGTAAAATTTCATCATACCCAACCACTATGAAAATGAATGGTACTGTCCTTTCAAACGATGTTGATATTGCAAATGTTTTTGCTGAATTCTTTGCGTCCACATTTTCCACAATGACGTTAAACAACACACGATATCCCTATGATATTCCAAGGCTGACATCAATTAATATTTCATCCTTAGACGTGTTGACTGTTCTTAAGAATCTAAGAAGTATAAAAAGTTCACTTAATCCCGGTCCAGATGGTATTCCCAGCTGTATCTTAAGAAATTGTGCTGAAATATTGGCTGCCCCGTTAACTCTTATATATAATAACTCTCTTAAATTCGGTTTCTTTCCAAAGTGTTGGAAAAATTCATTTATTATTCCGCACTACAAATCTGGTAGCCGCAGTGATGCTACTAATTATAGAGCAATTGCAAAGCTTAATGCTATACCTAAACTTTTTGAGAAAATTATAACTGATATATTACCACACGAAATGTCATCAATTCTATCACCAGCTCAACATGGCTTTTGCAAAGGACGGTCTACGACTACTAATCTAATGGAATTTACTTCCTATATAAACTCTGGATTCTGCAAAAATAAACAAACTGATGTTATATACACGGACTTTAGCAAAGCTTTTGATAAGGTTAGCCATGATCTACTGCTAGCGAAACTTGATGCTATTGGATTCTCCGGGAACTTCTTAAAATGGATTCGGTCGTACTTAAAACATTGTAAGCAATGTGTAATTTTCAATAACTCTAAATCGAAATATATAGATGTTAATTCCGGTGTCCCTCAAGGGAGTCACCTTGGACCTCTCCTATTTTTACTGTTTATTAATGATCTACCAAAGTCTATTCAATATAGCAATATTCTTATGTATGCCGACGATGTAAAAATCTACTCCACCATCATAAACAATGAAGACAGCATACGTCTCCAGTCTGACTTAAATAGCTTCTACATATGGTGCAATGTCAACTTAATGGAATTAAATCTAAAAAAATGTCAGTCTATGACCTTCTCTAGATATTCGCCATCTTCGAACGACTATGTCATCCATGACACAAAACTAAACTCAGTTGAATCGTTCATAGATTTGGGAGTTCATTTTGATAAAAGACTAAGTTTTAATTCTCACGTGACAATGACTGTTAATAAGGCAAATGGTGTTTTATCTTTTATAAAGCGTTGGGCAAAGGAATTTAATGATCCTTATATAACAAAAAATCTATTCACGTCTTTGGTCAGGCCGATACTTGAATACGCATCAGTAATCTAGGATCCACAGTACAATGTTTTCATCAAAAAACTTGAATCACTTCAGAAACAATTCTTACTATTTTGTCTTCGATATCTTGAGTGGAATGCGGAATTGAGTCTTCCACCGTATCGCAGTCGTTTGGCTCTAATAAAGCTTCCAACTTTGAAAAGTAGAAGGATCATTTCTAATATAACATTCTTCCTCAACCTGGTTCATGGTAAAATTGATTCTGAATGCCTTCTCGGAAAAATTTGTATAAATGTCCCTATCAGACAACTTCGATCGTATGAGCCGGTTTACCTGAATTTCCACAAATCAAATTTCATTAATTTCGATCCATTCCGAAGAATTTGCACCGAAGTGAACAGACACTATGCTTTAATTGATTTATCCGATGATGTTGATGTTATTAAAAGAAGATTAACGACATATTTGAACTCTAATGATTATGTTTATAACTGTATTTAAAGTCTGTATTATTTTTTGTAAAATATTTTTGTAAATATTGCTCAGCTGTTGCTTTATTGTAGCTGAATTAAATAAATAAATAAAACATATACCCTCTGCACAGGTCAAATATTTGACAACTCTTAAGTGCATCATACATTAATTTCAAAATAATTTTACAAATACTTGGAACAGCCTGACCTGACGTATAGATGGCGGCAGTAGTTTGGAATAAATTACTTTGGCGAAAAGTGGTAACCTTATAAAACATATATTTTAAGTATCAAGCCGTTTTTAGTATTTTTTTTTCAGCCATCTCAGTGAATTTTTAAATATGGATAAAATTAGTCACCAATATTAAAGCCGAGCTAGATTCTACTCTGGGGGTGTCTGCTCCCTAGTTTTCGCCTATAAAATATTGGCAACTTATAGTTGCCAAGACGAACACCGAAACGGTTAAGAAAATCCACAAAATTATATTGGATGATCGTGTTTTCTTTATTTATTTTCTTCATTTATTGTGAACTTACAATAATTATTCAAATCTTAGACTAATACTCAATCGCTCATTTCTATATTTACGAATAAAAATGTTTTCATAATCGTCCTTCATACGTCTCAGTGAGTAAGATCAGCTGAGTCCAACCCTCTAAGATGTAGGTGACCACGGTTATTGAGTAGATTTCGGGCTAGTAAGTTAAGGTGGATTCATCGTCGCGAACCGCAGTCTGCATACTGAAGACACGTTTGTTGAATTATAACGAGCAACCCGCAGCTCGATTCATTGCCTGTAGGTTGAGTTACTGCAGACATTTTTTTTAAACAGCTGTTCGGCTGTCAGATGTGTAGTTTGCGAAATTGAAAAGTCTTGTTATCAATTTTAAGCGTAAACTAAAACGAAATAAAATGAGTTGTTTCAATGGTCCTAAATCTTAAAAATATTTAGGAATAAATAAAAATCAAGAGATGACAATATTTTGTCTGCAGACTGCGTTTCAAAATCAAATTAGTCTGCAGTCATAACGAGTAAAAAGTGCTCGTTACTTTCCTCTCCTTTTCTATCGAGTAAACTTCATATAAAAAAAGTCTGTAGACTGCGGTTCACGACGATGAATCCACCTTTAGGCTGAGTTTCAGGTTTTTGCAAATATCTTGCACTGTTTCTCATAATTTCTTCTTTGACCAATGGAACATTTAAGTCATTATGAATGTTAGAATGAGTGTTGGGTCGTAGCATGTGCTTAATTTTATAGATCAAACCATCATGTCAAACTTTGCCAAAAGCTTGTGACACATCAATAAAAATAGCAGAGAAATATTTTTTTCTCAAAAGTGTTTCTTATAACTGTGACCAGCCTGTAAACTTGCTCAATGGTGCTGTGTTTTTCCCTGAATCCGAACTGATGATCTGGTATAAAGATATTTTGATTTACAGCTAGGGTTAGTTTATTCATTAGCAGTCTTTCGAAAAGTTTTGAAATATTCGATAAAAGACATATTGATCTATATGACTCGACTTTCGTGTTATCTTTGCCTGGCTTGGGTATCATCTTTATGAGTGAAACTTTCCATTATAGGGGATAATATTGAAGGCGTACGATAGCATTAAATATATAGAGAATTATTTTTAAAGCTAGACTGGGTAGTTCTATAAGCATCTTATTACTGATCTTGTCGATGCTTGGTGCTTTGTTTGGGCTTAAATCAGTTATAGCCTTTTTTACTTCTCTTTAGAGTAACTTCTTGTCCAACCTACATTTGATTTGCGCAAAGGAGGCTTTATCGTGATGGATCTTTTAATATTTTTTGTTGCACGCCATAATGAGTAGTCTGAGCTCGGTTTGTTATCAAGGTTCTGAAGGAAACCATTTAAAGATTCGATTCTCTTGGTTTCCAATAAGGTTTGTAGCCTTTTGACACATTCTTTTAATCACACCATAAGTTGTGGGGATCTGTGCTGTTGCCATTCTCTTCGTGCTCTCCTTTTTATACCCTCCACCCCAGTGTGCAGAGGGTATATATAAGTTTGTCATTCCGTTTGTAATAATTAGAAAAATATTTTGGACCCCATAATATATATATATTTGCGATCCTTATCACCAGAGGAGTTGATATAGCAACGTCAACCTGTCCTTCTGTGGAAATCACGATGACGGCTTCAATCGGGCAACTAGGGTGCATAAAAAATGATTCAATAACATCCTGAGAAGTTTGCTATTTAAAATCGTGCAAATCGGTTGATTAGGTACCGAGAATTGAATGAAGAAGTAAAAAAAGTCTTGAAAAAATATGATTTGTCTATGTTGTTCTTGTCATGATCACGACCTCAATAGGATAACTGGGGCGCTCGTTTGAAGTGAGAATGATCATGAGAAGGTTTCCGTTTGAAAAATATTGAAAATCGGTTTAATAGGTCCCGCGAAATCACTGAAGAAGTAAAAAAAAGTGAGCTGGACTTGTTGTTTTTGTGGTCGTTGTGGTAATAATACAATAAAAACTAACCCTTTTTACATTTTTTTATCAACTCTGTTAGAAAAATTTTAAAGTGTCCATTGCTTTGGTATCATTAAAAAAATTTGTTAGATAATTTTTGTCATCGCCATGAGCGTGCCTGCAAAGTTTCAGATCGATTGGGTTACGGGAAAGGGGTTCAAAATCGATCCAAAAATTTGTCAACAAGCAGACACAACGAGTTAATATAAAGGGAGTAAAAATTCACCAACATCTAATGCAAATAACGCTAATAATAATTAGAATAATAAAAAAAAACAATGTAAATTTACCAAAAAAAAAAAAATTTTATGCATTAATTTATTTGAAGAAAAACAACAATAACTTTTGATGTTGCATTTTTTGTGTGTAATATTTACATATACATACATACATATAAATATTAAATAATAAAATAATATACCTACACATATTCTATATATATACATTTAGGGCGGGTCGATTTAAAAATCGCCCATTGCTCAGTGAAAATCGTATTCTAGGGATCAAAATAAGAAACTTTGCCGAAGGAACCATACCTCTAAAACGAATTCTGATGTCCCAACTTTTGACCTGTCTGTCTGTCTGTCGCACTTTGACCCATTTAGAGTGCCCCAATCGAGTCCAAATGTATGATTGACCCCCTAATTTTGGAGGGCCGACTCACCCATGCCAGTGGCACACCCCCTGGAACTCCCCTGTGGGGTTCCCCATATAAACATTTAAAAAATCACAATTTTTGGCACTTTACATGAAAAAATCAGCGAAATGCCCAAGTTTTTTCTTTATTTTTATTTATTTATTTATAATAATATTTATTATTTATTTATAATAATATCTATTTTTTCTCTTAAGAAATTTATTTAGTCAGAACATATGTAAATGAAAAAATTAATTAAAGTTAGTTATAGAAAAGAAACTAAAAAAAATTATTGTTTGAAGTCTTTTTTACTTTCAAGTCTGGGCAATTTCGCACGGCTCTCTAATGTCGTCGCCATAACAGCCTCTACATTTTCCGGTATAACCCGTTTGGAAACGCTAGCTAGCAATTGAACATGTCGTTCCGATCCTTGTATGTGTGATGGAATTTTTGGATCATTAAACGGTGGATCATCTTGATTTAAATATTCTTTCAATGTATCGTACGGAATGTTTCGCGTGAATGGTGATTCAAATACGTTATTTATGTCATTCATATTGATCATTTCCGTGTAACTTGTGCAATTAAAGTTTATATCTGGTTTTTTATAAGCTCTATGTTGCGTTGGGTCGTCAACATCGGTTCGATAGCGTAGAATTTTCTTGATAGCACCGTCGCGCTTTTCTTTGCTATCATCTAACAAGATTGATAACAAGATATTTTCCGAATGCGCATAATATGAATTATCTTTAATTACTTGATTGACAATTTTGCATAAACGAGGTTCTAGAAATCGTGACCAACCAATGAACTTGAAAAATAATGCACTGCCGTACACGACAGAGCTGTAATACTTGATATTGAAGTATATTGGCACATAACATTTAATTATGAATTCAACCATAATTCTTAAATTTGCATCTAGATTTTCCGTTGTCACATATAATCGTAATAATCTAGCGGACTTGGTGAGCCACCGAGAATGTACAATTTTCCCTGGTTTTATGTTAGCCAGATCCACCGAAACCACGCCGCTAGAAATTGCATGGGCCATGTCGTATAAGTACTTCGAATCGGTGGAAAATTCAATCTTTTCTGGAGCAGGGGGCATATTTTGCAACTCAATTTTCTGGAAGCCGTCCACCACCTGAAAATATATAATAATAAAATAATTAATAATGGTTGACAATTATAATAAATGAGTGATAGCAATAACTTACCGGAAGAGTTTCACAAGTTTAGATTTGACGGCTCAGTTTTCCGGTTGCCGATCTCGGTCCAGTGCTGGTTGATTTATCCAAAGCTTCAAACAAATGCCGAAACGGAAGTTCGTTGAAGTGTAGAAGGCAAACGAACCAATGCTATGGTCTTCTTAACAGCAATTCGAATCGTCGTATAATTCCACCGTGTGGGCCAGTGTTTGTTGGCTCACCGTCAGTGCATATTCCAATTAATGCATCCAGTAATATTTATTTATCGTTGAAAAAATCATTTAATTTGGTTGTTTTGTATTCAGCGGTTTCATGTTCAAGTCTTACGTAACCAATCAATTCAGAATTGGGTTCTCTCAAAATAACAAGATGAGGTTCTTTTACCATCCTAGTATGATACTTCTCATCAATTTTATCTATCGTTAAAGTATCATCTTTTCTGCCATCGAATGAAAACGATAACAAATTGGTATCATCTAACCGTTTGCGAAGCACTTCTTGTCTGCATTTCTCTTTTTCTCTGCGAACTTTCGATTTATCCATGATGAGAGGTTTCCCATGCTTATCTTTAATTTTAAAATCTTGAAAAAGAGCGGTTCCCAATGCTGATGCTACTCTATCAGGCACACCAAATCTGTCACATACCAAGGCAAAGTTAAAACAATCGTATCTCTCTGTGTATTGTGAACTTGTGTTTCTATCCATATCTTCTTGAACCGGTGGCGGTGCGTATGTTGAATCATCGGGATCTTGGTATGTTGGCATTGATGACATACACGTTGCTCCTTGCTCTTCAATTTCCATCACAAATGCATCCATTGTTAGTCTTCTCTGATTATGTTGATCGTGCATAAACTCTTTGAGGCGTTCGGGAACCAAGCCGCATGCACATGGAGCTGCCTTCAAATCGCATTTACATGTTCCAATGTAAAAAATTGTTTCCAGAGATTTTACATACTCTGTAAATTGTTGGGTTTTGTTTCTTCTCTTGATTCGGTCTTGATATTTGTCAGGCAATCTATTCAATTTATTACATACACTTTTTTTCAGCATTATTTCCATACCAAGTTTTTCCCAAATTCCAATCAACTTATCTTGTACTTGAATAGTGAATGATTTATAGGAAAACTTTTTTTGTTCCGTTTTAGCACGTTCGCTTAAGTAAAAATAATATCTGAAGATATCCAGATGGGTTGGTAAATTAAGATCAGTCAAATCAGTAGACACACCAAAAACAGTAACATCATGCTTGGGTATATGACTCATTGGGTTTTCGATAGTTGTTGTTGCTTCATCTTGCGGTGTAACGGTAAACTTTTTGATTTGGAATGGTCACTTCACTTATTATTTTTTTTTAAATATTTTTTTATCTGAAATTAGCACTTCACACTTTGAGTTCTTCACAACGACTTAATGCATTCACAAAAACTGTTGCGTTATATATGGTCTACGAGACGAGGTAATAAGAATGAAATGGTAATTTCAATTCAACCTGCTGTGTCTTGTGGTGGCTTAAAAACCCACACAAGCAATTTTACGACCTGTAATTGTGTCATAGTGATACGTTCATTTTTTAAAAGGGTTGAATAAAAAACCCACAGAACTAAATTTACGACATGCAAATGCATCACAGTGATGCCTTGGTTTTAAAAGGGTTGTAAAAAACATTAATTTCTAATAAATTTTTTTAATATCTTTTCTATTACTAAGTTAAATTCATTTTTTCATTTAGATATGTTCTGACTAAATAAATTTCTAAAGAGAAAAATAAACTCCAAAAAGAAAAAAACATGGGCATTTCGCTGATTTTTTATGTAAAGTGCCAAAACTGGCGATTTTTTGAAATGTTTATATGGGGAACCCCACAGGGGAGTTCCAGGGGGTGTGCCACTGGCATGGGTGAGTCGGCCCTCCAAAGTTAGGGGGTCAATCATATATTTGGACTCGATTGGGGCACTCTAAATGGGTCAAAGTGAGACAGACAGACAGACAGGTCAAAAGTTGGGAAATCAGAATTCGTTTTAGAGGTATGGTTCCTTCGGCAAAGTTTCTTATTTTGATCCCTAGAATACGATTTTCACTGAGCAATGGGCGATTTTTTTGCCTCCCCACAAATCGACCCGGCCTAATATATATATATATATATATATATAAATTTTGGTATACAGACTCCACCGAATATGTGGGCATCAGTCCAGAATGAATTTATTGCTAATTTTAACGTATAGGGGAGGAAAAACGGACAAAAAAGGCAAAAAGTGTACATATGGTAAGTGTACATTTGGATTCTATTAGAGATAGAAACATCAGATGAGAGGAAAACTTTTGGAAATTCGGGTGTTAAGGGGGGTAAAAACAGCCAAAAAGGTAAAAATGGTACCTTTTTGCATCTTTTTTACGAAGTAATTTAGGAATATGAAATTTGATATGTAGGTTCCACCAAAGACACAAACATCGGCCAAGAATACAATTTTTAAAGTCGAGCCCTCAGGGGGTAAAAGCGGACAAAGAAGGGGAAAATTATAAGAAATGAATCTAGGAATATGAAATTTGGTGTGTAGACTCCATCCTGGAAACACATGTTGGCTCAGGATTAATTTTTTGGAAATTCGGCCATTTAAGGGGGGGAAAACGGCCAAAAAGGGTAGAAATTGGACATTTCTGCATCTTTTTAACATTTTAATCTATATATATGCATTTTGGTATATAGACTCCATCGAATACGTTTGTATCAGTCCAGAATGAATTTATTGCTAATTCTAACGTCTTCTAAGCGAAACAGATCAAGGAATATGAAATATAGTATGTTGGTTCCAGTAGAGATAATAACATCAGATGAGAAGAAAACTTTTGGAAATTCGGATGCTAAGGGGGTAAAGAAGGGTACCTTTTTGTATCTTCTTTACAAAGTAATTTAGGAATACGAAATTTGATATGTAGATTCCACCAGAGACACAAACATCGGAGAACGGCCAAAAAGGGAAAGAAGTGTACATTTGGTATCTTCTAAACAAACGAATCTAGGAATATGAAATATGGTATGTGGATTCCACTAGAGATAGAAACACCAGATGCGGGGGAGTAAATATGGCTAAAAGGCGAAATGGTGCCTTTTTGTATCTTCTTTACAAAGTAATTTAGGAAAATGAAATTTGATACATATGTAGATTCCACCAGGGACATAAACATCGGAGAAGAATAAAATTTGTTTTAATTCGAGCCTTTGGGGGGTAAAAACGGCAAAAAATGGGAAAACTGATACTTTTTAATGGGTAAATTTTACTTTGAAAGTACATATCCTTAAGAAATCAAGTAAGAAAATGATAGACGGTCTAGACCGGTATCGTATACCATGCGTTTAGAAAATTGGTCTTAGGTCCAACTAATTGGGTTTAAAAAAATCATAAACAAAATCTACGTCGAAAGTTGGACCGAGCCTAACCATATGTGGTAAAGTCACTTATATTTTGTAGCAACATATACAAACCCATTTTGAGAAAAATCTGTGCAATACTGCATTATTTTTGTTTTTATAGGTTAAATGAATTTTCCTATAGGGATTATTTTTGGTCTACGGATTAATGGATGTAATAAACACACAAACCCAATTCGACAGAGATCTATTTAATAATTTGGATCTTATAGGAAATTAATTCGATATCATAGGGGTTATTTGAATGGGGACTAGGTCTGAACATGCACCCATTTTCACAGATTTCAATAGCGTTTGTCCTATGGCTTGAGTTACTTCTTTTCCTAACTAAGCCATCGATATTACAAATAATATTATTTTTGAATAATTTTCGAACCTATTATGAATAAAAAATTAGTACTTAAATAGAGTAGTTGGCAATACATCGGAGATGTTTACAAAATTCAAAATTTGCCAATTTTGTTTTTAATAATATCGCGCATAGTAATAAATTTATGTATATATTTAAGAAATCACTATTGTGTGTTCTATATTGGAAGATAACACATTTGTTAAAAAAGATACAATAAAAAAAATAGATAAACGCAAAAGAAATATTTTTTTTCAGTTATCCCAAAACAGTGGAAGCTTTTAAATTTCTTTACCAGAGTTGATTAAAATAATAAAAATGGAAGAACGAGTGAAAGAAAATTTTAAAAATCTTAACATTGGTGTCCTCTAAGTGTGTTATTGTATAGTAAAGGTTTCCATTGTTTGTCAACAGCATAAAAATGAATACTTCTAACTTTTGTTCATTTTTTCTGAAGTTATGTTAATATTTCTTCTTTGTTAAATAAATAAAACATACAAATGTGTAAATTAATAAAAGAGTCCAAGTCGTCAAAAATATATTTTGTTAGAAGTTTCCATCGTATTGTCACTCACACTATATTTCTTATTGTTTTTTAAATATTATTATGGCTTTAATAATTAGCATAATAATTACGCAAACAACGTAGCGGGTATACTGCTAGTTGTATTATATAGTACACGAACTTTAGGGGTAACTAATCGTGACCCCCAGAATGTATGCTTGGCCAGCAGCTAAAAAGTGTGTGCCTAATGATTTAAAGAATTTTTTTTTAATATTCCTCTTTTATTGTAAATCTCAGGGGTGAGTAAATTAATGAGATCACTAGGTCTGCTTCAAATTCTTCAAGGCATATAGTCGTTGCTTGAATATAATTTTCTCGCAGCTCGGGCATTAGAAAGTGTTTAAGTCGAGATTTTATGAGAATAGCTGAGCCTCCACCTGCTCTGTCTCTAGCGTCTTTAGTGTCATATAATGTATATCCTCGTATGGAGAAAAAACTACGTGTTGTTAGATGAGAAATTAAGGAAAAAAGCCGCATTTGGCAAAAAAGAAAGTGCTGGTTCATCAAGACAATGTACCAGTTCACACATCCAATATTGCGATGGTCACGCACCATCACGTTTCATCACGCATCTTATTCGCCAGATTTATCTCTCTCCGATTATTTTCTATTTCCTAACTTGAAAAAAGTGCTCGGTGGTTAAATATTTACCACCAAAAATACGTGGAGTCTGCGGTTGATGACTATTTTATGAAGTTAGACAGTTCATGCTATCAACAGGGTATCGAAAAGTGTAACGAGCTAAAATATTTCCCAAAATTATTGTTTTCTTTGTCAAACAAAATTTAGCAATACCATCTATTGAATTTAAGCAAAAACTGTTAATATATTGGAAGGATGAATGGCTGGTTTGGCCGATATATCGTCAGCTTAGAGACAAATGAGCAAATATGGACGAAAGGTCGCGATTAAAAAATTTATGGGAATGTAAACCTCCTATCGCCGAGCCATTTATTCAGTTTTGAAAACAATATGTAGTCGCAGGGGCTAAATCTGGAGAAGATGCTGGATGGGGTAGCAGTTCGTAGCCTAAATTATTGATTTAGCCATTACAGGTGCGTTCTTATGGTGACAGATCACTTTTTCTTCATAAATTGCGGTCGTTTTTCAAGTCAATGGCGAAACTATCCAACAGCTGTGTGGGTTAGTTTTCCGACTTTGAGTTTTCCCGCTTATTATGGTTGATTGTAACAGTCCCGTTTTTATACCCTCTGCACACTATTTGTAACTAGTTGATTGTGTGGCGCCTAGGCGCCCGTTTAAAAATTATGAATAAAACAGTTTAAATTTAAATACACGAAAAATTTATAATAAATTGAATTCCTTTTAATATAGTAGTATATTAAAAATTATATTGTTACATATGTATGTACATATGAAAAAAGATTGTGTTTGTAGAAATTGTATACATAAGTATCAAAACAGATAAGAAATATTTGGCAAAAAAGTTTTTCAATTTAGAATCTCTTGAAAAACTATATTTCGTGTGAAATATCGTTGGTCATTTAATAGTTTTCCTTGCTGTGGGTTCGATTGAATACGTATATTAACTTGGCTTGCAACTTTTGATCGTGACAAAGCCACATACAGTTGGCCGTGTGAAAATAACGCGGTCTGCAAATTAATGCCAACGTAATCAAATGACTGGCCTTAAGCCTTGTTTATGGTAATTAAGTATGCAGGTATTACTGGAAACTGGCAGCGTTTTAATATGAAATGTAATGTGGTATCGGTTGGAGCGAGATCAATCCTAGGAATTAGAACCGTATCATTTTGGTCAGCGTTACAGAATCAGTCAGTCTCTCAGTCAGTCAGTCAGTCAGTGAGTCAGGGATCACCGTAAATATATTTAAGATATTACCCGGCCTTCACACGTTATATTTTTGGCTTTCAGGTTGTAATGCACTCACACTTTTTTACTCTTTTTTTTACTAAATCATACGTTTCAATTCTCTCTTTCAATTTTTCAATGGGACAGTTGCTTAACAATTTTTTGACTATTGGATGTGTGATCAATTTGACTTGAACATGGGAAGGCCGGGTAAAGTGAGGAGATTGGAGATTCCCAAAATTATTAAAATTTAATACAATGGAGTTCGCTTATAACGAACCCTGGTTGTAATAAATTTTTGTTTATGCGAAGAATTTCTTCGTTCCCAAGAGTTTTAATCACATTTTTCATACAAATTGCTTCTCTTATAGCGAACAGTGGTTATATCAAACTTTTGACTTTAACAAACAAATTTTTTTTTCCATTTCAGAAATTTCGTATATTTTATATATTTAAAAAAAAATTAATTTCAATTTAATTTAATTTTATTTTCATTTAATTTTAATACAAAGCAAAAACTTCGATTTTCAAATGAAGTTTTGTAAAAGGTCCTTTTATGTATATTTTCGTAAAAGTTTGCCAGTAGCCAACCTTTGCTTTGAACTTTCTGCTTCTATACATAAGGAGCTTTTCATATTATATGATTTTAAAAATATATTTTATTTTGATAAAAACTCGGTAATTTTGGTCTCATTAAGACAAACAATTAATATGTATCTTTTTAGCAATTTAATTTATGTTTTATAACTTTTTAAAATGCCCCAAAATAAATAAACTTATTCAACTAAAAAAAACTTTTTAAACCTTTCGGACAAATCAAAAAATACTACGGTTATATCGAACTTAGTCTATAAGGAACTAATTTGGCCGGTCCCGCCGAGTTCGCTATTACCTAACTCCATTTTATTGTAGAAAAATAGAATAGCATAAAAAAAAAAACGTTTTAGAGCATGGTTCCTAAAAGTTTCTTAAGGGAGGTAAGGTTTTAAAAGTTAAAAAAAGTCGTATATTCATAACTCTTTTTTGAAGATATGAATAATGTTGGATTATTTATTTCATATATACGTTATATATGAAAAAAATTTCAATTCAAAATTTTAATAAATAAGTCCGTGACAGCGAATCTCCGGAGGCGTTGTTGTTTTGCGGTGAACATCATAACTCGTTACCGGATCATGTGAAATAAAAAAAATCGAAACGCGTTTCAAAGGTGACATGTTTCGTGTGGTAGTGACGAAGAGTTTTTTCAACTTTTTTTTGGCAGCATTTTGAAGTGAAAAACTATTTTTGCTATACAATTTCGGGTATTTGTTGTTAAAAAATGGGAAAGAAAATGGAATTAAATAAAACCCTTCGTGGTTACGTGATGATTTATGTGTAGATATAGTGTTTAAAATTGCAAAAGAGTCGGTCAAGTAGATTTTGAGCTATGATGTTGACGGACTTCGAATTTATATACTATGATTTATATACTATATACCGTATGAGGCCGGTCGCTGGAAACGCTGTATCTTCTTAAGTTTTGCTCTGATTTACTTAAAATTTTGACACAACACTCTCGACATGTTGTGCATTCAGAAAGAGAAATGCAAAAACAGGTTTTAAAACCTACCACCCCTTAAGGAAGTGCAAACACCAATACACCTACAAAAAAGAGAAAAAATATTTCATATGTCATCATAAATGTAAACTGTAATAAGTAAGAAAATTATAGTCGGTCTAGACCGACTATATGATACCCTATACCATGGTTTAGAGACCCTATCTTTCGGTCCAACTACTTCGATATAGAAAATAAGCATAAGCCAAATTTGAGTGGGATTTTTATTAATTTTTTTGGCTGCAGATATGAAAAAGTTCATATCGGATGCTATATCTATAAAGGGACTAGGTCCAAAAATGGACCGATCCTGATCATGTTTGGTAAAGTCTCTTGTATTTTGCAAAAATATGTACAAACAAAATTTGAGAAGAATCAGTGGAATATTTTTGTTTTTTAATAGATTTAAGTGAAGATCGGGAAGCAGCTCTATATGGGGTCAAAGGGATCATTTTTGGACTACTCATTAGTGAATGTAATGAACTCATACAAACCCAATTTGAGTAAGATCTATATGACAATTTGGATTTTATGGCAATTTATGTCGATTTCATATGGGTATTTTGTATGGGGGCTAGGTCTGAACATGGACCGATTCTCACCAATTTCAACAGCGTTCATCCCATGGCCGATAAAAGCTTATATACCAAATTTCATCAAAATATATTCATATTTGCGACCTGCAGTTTGATTACAAGCTTTACATGGACACACAGATGGACGGACGGACGGACGGACGGACATTGTTAAATCAACTCAGAAAGTGATTCTGATTCGATCGGTATAATTAAAGATGGGTCTGGGTCAAATATTTTTGGTTGTTACAAACAGCAGCACAAAGTCATTATACCCAAACCACATAGTGGTATAGGGTATAAAAAGAGAAAAAATATTTCATATGTCATCATAAATGTAAACTGTAAAAAGCGAACATATTTTCCAGTTATCTATAAATCCAAAAAAAAAATAATAAAATAAGGGCTTATTAGTTTTACTTAAAAAACAAAATTATTATTCCAAATCGCCTTTAATTCTTCCATGATAATTTCAATATATTATTCAAATTAAAATCTTAAATATACCTATTTACGTAATTTATGTTTGTCTAAATTTTTTTGAAAGCAAATCATACAAAAATTAATATGAGTGAAAAAAAATTATTTTCCCACCACTCTTCTGAAAATACAGTGTAATTTACTTAAGCAAAGTCAGAATAATTTATATTTAAAACTTAATATTGCACTATTTTTTCAAGTGCCATTCAATACAGAGCTTTAAAGAAATCATATGTTGGACAACAACAAAATCCACATTGAAGATCTCTTTTTTCTCAAATATTTATCAAAAAAGCATACTCTTTGGTAAGTGCTGGCAATCAGAGAACCTGAGCGAAAGCACTCCTAACAATTCAAAACAATTTTGAGATGAAAAACAAAACAGACAAACGGTAAAGTTTAGTTTGGTAAAAAAAAGTATGTATGCATATCGGAGGACGATATATGAGAAAAATAAAAATAGTTAAAATTTCCTTCAGTACTTTTTTTGCAGAATTTTTTCATTGACCATCACAGGGAATTTAAAGAAGAATTTGAATAGATTTTAGTTTATTGATGCATTTTTTGCGTTCTTATTCTTATTCTTATCTTAGTCCATATGTAACACGAAATCTGCATATGTAGTGCTATTGTCGTTAGCAGTGCTGCTAATTTTGAAAACTTATTTTAATTTCGATGATTTTTCAATTTGTTAAAATGATTTGTTAAATTTGTTAAAATGATGATTGAAGATTTTAAATTTTCAGTAGTATAAAAATTAGGATTTCAAGGGTTAATAATCAATGGGTTGTTAATCGAAAATTGATAGTTTTAGTTCAGTGTAAATGTAAATTACAAAATATGTATAGATTTAATTCTGGGTCAAGTCGTTTCAAAACGGAAACACCTTGAATAGCATCTCCATCTAAGATTTAAGTTTTAATTACGTCTATACTTTAAACCTATATTATATGTTTCAGCTATAGATACATGTCAATAAAATTATTTAGTTGATTGCTGTGTTAAATTTTTTTCGTTGATTGAAATTTCACCACTAATACATTTTTATATATAGAAATATTCAATGCTGTAATAATATTCGTAATGTAATTAATAAAATTGCATATTAATTACAGTAGTAATTGCAATATGTCTGAAAAATGACGATAAATCTAACAAACAAAAAAATTTCTTCGCTTCAAAGCGTCATCTCAAATATATGTAAAGTGCATATGTAGCTACCCTACAAGAACAGTGACGGTCATTTGACCGGTGATATGACCGTCACTACTGACTGAAGTGTCGGTCATCGCGTAGAACAAAGTTTCTATCATTTTATTAAGGCAAATATGCCAAAACTGACCGAAACTTTTGTGTACATGTGATTTTGCATCTTACTCTAACCTATGAAAGTATGTAAACCATATAATATATATCTGAACTGCTCACTCTACCGCTGTTTAGTAGTCAACGATGATAGCTATTTATATCATCGTTGACCGGTCACATTTGATGGATATATACATCATCATTGACCGGTCACGCTTGATTATAATGAAACACGACTTATTTTTTTTTTATTTATTTATTTTATTTAAAATCAAATTCAAAATTCAAAATAAACATTAAATATCAAAAACACAACAATATCACTAATTCCGAAACGTGGTGATAACTTTGAGACAATGTTGAAACAGGACAATGGGCTTAACTTAAAACAGATATTTAAACAACTTTTCACTCGAAACATCCCCAAACTCAATAGAAATTTCCTGTAATGGGCCTTAGTGCAATCAGTAGTTTCTTAAAGAAAACAATTTATTATAACACTTACATATATATCAACAATTTATATTAAAGCTTACCTTTTGAGTGTTGTGAATTAACAATTTCGGCCAAACCTGATACAATTCATTTGGAAAATTGATGAGTAAATGATGTATCCATTCAAATACTGCTACCTTTGTTTGTACAGAACGCTGTGTGAGATATTGTGATAATACCTCCATAAATCAATTTGTTCTATATTTTGAGATCTTTGTTTTTTTGAAGAAACTAATTTCATTTCATATTATCAACATCATATTCCAGACACTATATTCCAGAATGGCATAAATTTAAACATTCAAATATTAAAACAAACTCCCATATCCATGTTATGGCAACAGACTGAAAGATAGATATAAGGATTAGTGTAAAATGCTGCAAGGAAGATTTACTTTGTTTATAGCTAGAATTTTTAATAAAATGTCAGTGCATTACCTTAAGTTCATTTGGTGATTGCGCATGTATTAATATATTTATAGTGTCTTCCATGCGCATGAACTGTAATCATTACGAATCGATTGAATAAACTGTGTCAGCGTAGTTTCACACAATTGTATTTCTTGTGTATTATCTTCAAACATCATAAAAAGTCCATCAATAATATCAAATAGATAACCATATTATTTTCTGGTACAGCATTCACAATCGAAATCCAGGATATAACATATTGTCGCACAATATAATTCTTTAAACAAATGCGTTTCCTAAGAGGTATAAAAGCTTCTAGATTGAAAGTTTGTGAAGATTCTACAGCAATATCTTTAAGTAAACGATCCAACAGGAATAGGCCACAAGACGCCAGCAAAAAATAAATCGTGGAAGGGTATAATGGAGGGACGTGCCACCACAATTGAGAATGGCACTAACGAATTCACTGACATATTTTGAAGAATCCTAAAGAAACAACAAAAATTAACTTGAACTTTTAATTTAATTAATTACTTACCTTTCCTAAACCTTAACAAAAACAACTCTACAACAGCAACAATGACAGTCATATGTTTTTAATAGAAAAAAACTGCAAGTGTGTTTGTACAAAAATTGTTTATGTGTTAGTTTCAGTCATTCATTTCTTGTAGGGTATGTACAAAAACCGTACATCACATATGACAACTCTTACGAAAACTGAGAATAGTGGAAATTAGTAGTATAAATGCAAAAAATATTCAAAATTCAAAAATAACGATTGTTTGTTTGGACAGAGTTGTATCTTCTGAAATTAATACAAAGTAAAGCTGTATGGTACGAAAACTGAAAACTAACCACACTGCTCGTAGGCCTGACTTTAGGTGAGTGTGTTAAAGCGCTGACCAAAAAGTGCAAGTACGAGTGTATGTGAAGGTTCACGGTTCAAAACCTCACGGCCGCCCTAAGTAGAAAAAATTTTCATATAGAAACAACCTATTCAATTAAAACATAACAATTATCACAATGTTCAATAAATCGCTGATGAAGGCTGAAATGCCAGAAACCGGTCCGATTAAGAATACAGTGCAGTTATGAATTTTTGAAATATATGCTTTCTTCTTCTTTACCACGCACCATTTTAAAACTAAATTTTGTTTCCTTTTGTAGTATTTTTTCGAGTTTTATAAGCGGTAAAATTTTCTTGACAATTTCTTGACGATTTTGGCGATTGTCGATTTTCAGAAGATTTTATTAGCAGCACTGATCGGTAACAAAGAAGATAGAAAATTGTGTGTGGGTTTGTATAAAATGAGAAAGATTAAATTTTGTTTGTGTATTTCGCATAGCCTTGTATGGAGTGCTATGTGTGTGTATTATTTCAGCGTTACAGAATCAGTCAGTCAGTCAGTGAGTCAGGGATCAGCGTAAATATATATAAGATAATTAGAAAAAGTCCGGACCCCAAAGAATATATATATTCCTGATCCATTAACAAGCAAACTTGATATAGTGATGTCCTTCTCCTCGTCTGCCCGTCTGTGATAATCACGACCCTCAATAGGAAAGCTGGGTTCTTTATTGTTAGTGAAAATTATGCACTCACATCCTGAGCATGTTGGTGTTTAAAATCATCAGAATCAGCTCAACAGGTCCCGAGATTTCAATGGAATTATAAAAAACTCTAAAAAAATTATGCTTTTTTTCAAGTATTTTATTCTTGTTATTGTTGTTTTTCTAAGCTTTGAAATTTGTGTGTCGTAGCTGTAATTGTCATAGCTGTAATCGTTGTGTTGTAGCATTTGCTTAATGAGTATGTATGTATCGTTGTACTCCACGTGCCATATTGGTTTAGGCTAGTATTCCCACACTTTTTTTAACGTTATCTTGTAATACAAATAAGATATCGCCAATATAAAAATAATAATAAATAATTAAAAAAAAAAAATAAATAACTATTTAAAGATTTTAATAAAAATTTTAATTAATCAGATTTTCACAATTTTTTTTTTATTTTTTTTTGCAAATATTTAGATGTAACCAGTTTTTTTTAAGAACTCTAAATTTGAAGTTATAAACCAATTTTCATATTATAAGTTTTTTCATTAGAAAACATTTCCAATTTTCCTAATTTGTGTACAGTTTATCGTGTTTTGACTATTTTTTTTTGTAGAAAAACTGTCAGAAACTTTAAGCATTTAAAATATATTTCCTATTAAATACGTTTAAAGATTGGTCTTCAATATTTGCCAGATTCCTATAGAATCACCACAAATCTAACAAAGCTTAAGACAAGATATTAAAAAATTATTTCCCGTAGACTTGTCAAACACAATTCACTAGTAATGGCAGCCCTTTTCAAACTCTCTTGTTACCGTTCAATTATTTGACGGATACCTTATCAATTGATTTTTATTTAAAAAAAAATGGCTTTAACCTTTTAAAACCTAGAAATAACAATAAAATTCCTATACATTTTTTTTTGGATAGCTTCTATAATATTTGATTTTGAAAATAACTATAAATAGGTCTTCATTTAAATGCTTAAAATCGTTTTGGTGTCCGCAAATCTATAATATTAATTGGCTAGGCGATTTTTTGTTACCGATGTAAGTTTCACAGTTTTACCCCGATTTTGACAAAAAATTTATCATTTGAAAAGTATTTCTTTTTAGCTGTTACCCAGATTTACAAATTTTCATCGTCTGGTATATTTTTTTGGAGTTATGACCGTTTAAAGTTGCTACTAACACATACATAAAATGCTACAATGTGTTTGTGTTAATGTGTTGAGTTTGTTTTCTTCATTTAAAATGCGTTGAATTGTGAAGCATAGCTTTAGGGTCTTTATTAAACGAAAACATAAAGTTTCCTAGAATTTGCGCTCGAATTTCGAGTGCTGGAATCTGCTAGTATATGTTAATCTCAGCATGTAAAGATGCATTTTTATTTTTTTTTTTTCAAAAATTATCTCTTCCAAAACTATTAGTATGAGCATATTTTCAGTCGGCGTAGACCAATATTAACTTGTTATATACATATATTTATTTTATTTTTATACTCTCCACATAACTGTGCAAATCGTACATACATATAAGTTTGTCATTCCAGAAAGTATATATGTTTATTCTTGATCATTATAATAACTCGAATCAGGCTGTCTGTCTGTTGAAATCACGCTCATTCACAAAATAAACAATTTACCTGAGTAAAATTAGGATAATAATCCTCGGCCCCATAGCCGAAGAAGTAATTGACTGAAACCAATGCCAATTGCAAATTTTTTTTGGCATATGCATTATTTACGTCTAATGCTGATATTTCTATACCAATGAAAAATTCCCAAGTATGTCAACAAAATAACTGGAATGTGTAAATATTGCAATCGTGATTTTGTTGTTTGGTGTCGGTTATTTGCTATTCGTTTTGTTTTTGCATTTCTACAAATAACGATAATATATATTATACGAGTTGGCATGCCATACTTTTATTATCAAAATATTGATCGTGGGCAATCCACATTCCTTGTTGTTGAATATAATATGTATGTTTGTGTGTAAGTAATGCATTTATATCTAAAATTTGTTATTTTGATTGTAATTGTCGGTTTTCTTTGTAATAAATGAAGCAAATATTGGGATTCAGACCCTTGAAGTTCTGCCAGAGTTGTCCCCGTATGCAAAAACTTTTAACCTGCGATTTGAAAGAGTGAAAAGATTACAACTTGTTTAAGCCAATGTAGGTACATTTTTCAAACTTACCTGGGACTCCTAATACACGGTAACCTTTTTAAGAAAATTCCAACAAAATATATTCTGAATGGTGTTTTTGCATTTATTAACAACACTGTGACTTTTTGAACTTCCCACGTCGTTAATTAAAAATCAACATTGCTCCTGTCAAATACCATATGGTAGTAGTTTACTGTAAAGTTTTAAGCAAGCTGCGTCATGTAATTAGTGTTTCGCTGCCATTGAAAGAAGAAATGGAAAAAAGTGAATTACGGGTGCTCATAAAAAATTATTTTTTGCGGAATAAAACCATCCGCATTTGGTGGAGAAAAATTTCCCATCACCTAATAACCTTAAGTCCCTCTTTGCCTTTGTACATGTTAAACGCAAATCCTCGTCGTTCCCGCCTACTAGGTTTTGCAATGATAATTCATTCTTTAATCGTCGCCAACTATCCATATTTAAAAAACGAAAACTGTTTTTAAGTCTCTGATTCAGTTGAAATTTCATACAAGCCTGGTCCTGATGATATTCCTGCTTGTGTTTTAAGAAATTGCCCTCTAATTCTAAGTCTTGCTATAACATGTGTTTTAAAAAGTCTTGCAAATTGCTTCTTTCCCACTTCTTGGAAAGAATTTTACCTTTCCTTGTATTTATCAGGTGGAAAGGCGAATGTACTTAACTATACAGGAATAGAAAAGCTAAGTGTTATTCCTAAGCTAAAGTCGACTATTTCTCCATTTCAACATGGCTTTTCGAAATCAAGGACAACAGTTACTAATCTTCTAGAATTTTCCACTCACGTTTTCAAAGGTTTCGAGAGACAGATGTGATATACACTGATTTTAGTAAAGCTTTTGATAGGATAGATCAAAATATTTAACTTCTTAAATCAGGGCTGCGGAATGGGAGTCGAAGTTGTCTGGTCGGAGTCGCGGTGTTTGTACCGCAGTCGAAGTCGCTACAAAAATTTGTGATTCCGACTCTAAAATTGTTTGTTATTGCACGCGCATAAAAAATTCCAGAGTTCAGAAAAACACACATACTGAATAAAAAAACTCTTACATATATGTAAACAAACATAGCTCAGACCAACAAACACATATTTTTATTTTCATATCAATTACGTGTGTTTCTAAATTTTGTACGGTACAGCACACATCATGACTGCGTTTCGTTTTAATATTTCGTTATCTACACGAACATTTTTCTATCACGGTTTTTTGTTTCGAACACACATAAACCATACAGATTCGTGTGTAGCTTTATTTTAAGTTCGTGTTCTGGTACGTGTTCAGCGAAAAACAGGAACATGAACAATAAACAGGTTCGAGTTCAGTCATATTTTAAGTTCGTGTTCTGGCTCGTGTACAGCGGAAAATAGAACATGAACAATAAACAGGTTCGAGTTCAGTTATATTTTTAGTTCGTGTTCTGGCTCGTGTATTGCGAAAGAACAGAACATGAACAATAAACAGGTTCGAGTTCAGTTATATTTTAGGTTCGTGTTCTAGCTCGTGTAGTGTGAAAAATTAAAACATCAATTCGCGATCTGATACACCCCGATAAAAACGACGACAATTGTTTCCACCGAATTTATTCAAATTTTATTGACATTTTTTTATGACTTACGTTGAAATTGTTTACAATTGTCAAATATTTTCAATTTTAATTGATTTACGATGAAATTGTTTACAATTGTTTTTAATGGCTGGTTTTCGTTTTAATAAAAGATGGTAATAAAAGACTTAAAACACAAACACAATTTAGCATCATAAAGTTAAACTTGTTGGTTGTTAGTTTTTTTTACATTACCCAACCCTATTTTCGCAACCACTTAGTGTCAATAGAATTAATTGTGAAATTATATTGACCATTTTTTATGAGTACTAAACAATTGTTTTTTTCCTGTTTGTGTTTTAAATTCGTAACAAACGACTTAAAACAAAAACGCAATTTAGCTTCATAAAAATTTCACATGTGTAACTTTCTTTAGAAAACAATTTTATGAAGCCTATTACAAAAACAATTACAATCCTTTTATAAAATTACATACTGTTTTTATTGTTTCGGTTATTTGCGATGTTTTGCATACATTAGCACAAATCTCCCTCTGTTATTTTGCCAACCAATGAGTGTCAGTAGAAGTAATATTTACAATCCTTTTTTTAAGTTAAGGCTTCATGGGGGTTTTTTTTTTTCCAAATTTCATTGAAACTTTTTTATGATTTTCGTTGCAATTGTTTACAATTGATTTTTTCTCGTAATTTTCATTTCATTTCGTAGAAGAAAAACCAAATTTTGCATCATAAAAACACTTACTGGTTGTTAGGATGTTTTGCATGCAATAACATAATCACCCACCCTTAATTTGCGAACCAATTAGTGTCAATGCACAATCCTTTTCTCAATGATTTTTTGTAGACGATTGTAAACAATTTCACCGTACGTCATAAAAAAGGGTCAATAAAATTTGAATAAATTCGATTGAAACAATTGTCGTCGTTTTTATCGGGGTGTATCAGATCGCGAATTGATATTTTAATTTTTCACACTACATAATCCAGAACACCAACTTAAAATATAACTGAACTCGAACCTGTTTATTGTTCATGTTCTGTTTTTTCGCAATACACGAGCCAGAACACGAACTTAAAATGTAACTGAACTCGAACCTGTTTATTGTTCATGTGCTGTTTTTTCACTGAACACGTACCAGAACACGAACTTAAAATAAAGCCACACACGAATCTGTGTGGTTTATGTGTGTTCGAAACAAAAAACACGTGATAGAAAAATGTTCGTATAGATAACGAAATATTCAAACGAAACACAATCATGATGTGTTCTGTACCGTACAAAATTTAGAAACACACATAATTGATATGAAAATAAAAATATGTGTTGGCTGCTTTAGAACAGAACATCGTGTGTTTCATGTGTGTATTTTCTGAACCTTGAAAAATTCATATAAATATTCTTCGAAATTGGCGATTATAATTTATTTTATGAGAGTAAGTTCATTCAAGTACTTTAATTAAATAATATAAAAGTATTTCATAATTTAAATTATTATGAAATTTTATTTATTAGTGTTGGCAGAACTTATACTCGGTTATTGATCAAGGGGCAAATCGTCGTATTCGATATCGAGTAAAATCATTCGAAATTCCATATTATGCTTTATTATTTAAAGAAGACGGACAATCGTCAGAACTCGTTTTACTTTTACTATTAAGTATGGACCATCACCACAAAATTAAAATTGATTTGTTTGTGTTATAAAATGTTATGTACTAAAAAAAGAATTACATTGAAAACTGAATGTCAAAGTAGAGTTTAAGCTTCATGTGAGTAGCTATTAGCATGTAAATAATGAATTTGAACTCCAAATATTTTTAAGCAAAAATTAAAAAAAAAAATACTATATACACATGGTGAGAAAGTAGCGGAGGTACAGAAACTCCACCAGTCTTAGCTACATTTAAAATAAACTTTTAACAGGCATTAAAGGAGGTAGAGAAATTTGACCGTTCTTCTGATTCAGCAAAAAAAGATGCACCGCGGCATTGCCACCGAAACAAGTATCCGCAGAAGTAATATCTTCTGTACTCAGAATTGTCAGATCCTATATGAGAGCACCAATGAAACCAGATATTATTGAGGTTATCCTATTTCTAAAGAGAAATGCAGAGTTATTTTTTGAAGTTTTGTTATTTTAAGTTTCCGATCTTATAGTATTTTGTTTATTTTTAAAAGAATTAATAAAAATAAGTAAAATGTTTCAAAAAATAAATGCTATATTGATTCACTGGCATCAATTACCCACAACATAATTATCACTTTTTTTATAAATTGTCAGATTTGGAGTCAGAGTTGGATTCGTACCTTAAAAATTTCAGCGGATGGAGTCGGAGTTGGAACTTTTTTTGACGACTCCACAGCCCTGTCTCAAAGTAAGACTCATTAGCATACATGAATTATTTTGTGGATTGAATCGTATCTTACATTTAGAGTAATGTTTTGCAATATTGAATTTGAGATTGTAAGAGTTACTTCTGGCATTCCCCAAGGCAGTCATTTGGACCCGTTATTGTTTTTACTATTCTTAAATGATCTTCCGACTGATATTATTTCACAGTTTCAACGACATAAATGGTCATATTACTATTCAACGTGAGCTTGATTTATTAGTTCAATGGTGTAGTGTGAACTTGATGGAACGAATCTTAAGAAATGTAAACATATGGTATTTTACAGAAGGGGGATAATTTCTGACGAGAATTGCATTAATGGAATAGTATTCGATACCGTTCAAAAATTGCTGGATCTTGGTGTAATTATGTATAGGAAACTTGATTTCATTGGTCATATTAGTATGATTGTTAATAAGGCAAGATCTACTCTTGGTTTCGATAAAATGTGGGCTAAGGAGTTTTATTTTCCATATGTTACTAAACAGCTTTATACAGCACTTGTAATACCAATTTTTTGGAATATGCATCAATAATATGGAATCCATATTATCAGGTTCACGCCAATGCAGAAAAAGTGCAGAAAAAGCTATTCTGTCTACGTGGTTTAGGTTGGAGTTATGATGACTTACCATCATATATTTATAGACTAAGGCTTATCAGACTTTCAACACTTGTCAGACTTCCAACTCTTGCTGGAATCTTCCAGTGTCCGGACCCTAATGCGTACGCGGTCTCCACGTTAAGAGGTTGTGCCCCCAGGTCGGCAGGGGGAGGTAAGTGAGTGGCGAGGTTTGGTCGATTAAAAACAAATTACAATACATCGGCACAGCCGTGGGTGTTTCCAGGGCAAAAATTCTTAATTTGGGCTGCGAACTGCTACTCTATCCAGATATTATCCAGATTTAGCCACCCGCGACAATTTCCTGTTGCCAAACCTGAAGAAATGCTAGACGGAAGTTAAATGGGTCGATTGAAAAGGTCAGCACTGAAAGAAAATTCTATTTTTAAACTCATTCTTTTTACTCATACTCTCTGCCTTTTGAATGCCAGTAGAAGAACACGACTGGGGGCAGGAACAGGAGAAGCAACAACAAACAGCATCGCGTAACTGCATGGAGGCAATTACGCGATGCGACGTATACATTTAAGTTGCAACAAACTTTGTAAGTACAATAAATTACTAATATTTAATTATTTTATAAATGAGTATTTTAATTTTCAAAGATTTGAAAAATATTATGGGGTTAAATAGCCTGCCTTCAAATATCTGTCGAGGGTGTTGACGTCACACATTGAAACAGCAAAAAAGGCTTTCTTAGGTCCCCGCTTAGGGTACTGAGTGTATTCCTTCGCTTCTTTGCCGAAGGTGGCTACCAGACGGGCAGATGGAAACGTTATGACGTGTCTCTGGCCCAAAGTGCTGATTACTTTCTTCAGAACGTAAAAAAAGAAAAGTCGCGTTATCACTGTATTTGAAACATAGTATTACTAGTGTTGTAGGATGCGTTAATAGGACACATGTTCGCATTATTACTCCCTCTAGCAATAAGCACCTATATTACATCAGAAAGGGACTCTACAGCTTAAATGTTATGGTAATAACTTATTTAATTGATGCTTTATCCTTGTAATTAAAAAAATTAAAATTTAAGGATACAATACGTCGATGCCTCCCACGGTGCTTGTTATGATTCCTTTATCTCGAATGGCTGCGAGTTACGAACTCATCTTGAGCAGGAATATTTGTGAGGCGTTAACAATTATTGGCTGCTTGCTAGAATTTTAAATAACATTAAAGGGAATTCATTTATTAATCAAATATCAATGTTTTTTATGAGACGCAGGATATACCTTGGAGCCGTGGCATATGACCCCTCAGAAAGGTTTGGAGAAAGGGTCTGTTGTAATAAAATTTACCGAAGTTCAATCAAAGAGCCGTAATGTTCAGGTGCCTTCGTGGTGGAATATTGGGGCCTCCACCAGTTCATTTGATGGCTTTAAGATGTTGGGAAGCCTTGTGCCGAACATATTTCTTTCGATCGGCCCATACCTTTCAAATGTTTTGCACTTGAATATTTTCTCAAGGAAAATCATTATTATTCTTACCTTCTTCCAATCAGAAACATTTTTCAAAGGTGGCCCTGTTGAGTTCAACTCCACCTCAAAAAACATTGCATTCAAAGAAGCTGTAACTGCTGCTTATTTGTTTTATTTTTTGACCTGAAAGTAAGAAAAATGCCATAATAATAATGTTTTATTGAATAGATTAAATACTCATGTTTTTGGTCAAAGCTTCCTTGCAAATTTTTGGCGGAATAATTCTTAGCAAATGTCATCACATTCTCCCTTTTAAATTTGTAATACGTACCAGTTTCGAAGATCGTTTAGAATTGGAGGAAAGGTAAGAAACACCCAGTGAGATTTTATTCATAATGAGGGAAGAGGGAAAAAATTTCCTCGGTATTCGTATTTCGAATTAGACTGCTTAAATGTCTTAAGCATTGGCTTGTTGGTTAGGCTAAAGTGGTAGTTGTTACTTAAACCCATTTCTTTGGACCTATTACATTGGTTTTTAAAATATTTAAATATACTCACTAATCCATTATTCCTTCAATGAAATGCAGTATCAGCTGAATAGCAACACCCCGAAACTATCACCGATCAACCACCGTGTTTCACTGTTAGTTTTACATGTTTTGATAGAAGCTTTTCATTAGCTTTTCACCCTACGCATGGCTTTCCATTGAACCAAAAAAAAAAACAGGTAAGAAAATTATAGTCGGTCTAGACCGACTATATGATACCCTATACCATGCGTTTAGAGACCCTATCTCATATTCCCAACTAACTGGACATAGAAAATAAGCATAAACCAAATTTGAGTGGGATTTTTATTAATTTTTTTGGCTGCAGATATGAAAAAGTTCATATCGGATGCTATATCTATATGAGGACTAGGCGCAAAAATGGACCGATCCTGACTATGTTGGGTAAAGTCTCTTGTATTTTGCAAAAATATATACGAACAAAATTTGAGAAAAATCAGTGCAATATTTTTGTTTTTTGATAGATTTAAGTGAAGATCAGGAAGCAGCTCTATATGGGGCCTATGACTAAAAGCTGTCCCATAGGGATCATTTTTGGACTACTCATTAATGGATGTAATAAACGCATACAAACCCAATTTGAGTAAGATCTATATGACAATTTGGATCTTATGTCAAATTATGTTGACTTCATAGGGGTCATTTGTATGGGGGCTGGGTCTGAACATGGACCGATTCTCACCAATAGCGGTCATCCTATGGCCGACGAAAGCTCATATACCAAATTTCATCAAAATATATTCATATTTGCGACTTGCAGTTTGATTACAAGGTTTACATGGACACACAGACGGACGGACGGACGGACGGACGGACGGACATCGTTAAATCGAATCAGTTAGTGATTCTGATTCGATCGGTATAATAAAAGATGGGTCTAAATCAAATATTTTTGGTAGTTACAAACAGCAGCACAAAGTCATTATACACAAACCACATAGTGGTATGGGGTATAAAAATCTCCTGTGCGAGCAATACATCCTTAAAAAAATCTATGGATTTATGTGTTTTGGCGAACTTTATTTTTACTTGATTGTTTGTGTGCAGTCTTTCGTTTCTATTTGATGCAGAGATAAACTGATCTTTCTAACATGTTCTGATAATAATTTTTCTTCAGCAGCAGTGAAGATTGTATTATTAAATTTTTTTGTGGAAATATGAAGAATAGATTTTTGTCCTCCGTTTTTTAACATTCCCTTTCCATTTCAAATTTGTTATACAATTTGCAAATTATAGATGAAACTTTTGATATACGGCAAAATTCCATTGAGTGGTCATTTTTAAGGACCGCTCTACTATATATGTACATTAGAATTATATGGACATTTTTCAAGTTGCGATTTTGGGAAGAGGCGGGGTCCAGTTTGTTTCCTTTTATATAAAATTAATGAATGTGAAGTTTGGGGGCAGTCGGATAAAGAAAAGTCACGCCGGAAATCGATTGAAAATTTCAAGTGTGTTTATATGGGGAAAATATTTTTTTCAGATTTCAAAAAATTTCGTTCTATAGTTTAATTTTTCCGCCAAGTTGTTATATGAATCGGGGTCAGTATTAAATTATTTTTCAAAAAGCTATAAAATTTCAAAATCGAATAAAAACTCGCCAAGAAATAGCAAATGCCCCAGACCTCTTTTGTCCCAAAAAAAACTAGGTGATGAAATTTGATGGCATTTTTTTCAACTTGGAGAAATTGATTAAAGCCATAATTTTTTTTGGTTTCTATACTTATAAGTACCCAGATATGAATTATTATTTTATTACCACGTTGTTAATCTATTGCGCATTGAGGCCGAAAATGGGAATTTTTTTTGATAACATTTTAAAAACTCCTTTTTCAAGTTTTAAAAAATTTTCTTAAACAAAATTTAAAAAAATGGATCTGGCACTTTACGGCTTTGTTAAATACATGTTACAAATTAACTGTTTGAATTTTTAGGTTAATCCCTACGCCAGGACTTTTTTGACAAGGATTTTATTTTTGCAGATTTCGAGAAAAATGGGGTTTCTGTGAAATATTGATATAAATTCTTTATATCAAAAATTAATCAGTTCTCTACTTTAAAATGCTATATCTTATTATGATATTAATAGGCAATGTGATTTCTTGTGACCGATATAAGTTACAAAGTTTTACCCCGATTTTGACAAAAAATTTATCATTTGAAAGGTATTTCTTTTTAGCTGTTAACCAGATTTACAGATTTTTTCGTCCGGAGCATTTTTTTTGGAGCTATGATCATTTAAAGTTGCTACTAACACATACATAAAATTATACAATGCTATGTTATGGTGGAAAAAAGTTAAGCCATCAAATTGATGTCCAATGTAATTCTCAACTTGAACAATTCTCAAATGAACAATTTTTCTCCTTGTTTGCTTTCAACTTGAAATCAAGTTGAGACTTGAAATTTTTTCCAATCTTTGAGAAATATTTTAACTCTCAATTGGATATCCAACACTTTTCTCCACTTGAGACCAAAAATTTTTTCAACTAGAATACGATTTGTTTTAAGTTTGAGATATTATGTAAATATGTCATAAATAATAAATTAAATTAAAAATTATTTTAAAAAAAATACAAATAGTTAATTGATATAAGTTAACACCTTCCACGTTCCCTATACCTTTTTTAAAAACAACATATTTTGAAAACAACATATTGGTCAATGCGCGATGTCTTGACTCGGCAAATACCACAGACAGCGCGTGTTGCAGTCAACACCCCGCGCACTACCAGTTTGCCTACCAACGTATCACGGTGGCATGTGTGCAATACGACACCTTTATTTTTTTACATACAGAGCTGTTGCGAAATCATGGGAACAAGGCAAATTCTTGTTCCCAATAATTTAAGCTAGAATAAGCAAATATTTGCTCACGCAAATTAAGTTAGAGTAGGCATAATTTTTAATTATATTAAGAGACTGAAGAGAATAACTCTTCAGTTCAATTCTAGGCTTCAATGAAAACGTGTCAATAAATTTAGTACTTTAAATTAATTAACTAGTGTTGTGTTGTGTTTTAATTAAAAAGGTGAGTTGGGCCCCATGGGTGGCCCAACCGTTATAATTTTTTGAAGCGCAATTAAGGATGCGCTTAACTGGCGCCCGAGCAGGGACCGGCCAGTCGCGAGACGAAAGGGTGTGCCGGATCCTTTGAAGGCTTGGCTCATGGCCTAAAAAATAAAAAGTGTCCGTTTTGAAAATAAAAAATTAAAAAAAAAAAAAAAAAAAAAAAGCTGAAAATTCTAAAAGTTAAAATAAAAAGTGTCCGTTTTGAAAATAAAAAATAAAAAAGCTGAAAATCCCGAAAATTAAAATGAAAAGTGTCCTATTTTGAAAAAATCTTAGAGTGAAAATTTGAGAAAATAAAAGAAAAAATGTAAAATAAATTCCCTTTTGGAATATCTAAGAATAAAATGGAAAAAATCTTTGAAAAATTACAAATTTTTTGAGATTAAGATTTTTTGAATAAAAGGCTATTAAACTGGTGCAAACCAAATAAAAGAAAAGGAAAGAAATTTGAAAGAAGTATTCCCTAGAAAATTCAAAGGGATGAAAAATCAAATATTCTAAAAAAAAAAAAAAAAAGAGAAAATAAACAAGTAAGAAAATTATAGTCGGTCTAGACCGACTATACGATACCCTATACCATGCGTTTAGAAACCCTATCTCTTAGGCCCAACTAACTGGACATAGAAAATAAGCAAAAACCAAATTTGAGTGGGATTTTTATTAATTTTTTTGGCTGCAGATATAAAAAAGTTCATATCGGATGCTATATCTATAAAGGGGCTAGGTCCAAAAATGGACCGATCCTGATCATGTTTGGTAAAGTCTCTTGTATTTTGCAAAAATATGTACAAACAAAATTTGAGAAGAATCAGTGAAATATTTTTGTTTTTTAATTGATTTAACTGAAGATCGGGAAGCAGCTCTATATGGAGTCAAAGGGATCATTTTTGGACTACTCATTAGTGGATGTAATGAACGCATACAAACCCAATTTGCGTAAGATCTATATGACAATTTGGATCTAATGGCAATTTATGTCGATTTCATATGGGTAATTTTTATGGGGGCTAGGTCTGAACATGGACCGATTCTCACCAGTTTCAATAGCGTTCATCCCATGGCCGATAAAAGCTTATATACCAAATTTCATCAAAATATATTCATATTTGCGACCTGCAGTTTGATTACAAGCTTTACATGGACACACAGACGGACGGACGGACGGACGGACGGACGGACGGACGGACGGACGGACGGACGGACATTGTTAAATCAACTCAGAAAGTGATTCTGATTCGATCGGTATAATTAAAGATGGGTCTAGGTCAAATATTTTTGGGTGTTACAAACAGCAGCACAAAGTCATTATACCCAAACCACATAGTGGTATAGGGTATAAAAATGCAAAAGAGAAAATATTTTGGATCCTTTTGCGATTAAAAAATAAAAAAGGGAAAATTCAAATCCCATAAAATGCAAAAATCGAATTGATTATTTTTTTGAAATGAAAAAATTATTACAGAAAGGTGAAGTATCCTTCAGATTTCCCCCCAAATGCGGGTAAGTGTACATTCTTGTGTGATTTGCAATATAATAAAAAAAAGTGACCAATATGGAACTTGAACAAGTTCCAGCGTGCTGCGATCCTGAACTCCAGGCCCTCCAGTGCGTAAAAAATTTTTTGTCACTATGATAATAAAAATAGAAATTCCTTATGAAAAACGCGAAACTTTGCTTCAGAATGCTCCTTCACTAATAAGTGACTATTACAGAAGGCTAAGTGAGGCCCGAATTATGACCCCACAAGTTGTAGTAAACTTAAGAACCTACACTACTCAGTGGGTATGAATGCTTCCTTTCGTCTGGTAATCAAGAGCTTAAGCTGGAAAGTTCGCAGGGTGAGATAAATCGTGCCTCAGTACGTCAGTATTCACTGCTCGAAACCGGACCACACGATCCTCCATCTAAAAGGATATAAATTAATAAAAACAATGAATTAATAAAAAAATTAGTGCAATAACTTGAACAAGTGTATGTACACAGGGAAACTAAAGGATGACCCTTGTACACATATTTGTTAATATACGTATTTTGTATCCATAAAAAGGATAACTAAGAAAATTTTTGAATTAAATAGAAAAATCATTGTTGGAAATTTTTTATAAATTAAATGAAAAAATTGTCAAAAAATAAGAAATTGCAAAAAATCATTGTGGATAGTTTTATAACATAAATTAAAAGAAAAATTGTCAATTGAATAAAGAATAAAGAATAAGTTGTGAAATAAAAAAAAAAAGAACAAATTAAAATTAAATTCAAAACGGAAAAGGACATGAGCCAAGACGTTAAGAAATTTTTAAAGAAAAAATATAAATCGAATCGTAAAATTAAAAGAAATAAACCCAAATTTTTTCTGTTTGAGATTCATTCACCATAAAAGATTCATTCACCATAAAAAGATTCACTCACCGGTGTCACATGTACTTCGCATAGTACGTAGTTATAATAAAATTAACCTATTTAAAATTAAAACTTGAAACCTAGAATTGATCGGAGCTCTAAGGGTAAGTGCAAGGCTTATTTTGATTTACTATATTTGATCGTGGTACGATTATTTTTGATTTATTACTCCAATTGTGGTGCGCGATAACTCTCTTCCCTTCAATTACATTTTTTGAACATTAATTTTTTTACCAATACTGACAGAATAGAGGACCGTTTATTTTATAAACCCTTTTCCCGGTTCATACCTAGGGGATATTTGTACGAAATGTATTTCCAGGAGATCGAGGAAAGATTAGAGACAATAGCAAATCTGTATACGGTAGATGAAGAGGAAAGGGAAAGGCTGCGGAAATTGATAACTGCAATAACGAGGATAAAACGTATCGCGAGGAAGAAGTACCTAAGGAATAAAAAGAAGCGGGGACCTATTAGGGTATAATAAGGAGAGAATATTTTATTTATATTAGTATGGAGCTGATTATATGGGGAATTATAAAACCGTTAATTAATAACTTAATAACTAATTAAAAATCTTCTTAATATAGGATACAGAGAACAATTAGGATTAATAACCGAATAGTAAAACTCAATCATTATTGATGGTAAATAGAATTGAGGTGATTTAATGTAATCGGATGTATTATAATATCATGTAATAGTCGATCGAAGAGTGAAATTTGTGTTAGAACGATAATTTGGCAAATATGAAACGTTATATTGATAGTTTTGGCATTTGATTGTATAAGTTATTTACGTAGAAAATCTTAAGTGTTATGAAAAGATTCACTGAAGGGCAACCATCGGATTTGTAACATTTGTTGAACTTCAAATGGAATCTATGTGGCATTCTGCAATTTCAGGAGGAAAGGACCGTCCTAAGGGCTCTCATTTTTATGGCAACTATGATTTGGCTGATGGCGTTTTGGACATTTCACGTGAATAAAGTACAAAACGTTCACAGAAAAGTAAAATTTTTTTCATTTTGGAAATTTTTGGAAATTAAAGGAAAGATTCTAACAATTATATTTGCTTTTGACTTAACAAACCGATCTCGCTCTTTGTCTACGAGGAAAGTGTTAGTCAGTTGAAGAATTCAGTTAGAAGATCACTCTGAAAATTTCTGGAAGGTTCTAGGATAGTTCCGGAAAACTATTAAAGTGCGGACCGAGAAATTTCCTCTAAGAGAAATTTTTAGTTTTAACATCCGGATAAATTATAGGAGAATCGTTTGAATAATTTTCTGAAAGTTGAGACATTTACGACGAATTGTTGAAGCATCTATTTTTGTTTGGTCAGTTAGAGAACGGGACGATAATTTTTTGCTCATAATATAAGAGTACCTCATAATTGCTAACTGCAGCTTATCAATGATGTTTGGGGAAAATTCACCTACGGACAAAGGGGAGGAAAATTACCACTACAGGAAATTTATTAGGGACTATGCGAAGGTGGCCAAACCATTGACGAACCTCACTAGGGGTAAAAATGCGCAAATCAGGGCGAATATGTCCAGGAAAATTTCCATTACACTTAATGAGGAGGCATTACAAGCTTTTGACGAGCTCAAAACGTTGTTAATGTCATCGGAAGTTCTAGCATTCCCCGATTTTGACCAGCCTTTCAACTTGACGACGGACTCTTCAAACTATGCAATTGGAACTGTATTATCTCAACAACACTTGGATTCTGATAGACCTGTGGCATATATCTCACGTTCTCTTGCGAAAACGGAGGAAAACTATGCCACCAACGAAAATGAAATGCTAGCTATAGTTTGGGCCTTGGACAATTTGCGCTCTTACCTCTACGGTGCGAGGAAAATCAGGATTTTTACCGATCATCAGCCGCTCACCTATGCACTTGGTAACCAAAATCACAACGCTAAACAGAAAAGATGAAAAGCCAGAATAGAGGAGTATAACTACGAGCTTATATATAAACCCGGTAAGTCAAATGTAGTGGCAGACGCGCTTTCCAGATTTGGATCTAACTTGAATCAGATAAACACCCTTAGCGATGAAGGTACAATCACAGCCTCAGAGATTGGCTCGGAGACCGCAACAGCCGGTGAGGGCTCAGAAGAAAGATCTTTTCGGTCTGACGTTACAGTGCACAGTGCCGACCAAGATGGCAGCGATCTTATCCCCCATGTTGAAGTTCCTTTGAATGTTTTCAGGAACCAGGTAATAATCAGGCAGGGTAAGGAATTGCATAGCAGTATACAGCCACATCCTGGCTTTAACAGATACCATGCGACCATGGAGCAGCTGACTGCAGAAACCCTTTCCGAGACACTGAAAAGATGCTTAAGCCCGACCTGTATTAATGGCATTAAAATACCCGAATGCTTTATCCCGTTACTAAATGAAGTCTATTTAGCCCACTTTGTTTCATACAAACTAAGAAGTACACAACGTGTGGTTGAGGATGTGGGCAACCCCGAGAAGATCTGTAGGATAATTGAGGAGGAACATGGGCGAGCCCATCGCAACCCGAGAGAAAATGGTCAATAGATCTTGGAGAGATTCTATTTCCCAAGCATGGGGAGTCTCATTAAGCGGTACACTAAGAACTGCGAAATTTGCAAATTGAATAAATATGACAGACACCCCAGTAAACCTAAACTTCAACCGACTCCTATCCCGAAATATCCGTGTGAAATTTTGCATATCGACATTTTTGAAATCCAGGGGTTTAAGTTTATCAGTTGTGTCGATAAGTTTTCTAAATTCGCGAAACTTTTTCACATTAGGAATCGGTCAGCAATCCACTTGAGAAACAGGCTAGCCAAGGTCTTACATTACTTTACCGTACCTCGTATGATCGTGTCGGATAATGAACGGGGATTCTTGAGCCCAACTATTTTGAATTTTATTGGATCCTTGGACATAGAAATATACTTTACACCCGTGCAGAAGAGTGAAGTTAATGGCCAGGTAGAGAGATTTCATTCAACCCTTATTGAAATATACAGGTGTTTGTCAAGGGAAATGGGGAATCTTGATCCTAGGGAAATAATTGCCATTGCGGTAGATCGTTACAATAACGCAATACACTCGGTCACTAGGAGAAAACCGTCGGACATTTTCTTTAATAGGTCGGAAAGATTTAATTACCAACAACTGACAAATTTTCGCGACCAAGTTAACGAGGACATCCGTGGCCTTATTGAGTACAGACAGAAGATGACGAACGATCGTCTAAATAGGAATAGGTCGGACCCAGTCCACCATGACGAGAATCAGGAAATTTTAGTCAGGGACAGACAGATAAAGCCAAGCATAGACCTCTATACAAGCGGCACAAGGTTTCCACTAATAATAGAGTAACTAACCGCACTACAACGGGAAAAAAATACCACAAGTCACAGATTAAAAATATAAAGTGACCCTTGCAACTACCCTGGAAACCATAGAACATAAGCAAGATGCAAATAAATGTAACCAAATTCGAAAATTGTCCACTGAATTTTGCAAACAATGAAAATTATGTAAATTTTGTCTCTAGAAAAAGAAAAAAGAAGAAACTAATATTAATAAATTATAACTATTGGAAGTTGAAAGAATAATTTTTTTTAGAAAGTA
Organism: Cordilura impudica; assembly: GCA_963682025.1. NCBI lineage: Eukaryota > Metazoa > Arthropoda > Insecta > Diptera > Scathophagidae > Cordilura > Cordilura impudica. Next base: position 247,285,950 of record OY821517.1, read on the forward strand.
AAAAATTATTTTTACGAAAAACTATAATTAGGAAATTATAACTACTGAAAATAATATAGAAAAAGAAAAAAAAAAAAAGATAAAAGAAAAAAAGAGAATTTTTTTTTACGGAAAACTATGATTAAACAATTATAATAAGAATAGTATCAAAATTTTTGGATTACGATTTATATTTTACACTTATTATATTACATCCCAAAGCTCTGTCCAATTCTATATATTGCACCTAGAATATGAATACCATAAGTTGCACACACTAACCTTACATTTAAAACCTTAAATTTTGAAGTTTTTTCCTACTCGCATCAAACGTTGGAGCCTTCCACGTCTTTGAATATCAGTCGCCGCTTGTAACTATCAAAGATGGAGAAGGCTGGATTGTAAACGGTTATCTGAGCGTCGTACATGTGATACAACTGGAGAAGTTCGAGGAGATGCTTCGGGCAACTGCTGATATCTTCACTGCTACAACGAAGGATGAGAGGGGTAGGGAAATCCTCGAGTATAAAATGCAAAAAGCATACGACCGAATAGCAACGATAAAAGGAATCACGAGGAACAAAAGATCCATAGAATGGATCGGCTCAGTTTGGAAATGGATGGCCGGGAACCCAGATGCAACGGATTGGAACAAAATATTGGAAAGCCAACAGAGACTAATTGAAAACAACGAGCAACAATACGTTGTGAATAATAATCTGTTTGGCACAACAGACGACTTAGTGAGAAAGATGAATGATCTCATCGACAGATACAACAATAAAATAGTCGTCTCAGAAACAGACGAAATAGTGCGTGAAGCCTTGAACCACATAATCGCGATCAGAGAAGATATCGGAGAAATGGTACGGGCATGTCAACTTGCTAAAGCGGGCGTTGTCAACACTAACCTACTGAATATGGAAGAAATTAGTAAGATTGTTTCCGAGGTTGAATCGCTCCCTTACGACAACGAGATCGAGGCCATAGAATATGGAAAACCAAGTATATTTTCAAATGGTACATCGCTATTATACGTGATATCAATACCAAAAGTGGAGTCCAGCAGATACAATAGAATTCTCCTGAGAGCAAATTGACTTGAAATACGACAAGGTACTGTTGAACCACGAGAACATCTATGGCATCAGGAATCGATGCTCATCGCTCAACAATGTTACGATTTGCACCTTGGAGCAATTGGAAAAACTCCAAGATGAGGACTGCCTGTCAAGAATTTTAAGGGGTATTAACGCAAACTGCACATTCCGTTCAAATCAGGAAACCATAGTGGAGCAAATGGAGAGCGACCTTATATACGTAACCAACTTCAGGGGCAACGTTTCATCGGAAGCGAACACGTAAATGGGACATACCTTATACGAATCTTCAATGAAACAGTTACGATCGGAGAGAGGAATTTCACGAATAAGAGAATCTCAGGCCTACAGGCGCTTCCCCCTTTATTGACGAATGCGTACGAAGGAACACGCAAGATCGACACGAAACTACTGCATGAACTCCACGTGAGGAACATCGAACATATTCGAGATTTAACGGGCCATGTAAATCTGTCTCTTGGGTCAAACGCTGCAATTTTCTCGTGTATCGTCGCAATGACAACCATCTTAATCGTGATCTGGAGGAAAATATTCGGTCGTATCACCATGCCGGCCCTGAGCCCTACCAACCATCTGAACACAGGCGCTAACTAATCAGCGGGACGCTGATTTTTAAGGAGGGGGGAGTTAACACCTTCCACGTTCCCTATACCTTTTTTAAAAACAACATATTTTGAAAACAACAAATTGGTCAATGCGCGATGTCTTGACTCGGCAAATACCACAGACAGCGCGTGTTGCAGTCAACACCCCGCGCACTACCAGTTTGCCTACCAACGTATCACGATGGCATGTGTGCAATACGACACCTTTATTTTTTTTACATACAGAGCTGTTGCGAAATCATGGGAACAAGGCAAATTCTTGTTCCCAATAATTTAAGCTAGAATAAGCAAATATTTGCACACGCAAATTAAGTTAGAGTAGGCATAATTTTTAATTATATTAAGAGACTGAAGAGAATAACTCTTCAGTTCAATTCTAGGCTTCAATGAAAACGTGTCAATAAATTTAGTACTTTGAATTAATTAACTAGTGTTGTGTTGTGTTTTAATTAAAAAGGTGAGTTGGGCCCCATGGGTGGCCCAACCATTATAATTTTTTGAAGCGCAATTAAGGATGCGCTTAACTTATATTTTTAACTATTTCTAAATATTTTGCATTTTTTAATTTAAACTAGCAGATTCCAGCGCTCGAAATTCGAGTGCAATTTCTAGGCAACTTTATTTTTAAACTTAGCCAATTCACAAACCGAAACTTTTTTGGTTTATTATTGTGAATAAAAAAACCAAACTTATTAATAAATTAAATAAACACACACATAGCATATGTGTAATTTTCTGTATGTGTTAGTAGCAACTTTAAATTCAATTTACGCAAAATAAAAAAAAAAATAAAAATCTGAAAATCTGGTGAACAGCCAAAAATAAATACATACCTTTCAAATAATATACGTCTGGTCGAAATCGGGATAAAACGGTAGAACAAAACATCGTTACCAAGAAATCGCCTAACCTATTAATATTATAAGATTCTTATTTATGACATATATAATATTAATATTCAAAAAATTATTTTTAATTCTATATTTGAAAATTTTTTAACGTGTTCTAATATTAAATATGTCATAAATAATAAATTAAAATAAAAATTGCCAAAAAAAAGCACAAGTAATTAATTGATATATTTTTAATTATTTCTAATTTTTTCGAATTTTTTTAATTTAAATTCTATTTTATGACATAGTTAATATTAATATTCATAAAATGTACAAATAATTATTCCATTTATTTTTAGTTCTAAATTTAAAAAATATTAACATGTACATAATATAATATTAAATATGTAATGAAATAAAATTGAAACATTCAAAAAACTACATTGTTTTCATTTCTAAAATTAGTATATTTTTTTTAATCTGGCAATTCCGTACCTTCCATTTGATACCGATTTGATAAATTTATCTGCTATCAAGTTGAGAATCACAAATTTCTCAATTTGATAACTAAGAAAATCACCATATAAAAAATGTGCGTTTTAAGTTGAGCAGACTATAATCGGACTATTGAGGTGAATTTGAGAATTAACGTTGGAGATTTGAGAAATGTATTTGATTACAAATGCACCTCAAGTTGATAGATAATAAAAATGTTTATTGGGGTGTGTGTTTATTAAATTTGTTAATGTGTTTGTGTTGATGTGTTGAGTTTGCTTTCTTCATTTAAAATGAGTTGAATTGTGAAGCATACCTTCAGGGTCGTTATTAAATGAAAACATAAAATTTCCTAGAATTTGCACTCGAATTTAGAGCGCTGGAATCTGCTAGTTTTATCTTAATAGCCTAGGGTTTGGGAAGAAAATATTATGACCCCAATAACCTTTTTGGAATTGCGGTCACATATGACCCCAAGCTAATAAAAGACAATTTATTAAAAAATTCATATATTTTGCAAATATATGAAAAAGAATATAATTCGGTAAATTTTTTATTTATTGAACCCTTCAGTGCTCCTGGGATAAAAATTACCCATTGTGATATATCCCTGGTGCAATTGTCTTCTTATTGCTCGGCAATATAAATTAAAACAACTTTTATTTTATTTTTAAAAACTATCTATATGTTTCCAAATAAAATAAGAACATTGATGAGCTATAACTCAACATTGTTAAATTAAACTTGACTTTGAGCAAGAATGATGTTGTTTTTTGTCTGGAGTAAAAACTGAGTCGTTTTTTGTAACCCGTCGAAGAAGTATGTAACATATGACCCTCTAACTCTTTAAAAGCTTACACTTCTCCCTTATATAGCAGCAGGTTTGTAAGGTACACCTGTTAAGTCGACAAAATTCTATATGGAAATTCAGCATATTAAAATCATGGCTTACGGAAGCAGATTACTTAGTTTGTTTCCCTTACAAACGTGATTATTGGAAGCTCTGTTTATACTGAGTATGCAGTTATGAGGCGCCAGATTGTATGTAACTGTTTGTTTTAACGAGTTCACAAACAATGTATGTATACGATACTAGCGACGACGTATATCAACAGATAAAGACTCGTATACAGCGTTACAGAGTCAGTGAGTCACTGATTTCTTGAGTCAGTGATGAGCTTAAATTTATTAAGTATTTTTATATTATTTGAAATTGTGCCAAATTGTCCGGTAATAGCGAACCGCAATTACAACTTTTTAGTGCAAGATTACTCCAATGATTTCGGCGCAAGCTTCTGTACACCAATTAGTTTATTCCGGGTATCACTGGATTCAAGAAATCCAAACTATTTACCAATTCAGTTATTTATCTTAAATGACACTCACGATCATTTATCGGTACATCTACTTGTAATGTATGTTATCTGAAAAGTTCAGAATGATTTTTGTTTAAATGCAATAAAATTTACAAAATCTCTATTTTAATATAGATTAGCCATTGTGTGTAATATCTATGGTATAATAAAGTAGTAAATTCTAATATACGAGATTTACTACAGTTGATAAAATTGTTATACATTACTATTTAAATTAAAATTTCTTGACTAAGGTTTTAGCAGCAAACGTGATTAGTTTGCCAATTTTGTTGTTGTTTTTATTTTTGTTATTTACGGTAATTAACAGGTTTCAACAGATCATAAAAATGTTTTATTCAATGCTCTTTTTAAAAGGAAAAGCAAGTGTGTTAAAAAATAAAACATTCAAGAATTTCAATTAAATGGAGAGGTAAAGCCGTAACTAATCTACCCTTAGTGTGAGTAAAATCACGATCATGTGCAAACTACCTGTTACTCAAAATTAAATACTAAATTAAGTTATTGCAGGTGCTTCTTAAGACTCTTCACTCGAACTTTAAGAGAATAGTAGTATTATTTTCTCTTTGAAAGTATAACGTAAAGATTTGAATATACAATAGCGATGATAATCCCAAGTTTGTTTTTAAAATTTAAATTGTAGGACTTTTTTTGCCCTGGCTGTACATGTAAAATATATGTAAGATTATATTATTATTATTTAACCACATGTAAAGTATTTGGTAAAGTCATATTGATATTAACGCATGGGTACTTCTGTACATAATCAACAAAGAAAATATGACGATTTCGTTTGTATTCTCTTTGAATTTGATAAAATTATCAAACTAAAATTTCGGACCTCTAGATCTAATTATAAAAAAAAAAAATTCAATGAAAATTGAATTATTAATTATAGAATTATAAATTAAGCTGGAATAGAGCTACAAAAACTATTTTTTTTTATAAAAAAATTAATTAATATACAGCCCTGTTCTTGAAACGTTGTTATTTGAGTAAGAGTGAATTTAAAATCACATGAAATTGAAATTTTGGGTTTCTTGAAACCACTTTTTTTTATTTATTTAATGGAAACATATGTTTGAGTTAAGAACATATGTTATCTAGAAACCGAGGTGCCATATGGTTCTTTATTCAATTTCACAAAAAACTTTAAATATTTTGTGCATGTTTTTTTCTTAAGTTTATAGAAAAAGTATAAAGAAAAATATTTTCTTTTAAAACAACAACTTATTTGTTCATTTAATTGTTTTTGTTCTTCAATTTCATTCAATTAAAAATGACTTTTCTATTTTTAAAAAGTTAGGCATCACCAAAAAAAATTTCGATTTTTAAATAAATTGGATTTGACTGACATCACTACTGTTTCCAACATATGCAAAAAAAAAATGTGATTTGATCAAAAAATTTTTTTTAATTCCTTTATTTGCAATAATTAGTGCATAAAGAATCTATGTTCTAATTGAAAAAATTATAATGGAAAATAGATTGTGTAAATAAAACGTTTTTATTATAGTTATAAAACAGCATCATCGCAAAAAGTGTGTTTTATTAACATCGACCACTTATTACGAGTTTATTTTTTTAAATCAGCGTAAAATGTAGTTTTTTTAAATCGTTTTTTTCATATAATTAATGTCTAATTTTTTAAAATAATGACAAGGTTCAATAAAAACATGTTAGAGTTTAAATATCAATTAGTTTTTTTTATCTCTTAAGACCTGCTTAGTAGAAAAAGGGCATTTGTTTTGCAAAAACTCGTAGATTTAAGAATTTTTTCATTTACGAGTTTTTTTTGTAATAGTGGTTTCAAGAATAGGGGTGATAAATTTTAATATTTAGAAAAATCTAAATTAAAAATTTCAAATTTACTTTTTTGTACTAAATAAAGTGTTTCGTATATTTCACGCAAGACTAAAATTTACAGTAATTAAGTGTTGACAACCAAAAGATACAGTTTGACACCTGACAGTTTACGGTAAGTAAAAATGGAGAATTACACGATAGAACAACGTGTTTTCAATGCTGAACAATATTTCAAGAATAATGATGACTTCGTTAATCGTCAAAATTGCAGCAGTTGGGTTTCAGAGAACCCACATGTCTTTGTCGAAAATCAAATGCAGCCACAACGTGTCACTGTTTGGTGTGGATTTTGGACTGAAGGCATCATTGAACCATACTTCTTCAATTATGAAGTGGGTCAAGCAGTGACTGTTACTATTGCTTTATATTGCGACATAATAACAGAATTATTTTTGCAAAAATTGTAGAATATTCGATGTGGATAACATAATAGCTCCAACATGATACTGCCACATGGCATACAGTCCGTGAAACAATTCAATTACTACATGAGACATTTTCTCTATTCGCTGAATTGCGGATGTTATTTTCTCGATGTGTTATTCCATACATAACCCTATCCTGTGTAGTTTATGATTAAAACAAAAAAAAAAAAAAACAATGGAAGAAAGAAACTGTGCTTTCTGTTCAATTCAAATCTTGCGTCAATTTTAGACAGGCTTTAATATACTTATCTTTGACTTTTTATTTATGTATCTCAGAAACCTATAAAAACTCACTGAATGAATTAATCACGAGTGAAGAAAAGATTATCAGCAACAAAATTTTCATTTTGAAAAAAAATTTAAAATTATGACTTTTTGAGATATTGGCTGACTTCATAAACGCAGTTTGCAATGCAACACTGCAAAGAAATTCATTTAACTATAAGGCAAAGCAATGTTTTATGGCTGTACTGCTTTGTCAAATAATGAAATGACATTTTAGTACATTTATGAACGCGCAAAAGTTTTTTTCTTGCACGGATTAGATTGTGGTCCTTTGTGTGATTAACTTTTTGTAAAATTCAGTATTTTAAAATGAATATTCAGAAAAAATTATGCGCTATTCTTTTGAAAACCTCTTTCAAATTGGCTGATTGACCAAAAATATTATAAACAAAAGAAAGCGTAGTCGTATAGAATAATTAATTTGCCAAAATTCAAGGAGAACAATATCAAAAATTTAAATTTTGTAAAATTATCGCAAGCATGTAGGACGATGTGTTTTATTCTCATTTTCGAATGAAAAAAGTACATTTCAGGTATTTATTACGTCCTGTTGTTCGCTTAAGTAATAATTCAATTCCACAACATGACTGCGTTAAATACTTAGGAATGAATATAGACAGGAGATTGACATGGAAGACTCATATTAAAACAAAGAAACAACAATTAAATATCAAGACTAAAAGACTATATTGGCTTCTTGAACCAAAATCAAAACTAAGTCTAGAAAATAAAGTAATCTTGTATAAAACCATTTTAAAACCTGTTTGGACTTATGGAATCCAACTGTGGGGAACAGCCAGCAACTCAAATATTGAAATACTACAAAGGTACCAATCAAAAACGCTACGATCAATAGTACACGCTCCGTAGTTTGTATCTAATAATAATATACACAACGATCTCCGTATTCCAAAGGTGAAAGATGAAATTAGAAGATTTAACGAGACCTATTTAGAAAGGTTAAGTCAACACATTAACCCACTAGCTATTGCGCTCCTCGATGATACAGACGAAATCAGAAGACTTAAAAGGCACCATATATTGGACCTGCCTTTCAGAAATTAATTGCTCATTTCCTTTTTATTTATGTATTTATTTAACCAAAAAAAATAAATATGTATATATATATATCTCTTCATATTATGCTATTCTCTGTGGAGTTTAGCATATTATGTCAATTGTAAATTCATCAAATTTACTTATTGTCCTTAATTGAACAGATTGTAAATAAAGAATTAATTAAAAAAAAAAGGTATTTATTACCAAATGTTATAATTTCATAAAACTAATTAATTCTTTTAATTTTAAGAAGTTGCAAGTGTCATTCACGTACAATTGGACGTATTGGAATTACGTTACAAAAAGCATTAGAATTACAATTTGGAGACTTAGCAATAATTGTTCTTTCAGAGATGTCGGCGATCGCTTTGGCGTGACAATTGGTCTCGCATATAAGGTGTTTCTCAAAATCATTAAAATGATTTGCCGCTTAAAGGGAGATGTTATCAAATATCCAAAAACTGCAGCTGAAATCTGACTCATGCCTCAAACGAACTTCTATCAGTAGATTCTTCCTTTCGGGTTCCAACTTTTTTTCACTATGAATATATACACAAAAAATCATAAATAATCGTACAATTGCAAATTTTAAATAAACAAAAGTTTAACTTACCATAAATCCGCCATTTCTACCACAAATTAAAATATTTTTTTATATTTTTAGCTTTACCGCCAAGAAAAAGGTAAAAATAAACATATATGTACGTACCAAGCACCAAAGAATCACAAATAAAAACAATGCACAAATTTGACAGATGGTGCACATTGAAAAGCATCGCCATGCAATAATGAACCTGCGACATTGCCAAAACTAAGTCTACTGTGTTTATAAACACTACGCATTGCAGGTTTGCATTGCAACCTGCATTTATGAAATCAGCCATTCTTTCACAGATTATTACATTATTGTATGATTATGACCTTTGTCATATTTACTTATTCAAGAAAGCTGTGCCAAAATTAGGACAGCTATGTTTCTTAATTTTCCCAATTCTTTGTGAAGGTTTTTTTATTAGGTAATATTGTAACAAATTAATTTGTGCCGTTAACGTCTTTCTTCTTTCTTTTACTCAACTTAGAATTTCTGTGTTGGAAAACAGCAAATTAAGAAATCTTTTTTTTTCTTTTTCTTTAAAAATAATAATTGTATAAATTATTGTTTATTAAACAGTGAAATGACACCTCAACTGAACTAAACTACCTTCAAATATATTGGTTGGAATATTAAACCACTTTTGTGAGTTTTAATTTTTTACTGGTATACCAATTTTTTTAAACATTAATTGAGTTAGTTACAACAATTGTACTTATTTTTAATGAATTCTAAATGGATTCTAAATGAATGAATGAATTCTAAATGAATTCTAAACTGACCCGTTCGTTGGTTATAAATAGAAGATCCCTTATATGATTTTATGCATTGAAATTTTAAATTCTTTTAACTTTAATTCAGTACCTTTTACAGATGATACGACGACAATGCCCGCTGATGATGAGGTGATGGTAATTGTAAAGAAATGAATCTGAAAATATAAAGAGTAGTGTAAAAATATATAGCAATATAATTAATTCGGGTGCATCGTTCATAATCCCCCATGAAGAAATGTACATAAATTTAAAAATCAACAATTTTATGCAGGAGAGTACATTGGTGATGATGATGGTCACTAACACGTCAAAAGAACCCATAGTGTGAACGAGCATCATTGAATTTTCACAAAACTATTATCTCCATATCCGCGAGACAAGCCAGGCTTTAGAAAAACCGTCTACCAAGATGTAGATGTCGTCTTTTTTGGAGCACTGTACATTCACATAGCTGATTTCTCTTCGTAATTACAACTCCTACAATAGTCTCTAACTTGTTACCTATGATGCACGTAATAGTAAGCAATCTCTCATTATTTAAACTACGTAAGGTTTTTCGCAAAGCTGTAAGTCTATCTGTTATTCCTACCATGACATACCAAATTTCTGTATAGTACGATATTTGTATATGTTTAAATTTATTTTTGTGATTATCGGGAAGCAGCTTTTTATGACTAAAATTGATCCTGGGCATTTTACTTTGTCGACATTTGGATGTAATAAAACCAAATGATTATAAGGATCTTAGGATAATTAAAATCTATTTCGCATCAAAATTTAACATGGACAAACAGACAAACATCCTAAAATTGGTATAATAAAAGGTAATTGTTACAAACATAACCATAAACTTATACTTCCCTGAACACAGAACAGAGTAGTGTAGGGTATTATGATATTGATTCATTATTGTAATTAAAATACATATAATGTTTGTAAATTAAGTGAATCATATGAGAATTATTTGCAAATAATACCCGTATTAAGCGGTTTATAATAAATAGAAATATATAATATCCTTATCGCTGTAGAACTACTAACCTGAACAAGTACTTAATGTACCATTGCTTATGTACTATTGTACGAACATATCATACCTGTTACGTGCTCGCTACGTCTAATAAATTTATAGGGAAGAGAGTAAAGAGTCGTAATATTTTACGAGTAGGTATATGTATGTGTGAAATACCAAAGACTTACTAAAAAAAAAGTGGTAAATCAACTCAGCAGCTCAGGCCTTAAGTCTAGACAACAACGAGTTACTTAAAGAAACTATATACACTGAGGTATTCTTGAGTGAACCTGCGTCGCGTTAACAACGATCGTACGGATGGATAAAGCGCGCATTTGTCTGATAAACACGCACACATACAACTAAGCAAAAAATAAAAAAAAAAACTGAAATTTTTTCATATATTATTTATTCTATCCATTGATACTGTTGTGAACTTTGGAAATAAAAATCATACATGTACATCTAACACAGCCATACGTACGTACATGTATGCATGCGAGGGAGAGTGTATTGGTGGTTTGTCGTCTTTGGTATGTGAATTGGTGACGAGACGATGTGATGTGATTAACAAAGTGAAAAGTGCAAATTTAAATATTTTTCTGTGTTTTAACGATAACGAATAAATAAATTTTGAAGAGAAATCGTTAAACTTCTACAAAAACAAAAATTAAAATAGAAATTTCTTATACTACTTTAAAAACTAAATTTTTTAAAAAGCTTATTTCAAACCGCATTTGCAACAACTGAAACAATATATATCAGAAATGTAAAATTCCTTTACACCATTTGAATTTTGCAATTTGTTCTATAAGATCAGTGAAAAATAATTAACAAATAAAATATCAGCAAGCCAATAACTTAAGAAAAAAAAAAGAGTAAAGTTAACTAAAAGAAATAACTTGTAAATAAAAAAGAAAAAAAGTTTCAGCACAATTCAAAAGAATTCCAAAGAAAAAAGAGTTTCTAAATTCTACTCTCAAAGAAACCTATAAATTCTACTACATTTATAAAAACCTGAAAAACAACCTTTTTGCCAACAAAATCAAGACAGTCAAACTGAAACTAGCTAAATACTAAAAGAAACAAAAAAGAAAAGAAAAAAAAAACACGTAAATATATCGGTCGCTTAGTCGCACGGTTAGTTCTTTTATGTGGCGTTGTATTGCTTTGTCGCTTTGACGTTCGTTTAGTTTATACGCTCTTGTCACATTCTAAGCCAACGCTTTACACTTTGTCGTCATCTCTGTTTTTGTTTTTTTTTTTACATTTTATTTTTTCTTGGTTTTCTTATACACTCTATTATACTCTGTTTGTTGCTGTTGTATTAGTTTGCATCGTTTCATTGAAAACTTGTTCTCAAGGAAGTAAATTATCACTTACGTGTTGCTTTAACAAAACTCTCTCAAAAATCTACAGCATATTCGATCATATTCTACGTTTTGTTCGTTTTGCAGAAATTCCACTTTATTGTTTTAACTTTAGTGGAAAAAGATGGGTGATTCCACACCTATCTGTCGTTGTCGTGTTCTTTATCTTGGTAGTGCAGTACCGAGGCAAAGTAAAGATGGTCTACAGGGTATACAAGAACCCTTACGCAGTCTCTATCCGTCAGAGGGAGCTGTTGGTGCCAAAGGTATTGACTCTTGGTTGAGTGTTTGGTCAAATGGGATACTACTCGAAAATGTCGATGAGAATCTTAAGGAAATTACAAGATTCTTTCCAATTGAATCACTACACTATTGTGCGGCTGTACGACAAGTTCTAATACCTGAACGTGGCAACACTAATCCGGAGCCAAAATTTCTTCCTCTTGATTCGCCATTTGCACGAATGCCTCGTGCTCAACATCCACCCATATTTGCAGCGATCTTACGTCGTACCACTGGCATAAAAGTTCTCGAATGCCACGTGTTCATATGTAAGCGTGAAGCAGCCGCCAATGCTCTAGTCAGATGCTGTTTTCATGCCTATGCTGATAATTCATATGCTCGTCAATTGGAAACTGGCAGTACGGGTGGTGGAGCTGGCGGTAGTGTATATGGCACACTAAAAAGTAATAATGCTAGTAAATCGAATGGCGACTTGACCAGTGTTGGTCTCTCCAATGGCAATAATCATCATCATCACCATCATACGCAACAACATCATCATCAATTTTCTCCATCATCGGCTAGTCATGGTGGCTGGCGTTCCAGAGCGGGTAGTATCACTACTCTCAACAGTGTAGGACGTCAATCGAATGGTCATCTAATAAATGGTGGTGGTGACAGTAACAGTAGTGCTGCCGAAGGATACACATCTGTTAAAAATTGTAAGTACTTAAAAGTATTTCAAATAAAAACATATATTTATTTTTGATTTCTTCAAGTTTGTGTCTTAAGTCTTGTGTACGTGTATATCTGTTTATCCGCCAATTTTATCTCGTCTTTTGATTTGTCAATCTTGTCTATTCTACAATTTTTTTTGTCTTAAATTGAAGTTTTTATTTAAAAAAAATAGTTCTCTATTTGTCACGATGCAACATTTATTATTACGAGTAAAATCAATATGAAAGTTTTAAAAAAATAATATTAAATTTTTGTGCGGAAAGAAAACCGTATTTGCTAAGCTACTCGTATGAGTCACACTTTATTGTAGTTTTGTTGTTTTCAAAATAGTTTTAACTGCTTCCGATAAATTTAAGTAAAGGAAGTAATATGATTTTTTATACATTTCAGTGTTGTAAAAAATAAATATTATTACATACACCGAATTTATTGCCAACTGCATTGCGATAAAGTTAATAAACGAATTTCAGGTTCATTAAAATAACAACAATTCTATTATCTTAACCGTAAATGTTTGATCACAATAGGAAATAGTTAGCTGCAATTAAATTTCTATTGCTAAAATTGAAAATACAGTTGTTTAACTCTAGAATAATTCTGTTTTTTTTTTTTATTGTATACATTAAATAAATATTAAGAACATTTGTTTCCCAAAATTATGATATAGAAAATATTTTAGATATTTTTTATTTTTCTATACATCAGTATATTTATTGAAATGTATTAAATTTTTTTATACCATCTTACATTCTTCAGAGTATCGACAATTTTTATTTATTATTAAAATAGAAGAGATTTATGTGCATTAACGTGTTCCGTCGAAAATAATTTCGTCAGAGGAAGGGAAAAAAATAAAAAAAAAAAATTTTGAAGGGTGCATTTCGATTTTTTTTTGCAATTAGGCTCAAAATTTTTGTAATGTGGATTTTATCATAAAAATAAAATTTAGTTGAGTTCTTTGGTTCTCTACAGCATCTTGAAATTCTTTTTAGTCCTTTTTTTTAAGAAAATACCAACTATTTTTTTTATCTCTTAACCCTTTGACAACTGAACATAACCTGCTGGAAATATTTGTATTTATATGCGAATTCGTGCATTAGATCCAACATTTCAAAATGAAAGTGTAGTCAAGAATAATATTTTTCTACTTCAAATTTAAAACAAGCAATGACACATGTGTACATATCATTAGTTGATCAAAGCGAATATAATGTTTTTAGTTTTCATTCTTGCGTTTTGTTTTGTTATTATTGTAAATTATAAAATATAGATCACAGTGTCGATTACTACTCACTATGTTCGTTTTTTTTTTTTTTTTTTTTTTTTAGTATGATAGCAAAATGAAGACCAAATTCCATTTCCATCTTTTTTTTTGATTTACTCTATTTTTGAGCGCTATATGCAAAGATTTGTATACGACAAAGTATCCACGAGTAATTCTGATCCAATTTCAATAAAGCGTTTGGTATTTCGTTCACAATTAGGCACTCAATTGATCAACTCTTATACCTGCCCAGAATTTGAAAGCAGTTCAACATCAAGAAAAGGACCCAAATGTGAATTCTTATCAGTTAATGATCCTTAAACTGGATACTATCTCACAAGATTGGATAATGAATCTAAAAGCGGTGTATTGTTTGTACTAAAAACATCAAAGCCAGCCACTCAAACCATTTTGTTTCATAACATACTGTAACTGCTTGAAAACTTGCCACCATCAATTCTGTATTTTGATTATATTTATATTTATAATGAATTTATTCTTTCCTTGTTTTTTAAAGTGTAATTTAATGAACAATTTATTTAATAAAATACAATAAAAAAGAAAAGAGATAAATAAATACTGCTAAAAAAAAATTCCTCTTTCTTTACCTTTGACGACCAATGGGAAACATATGTCCCATGTTATATCAAGATTCTGTAGGAAAGTGAATAAACCCATTTAAAATATTTTGATATTTCTAAAAAATAGGAAGAATCAAATGACATATCAAAAAAAAAAAGGATATCGTAGGTCCAATAACATCCGAGTAAACGTCTTACAAAACTGACGTAAAAAAGCATATTATTTTTATTTTGGATTCACCTTATTTACTTTTGAAACCACATTGTTCCAATTAACTGGTAAATCTAAAAGCTACAACTATCCTCTATCGCTACAAGTCCATTTGGAAGAAAATATGTCATATGCGAAAATGCTTGTCAAAGGCTTAAATACTGTATCAATCATTTTTTTTAAATTATTGTCGCTATTTACTCGACTTTTGAGAGATTCTATATCAAAATTTTTTTCTTAATAATCTGCATATTTCCAGACTTCGGAGCCATTTTTTTTTTAACCGTGAATGAATTATATCAATAAATTATATAGAATTATTTTTTATCAAAGCCACCATAAAACTAATCTGTTAGTTAATGATTTAACCAATTTAATCGAAATTTTTATAAGGTAGACAAAGTAGCACATGAAAACTTAAATTGAAATTAATCACTTGGATTCCTCTTATTTTAATACTAAAAAACTGTACAAAAAAAAAAAAAAAAAATGGTAGTGAATTACCAATACATTTAAATACTTAGCCATATTAAACCACATAGTATCATAATTTTTATTGACATATTTCTAAATTATATACAAGTTGTACTAAACACGTTGACTAAACAACATACCAAATTAAAAAAAAATTAGGAAATCGTGTTAAACAATTCGAACGGAAGCAAAACATAAACAAAAAAGAAAAATTTTTTCTTGATTATGAAACCCAAAAAAATTATTTTAACATGCACACTGCTGACCAACAAAGAAAGTATGGTCAAACACACGATTGCCTAAAGTTACATAGTCGACCCATTGTATTCGTACATAGTAAATAATAATTGTAAAGTCTACTGCAAAAAAATTACTTCAGCACCTTAAATATATTTAGTAGCCGCTTTCATACTATAGATAAGTATAAACAATTTTGTTGGAACGCTGCACATAACTTAGGCGTTAATAAATATTAACACAAAAATGTAGTGGTTGCATTTTCTCTATGTCAAATAAAAATTGTTGTTAAAACAGCAACAACTCATACTTGGTTTATTACCAAACCTATTTTGTGAACGTTGCGATGTTTATACAACAACAGCGTGATTTTCATAGCTACACAAAAAAAAAGTCATAAGCTAAAAAAAAAAAAAAAACATTCAACAAATGTCTATATATTTCGAGAAACAATAAAATTAGGTCAATATTAAATATTAGTAGAAACGTAATATGTAGAAAAATTTAGTTAAGCTCTAAACTATTTATTGGCGTCAAAAGAAGCATTCGCTTATTAGGAGTGTTTCATTTGAATTTCATAAAATGGAAAAAATATAATGATATTTTCCTTTTTATACCCTATAACTATGTGGTCAGTGTATAATGAGTTTGTACCGATGCTTGTAACTACCAAAAATATTTGACCTAGGTGGGTACCTTTTATTATACCGATCGACTCAGAATCACTTTCTTAGTCCATCCGTCCCTCTCTCTGTCCGTCTGTGTATCTTGTAATCTAACTACAGATCGCAATTATGAATATATTTTGATGAAATTTTTTGTATAAGCTTCCATCGGTCATAGGACGAACGCTGTTGAAATTGGTGAAAATCGGTACCCCTATGAGATCTCCTTAAATTGCCATAAGATCCAACTTATCATATAGATCTCGGTCAAAATAATAAACTCTACAGGACAATTCTTAGCCCCCATTAAAAGCTGCTTTCCGATATTCACTGAAACCTATCAAAAACAAAAATTTTACACTGATTTTGCTCAAATTTGGTTTGTATATGTTTTTGTAAAAAAGTGACTTTATCAAATATGGTCAAGATCAGTCCATTTTTCGACCTAGTCCCCATATACATAAATATAACAACCGGTCTGCAGGAAAAAAAATCAGTAAAAATTCCAATTAGATTTGGTTAATTATTTTTTTTCTATTTCTATTTTTTCAGACTCTAATTTTCTTACTTATTTTATTTAATTTTATAAAATGAAGTCCTAAAGTTATATCAATAATATTTTCATGTTCATACGGTTTTAAGCTTTCTCCGAATGTCCTTCATAAAGCTTTTTTCAGTGTTATTTTTATAACCTGTTTGTTGTTATAGCCATAATTGTCTTCCAAAATCTTTTATGTCTGTTTACTCTTCTTCAAAATGTTTTTTTTTTTTTTACAAATTCAATAACTTTTTCTTTGAGCAAATTTAAATTAATTGCAGAGTAATGAACTGAAGCTAATTAAGGCTATAATAGAGTGGATCTATCGTAATTTCCACGAAGGAAATCAATATCTTTTTTAAGCGTTGTTCTCTATACACTTGTGCATTGACAAATAGCCTGTTAGGAAAATGTTTCGAAAATTATTTCCTTCGGAATATGGAAGGATCTCTTCTTTGAGAGACAAAAAATATACCCTTGTATATTTGAACTATCGTTTGTAAGATCTCCTGTAGACATACCCATATTTTGTGTTAATAAGTAGAACAATCTTCTTTTCTACATTTTTACTCGCAGTTAATCTATTCCTATTCCTTGCTTCCTCAATATAGATAAGGTTTCCAAATAGCGTTCCAGAACATAAAACAATAAAATATTAAATAAATGTAAGTGTAACTAAATGCCTCCATTTGTCAACAATTAATTTTCTTGGTTGGAATTCGTTCATCTTTGGTCAAAAACAAACTCGAATCTAAGAGGTTACTGATTATTCCGATTAATTTCATTTAATTTGTACCACTTTGGCGCATATCCTACACTGAAATTTACGAATTTATAAAAACGATCCTTATGTACACATATGCTCATCTGTTCATACTTGTGCGAGTATGTATCAGTATGTGCGAGTATATCGACCGACTAAAATTCACTTTCTAATTTAACGATGACCGTCCATCCGACTGTCTATATGTCTACCTACTTAACATTGTAATAAACTAAAGGTCAAAAAAATTTAAATATATTTGAATACATTTTGGTATATAATCGGCAAAATCTACAAAAAAAAATCTAATTATTTTTAGGAAGAAAACGAATAATTTTAGCGTTTATGCAAGTAGGCTGGTTCATATATGGCATTTATTCTTAAATTTTCTTTTTAATGTGACTCTCTGAATATACAATGTATATTATCCCTCATGAAAAGTAACAAATGATTTTTTCCACTTTTTTTCATTATGGGCTACCGCGACTTTTTCCACTTGTATTGGTCTTAAAAAATTAAATAAGAAATATTTGCTATTCACATCATTATTGTATTTGAAAATTGAATTGATTAAGATGTTTTCCAGAATAAATGTTGTCCGTCCGTCTGCTTGTAAATTTAAAATTTTTTATTGAAATTGGTTTTCTATTCTAACTAAAAGCTCTAACAAAATTAGTAATAATTGAGTCTTATTTTGATCTACCACCCTTTATAGAAATAAAAAAAGTTATATTTTGATAAAAAAAAGATATAATTTCCTAAGGCCAACAGGAACGACAGCTGCATCGGCGCACAGTGGACCATTTGACAAGAAGGCGGTCAAAAATCTATAACTTTTGATTGGATTGAAATTTTGATATGCGGTTTTTTTTGTTTGGTAGGTGAGACTTTAACCTTTAAGTTTTGCTATAAAACGTAATTCTCGACTGAAAATAAAAAAAGTTACGGAGGGTTTAAATTACATTTTCATTTGTAGTTGAATTTTAGTACAAAAGTGAAGAGTTAAAAGGTAAAAAAAGGTTTTTTTTAATGTAATGTCTTATTTTTTTCAGTTAATTTTACAACTAATACTTTTTAACAATTTTTTAAGTTAATTTTTTCAGAAAATGCCACACTTTGGCCCCCGTAAACTTTTTAGTCCTAATGAGCACAGGGGCCAAAGGTTTTTTTTTTTTTAAAGATCCCGAGTTAAAATATAATTTATTAAGCAGCGAACGTAAAAGTTACCTTATATTGGTTCAAGATAGAGAAGTTTCAATGAAAAACTCGTATGTTTTTGCTTTAGTTAAATTTTTTTTTATTGTGTTTTTAAATATTTCTATATCAATTTTTATGGTAAATTTATGAAATATAACAATTTTTATTATAAATTTACAAAATATATAAATTTTTAAATCAAGAAAATTTTTTAACTATATAAAAAAAAGTGTAACTTTGTGTTAGTGTAATGAAAAAGTACTTTAAATCAACCAATTTTAGTAAAAATTTCTTCTATCAAGGCTATTTGATTTTCATCTTCTAGAAGTTGTTTAGCTTCTTTGTCTAATTCAATAGAGGTAGTTTTCCATTTTTGACGAATGTTGGACATATATGGATCTAAAGTGCACAACAAAATAGTGATAAGGTCTTCATTAGTACAACATCTGGACATTTTCCTTGTGTTCTGCTCGCGAAAGAATCTGTAGTCCTTTTTCCTTTTTTCTTGCGCGTCTTCAGATAGATCTTCTATTGGTAGCATATTGTTTTGAATTATTTGTTCCCCATGGTACAAAATTTTATGAACTGTGGATGGCATATATCTCCAAGAGTATTTATACCCTATACCACTATGTGGTTTGGGTATAATAACTTTGTGCTGCTGTTTGTAACAACCAAAAATATTTGACCTAGACCCATCTTTAATTATACCGATCGAATCAGAATCACTTTCTGAGTTGATTTAACAATGTCCGTCCGTCCGTCCGTCCGTCCGTCCGTCCGTCCGTCCGTCCGTCCGTCCGTCTGTGTGTCCATGTAAAGTTTGTAATCAAACTGCAGGTCGCAAATATGAATATATTTTGATGAAATTTGGTATATAAGCTTTTATCGCCCATGGGATGAACGCTATTGAAATTGGTGGGAATCGGTCCATGTTCAGACCTAGCCCCCATACAAATTACCCATATGAAATCGACATAAATTTCCATAAGATCCAAATTGTCATATAGATCTTACTCAAATTGGGTTTGTATGCGTTCATTACATCCACTAATGAGTAGTCCAAAAATGATCCCTGTGAGCCCATATAGAGCTGCTTCCCGATCTTCACTTAAATCTATTAATAAACAAAAATATTGCACTGATTCTTCTCAAATTTTGTTTGTACATATTTTTGCAAAATACAAGAGACTTTACCAAACATGATCAGGATCGGTCCATTTTTGGACCTAGTCCCTTTGTAGATATAGCATCCGATATGAACTTTTTCATATCTGCAGCCAAAAAAATTAATAAAAATCCCACTCAAATTTGGTTTTTGCTTATTTTCAATGTCCAGTTAGTTGGGCCTAAGAGATAGGGTTTCTAAACGCATGGTATAGGGTATCGTATAGTCGGTCTAGACCGACTATAATTTTCTTACTTGTTTTCATTATAAAGTATACCTGTTTTATTGGCGTACTCTCCAAATTTTTTTGCATTTATCTTTCTGCTGCATGCTAAAACTTGTAATATGATTTTGAATCATCTTATTAATTCATGATCTACACCTGTGATAGATGCTGCAGTTTCCGGATCGTAAAAAAATCTCCTTGCAGTATTTCCATCATTTGTGTTTCCTTCCCCTTGTTTTGGTTGGTCGATTAAGAGGCCTAGCTGTAGATATTTTTGTTGAATTTGTTTTTTTTTTTGCCTTCTTTTATCTTCATTTTCTTTGTTTTTTCTCACTGTTTCGCCTAACGGACCAAATTCCAAATCATAACCCAATTTAAGAATATGCTCCATGAAACGGATTCTAGCATGAAGAGGGGACATTCCAAATTCGTAGGCTTCCTTAAAACTATCGTCTTCTGGTGGGGGTTGGCTTAATTGACTTGATGTCTTTTGGCATATAATGCAGCTTGACGTTGACTTTGTTCCAGTTAAAGCTTGTGCAACTTTTCCATCAATCATTGTGAGACACATTTTAAAATGTACTTCAGTGTCTTGGTTATCAAATTTAAATATTACTGGTTGAAGCATATCTGCTCATATCTTAAAGGGCTATGTCGCAATAGTTTTTTTTTTACCATTTACCTGTTATTTAAATTGTTTCCCATTTTGTCAGGTATTTAAACTATATAACTCTAATTCAGACTATTAATGTTTTTGAAAGATACCTATGTAAAAGTACCTGGAACAATTAAGCGCATTATATCTCAACCCTTTTTTATAAGTATATAACAACTCCCCACAACTCTACCGACACACAAAAAAAATACACCGCGGTGCACCGGTACGACCAACTTTTGTATTCATAACACTCAGACGGACGGACGGACATCGTTTAATCGACTCGGAAAGTGTTTTTGAGTCGATCCGTATAACAAAAGATGGATAAAGGTCCAATATTTTTGGCAGTTACAAACATCACCTCAAACTTAATATATCCTAACCACATAGTGGACAACTTTTGTATTCATAAATTTTGCAGAAAATATCTAACATTCGGTCAGAAAAATTGTTCTGATTCACACGGGCGGAAACTGGCGGGTGTATAATGGGGTATAGGAGTATAGGGGAGGGTTCGGACTATAGAAGAGTGCAAGATTTTTTCTGACTGCTTTTGACTGGCAGGAGTTATGCTCTATTAAGTAGGAGATTTTCGGAAAATTTGGACCTTTTGAAAAAAAATTTTTTTTTTAATTTCGGACTGACCCAGAGATTTTACATTTTATATGTATGGATATTTAATACTTAAAATCAAAGGAATAATTAAAATTCATATTGATAGCATACGTACTTATAATGTCGTAAAAAGTATTGATAAAAATTGAATGACTTTGTATGGACTCAATCGACAAGTATAAAAGAGAATAATAAGAATAAAAGAAAGTAAAATTGCTTAGTATAAATTATAAATTTCAAAATATAAAAGTACAAACAAATATAAACTAATATAAATTTTTTAGCACCAAAAGTGAAACAAATACAAGATTCAATTTCATAAATTTTTCTTGCGGCACTTTTTTATAAATATTTGATATGACATTCTCGGTTTTTATGAAAATAGTTAAAATAAAACAAAAAACAACTTTGTCACAGGTTTTGTACGAAAGCGATTTGATTTTATGGTTTTACTTATTATTAAACAAATAAGCAAATTTATAGTAACTAGTATAGCCGAGCACTCGAAATGTGAGTGCAACTTCTAGGAAATATTTTTCATTCAATTTTTGCCTTCCATGTTTTTTTAATCTATATATATAAAAAAATTTATGAATATTTAAATGAGCTTAAAGGTATGTTAATCTAGCGTCTGATATATAGTTTAAATCATTCGCATTAACAGGGTGTAACGAATTAATTTAAGTATTTTATTTTATTTAATTTAATATATTTTTAAGACAGATAAAACATAAACTTTATCATTCTCAGCTTCTGCTCCATACGAACTATAACTATGCCAATTTTCACACTCCTCCGTGCCCGCATATTGCTTAAAAAGGGAATTTAAAATTTACTTTCACGTATATTGATTTAAATCCGATTCTTTTTAACGTGAAAAGTACGCACTCAATACCACCTTCGGATGGAATTTGGCTCTATAACATGCCTGGAACAATTACATCCTGTTCGGCCTGAAGCGATGATGGCTTTTTTATATCAGAATAGAACATTTTTATTTCTTCAGGGAAGGGTCAAAATATGGATTATTTCTTATCAATATTGACTTGACAGAAAAATTGCTAAATCGACTGTATTTGATTTTCAAATTTTCATGTGATAATGATGTGAATAGCAAATATTTTTTTTTTTTAATTTTTAAGATACAAGAGGAGAAAGGTGTTAATAAAAATACCAAACTTCAAACTTCAGTAGCGACCCCCTAAACCATTATGATTTATGAGGGCTAATATATATTAACAAATCCAACTTTTATTTTTATGAACACCCTAATGTACAGCTTTTTTTTACACAGAAATAAACTCTACTATTTTTTTTTCTCTAATAAGAGCGATAACAGTTTTATGCTTTGGTTTTTACATTCTGTTTAGTTTTCGTGAAAGTGCCATATAAACCTTTCCTGAAGGTATAACTGGAAATATAAAAAATAAAAAATAACTATTATTAACTCGAGATGTGATCTAAGTAGTTAAACTTTTTCTAAAAAAGACCAAAAATATTTATTTAAAAAAATTAAATATATGAACTATATGTCTGTAATCATATAATTTCCAAATTCTAACAAGGATAAAAGCTTATCTGGGTATTGGTATAACTAAATTACAAATCCATAGAGAAATTTGTCTGATATCTGAATTCAATATTATTAAAATTGTTACATCAATACACTTTAAAAGTTTCATAACTTTTTTTATGAGCTGATTAGTAGTCAAGATCAAGTGTTTCTCTATGTACAAGTATATTTGATATGAATTATATTTACAATAACCCTTTAATTTTGAATTATAAGACATCAGATTTTTATATTTTTGCAATTTTAAAAATCGTAAAGCATCTGAAAAATCAATATTGCTTATTTAATCGCAGGGGCTCCGAGGATTATAAGAGATTACTTAAGTTGTGAAATTTAGTTACAGTTCAAAAAATTATTGATGAAGCCACCCACGTATTTACACTATTAGTGTTACTTAAAATTCTTTATGAAACAAGTTTTCAATACTACTATTTTCATCGTTTTTTTAAATATTAATGTGAAACAAAATACTTATTGGCTTAATCTTAAATATCGATTAACAAACAGACCATGCGTATCTTTATTGATGTTTACGATAGAAATTTGCATTTAGAAAACTATAATTTCAAGTCCACATTGAGCATATAACCCAGTCAGCATTTTATGAAATTAATAACCATATTCTTTTTCGACTCTTCTGCGTTCATTTTCTGATCATAAAAGACTCATTTGTTGGGAGAAAATGGCACCCTACCACCGAGTCGTTTATTACACGCTTTTCTGATCATTTTCGTGATAAATAATTTTTTGGTCATCAAGAGTACTCGGAGAAGACTCACCTAGATGATTTTTGACATATTAAGCTTCCAAATCACTTTTTAAGCGAGTCTTTTTTAAATTGAGCATGAGATTAATCAGTTTTTAATTACCAAAACGGCTCTAATAAGACTTAGCAACGTGATTTTTGTTAAAACAATCTTCCAAATGCTGACTGGGAATATGTATCTGTATATCAACACACACATATTATACGTTTTCATAATTTTGTATTTTTGTATAAATAAAGTTTTGTAAGTGGGTATGAGTAAAAGTTGTGAAAAAAATTAGTACAAAAGAAAAAATACACTTTAAGCCAACCTAAATATTTCTATTTGAGTTTTCTATTTGAATATATCTGTATTATTTTAAACATACTTATGAATGTCTTAGTTTAAAACAACATTTGCTTTATTTATTTACAATGATTGTGTTAGCTTATTTGATTAACACTAAATATTATCTGTCCATAATTTTATGTATTTTCATTAGAGTGACACTTATTAAAGACGGTGTTTCACTATAGTTTGCCTTCTTTTAAACAGATAAAAAACAGATATTAATTAATCATAAATAAATCTTACATTACACATACCATACCTCATACCTTATTTTAGAAATTTCATCTTTCATTTAGTATAAATAAAATGAACAAATGAAATGCTGTCAAAAACGTAAAATGTTTTAACTCGTACTTACACAAAATATAAATATGAAACTGTACATGTGGTTTGAATGAATATTTAAACAACAAATATATTCCGCAATATTTATTATTTTTCGAATAAATTAGATGTTGTTTTCGTTGAGATTTTTGAAAATATTTTAAAGGTGAGGCTCATCTTTTTGAATAAATATTGAATTAAAATGTTATTAAAATGAATCGCATTTCTATCCAGATTCTTAAAAAACATATACTAACGTATTGTTTTGCATTTAAATGAGCAAAAAATTTATTAATCGTATGTCTATTAAAATTTAAATGATGATTATATATAAACTTCCTAACAGCACTGCGACATATTTTTCAAATGATTTTTTATGATTTAATTTTCGTTTGAAGTTTTTAATTGATGAATGATTACCATAATAATAACTATTAAATTAACTATTTAGAAGGTAGTCGAAATTTTGGTTGTAGTATAAATACTAACTACCCAGATAGAAATTGGCAATGGTACAAAAAACAAATTACTGACAAAGCTTTAGTGTCCATGGTGCACTGGAAACATTATTTAATTAAATTGGCAAAAATATTTATATAGAACTAGCTGTACCCTGCCCGCTTTACTGGTCCTACTAATTTTGTAAGTGAATAAATGCAATCAAAAATTAATGTGTTTGAAATAAAAGACGTTAATTATTTTCTGATTTTCTATGAATTAAAATTATATAACAGAAATATAAATATATTTTTCTTTTTCTTTAATTATTCCAATGCATTGATTATTTTAATTACTCAAATATTATTTTGGTTGTTCCTTCAGGTGCATATACATATAAAGATGATGGTTTTCCTACACATGAGCATCCAACATAGAGTTGACCATGTGAGAAGCATGGATATTCTAAATTTAGACCACAGACTTCAAGTGATTGACCTTGTGATTTCTTTATTGTCATAGCAAAAGCTAGACATATGGGAAATTGTATTCTTTTAAAAGTAAATGGCATATCCGATGGAATTATTGGAATACGTGGGATCAAAACCTCTTCACCTTGTCAGTTAATTTTTACAGCTAGTCGTATTCCATTATAAAGTTTTTGTTAATTATTAATAACATAATTGGGACGGCAATATTTAATTGCAGGCAAATCTAAGGAATTTAAAAATTCTGTAGGATAATTTACTACTTCGTCTGGATCCATAACACAATCTATTGAATTGTATGTAATTGTTTGATCGAAAATTTTATTTTGAATGACAATATTTATTTCATTAACGTCTATGTTTTTTGTTGCCAATATTGCTCGTACACTTACCCATTTATATATTGCTGTGTATTGCTGTGCTATATTTCGATAAACTTTTTCAAGCAATTCTACTTTTGATTCTTCTATCATACAAAAATTATGTTAAAGGGTATTAAACCAGTTGTAATAGCAATTGGAATTTATCCACTTGCAATGTCAAATAATTGTTTTGAAAGTGTTACAGCTGATTCGTCGTTTTGTAATTCGACACTCATATTTGTTGTTAAATTTGATATTTGAACGTTTTATGCACGCATTTAATTTATCAGCTGTAGTTGATCTTGTTATAACACATTTATGTGGTATTATGTAATGTCACGTGATTCAAATTGGTCTGCAGCAATAACTATCGCAACTTTATTGAATGTTGGCGCATTGAACCTTCTCGAGCGTTCTCCAACAGAAGTTTTATCAACTACAATAACTATTTGAGGATTATCAGATGACATTTGTTCAACGGATGTTTTAAATAATTGTATAATTTAATTATTTCTCTTCTTGTTGTTGAATTAATGTCACAACGTACATACATTTAATTAATCATCGGAATTTCCAATAAAATACATTTGTAGATTATTGTGTATTATTTGTATATAATAATGTTTGTTGCACCAAAAGAAATCATTTGATAAGCGTTATTGTATATTTGAATGTTTGATAAAAAAATGCTTCGATTGTGGTGTTGCTCCCGAAATTAATGTTAGCAATGGCTCTGGTGGATCATTTCAAACTGGCAATTTGACTTTACCATTTGCACAACATAAGCCATGAGTTCCATTTTTAAATCTTAGAGCTTTGTAATGTACACAAATATTATTCATTCTGCTTTTGGCAACAATTGGATTTAAGCTATAATCAATTGTATGATCATAACGAAAAGCGAGACGCTTAAATATTAATCTGGTTGTATTTGAGGTGCTTGTTCTTGCTTGTCTATTTCTTAATCGGATAGATTGATTTCTTAATGTTTATATATATATTTCTTAATTTTATTGTCCCGTATTGATAATAAAAAATCGAATTTATAAATCTGTCACATGTTAAATCCAAATAATTTTTTTGTCACTGACACAATTTTTAAAATTTTGAATAATATTTTTAGCACAATAAATACATTTGGGCAATTCGCAACGGGTGTTGTGTGTTATATTTTGTATTAAAATACACAATACAATCATTTGTTGTGAACAGTCAGTTGTATTTTCATAATGTAAAACGTTTTCTTTAGTAATTATCGACCCAACGAGGAAAGATCGCTTCGTCACTTCTGTTATTTCGTACAAAAGAAAGCACGTGTCGGTGTTTGCTTTTTGGTCATAAGATATACCCTGGCGTTTTAGTTGCGTACCTCTTCCATTTTAATTTAGGATACAAAAAAAAGTTAATATGTTTTGGTTGAGATTGAAAGAGAAAATACATACTTAAAATATAAACATTAATTTTTATATAAATAAACTTTTCGTTATTTGCATTATTTGTCATTTTATATTTTATAGTTATTTATGCTGTTCAAATTGTATGTATTTGTTTTTTCTTTTTGAAAAAAGCTGGCATTCACTTGGGACTGATATGTTATGATACAATACACAACATTTACTATACATATCAAATGAAGTTGTATCGCTGTATCAGATTTTTCAATGAAAATTACCAATAACAATTTTACACTATTGTAAAGTAATACACGATACAACAGATGCAACGATACAACACCTGTTGTGAATTGCCCAATTGTAATAAGAAAAATTTAATAAAGTATGTGGTGCTAAAATATGATAAGCATTTGGCATTAAACATTTTTTTTTTTGACTTTTTAAAATTTGTTTTTTTGAAAAACATTCTCATCATCCATGATCATACATGTCAAATTTTATTAAATTTGGTCCATTGGTTCTTTAGTTTTAGTGCGACAAATATACATTTAATTTTTATATATACAGAGATATAGAGATTTCATCTACACTG
Source organism: Cordilura impudica (assembly GCA_963682025.1). NCBI lineage: Eukaryota > Metazoa > Arthropoda > Insecta > Diptera > Scathophagidae > Cordilura > Cordilura impudica. The sequence continues at coordinate 247,313,566 of OY821517.1, forward strand.
ATACATTCACTCTAATAAATTATATTTTTTGAGAGCTCTTGCTAATATTTTTTTGTACACTCCAGTGTGCAGAGGGTATATATCAGTTTGTCAATCCGTTTGTAACTTATCGAAGACCGAAGACCCCATAAACTATATTATTCTTGATCCTTATAAAAGGAGAAGTAGATCTGGCGATGTCCGTCTGTTTGTCTGTTGAAAACATTCTACTGTCCGTAATAGGTCGGGGTGCTCGCACTACTTAGGCTTACAATGTTCGTCATAATCTGCAGCAGTTGGGTATTGCATTTGGATCCTGGGCGAGGAATGACGTACGAAAATGTAATGATATTTTGATAAAATCTTATAAAAAACTAAAAATAGTGAAAAATGTTTATAGGTAACAGAACATTTGCGTATCTGTCAGCGCCGCATACACATTTTTGTTTGCTTGTTGTAAATACATGTGAAAAAAAAAACAACAATCAAAAAAAAAAATGTGTATGCATCGCTAATAAACCAACAAACAAAAATGTAATTTTTGTGTGTTTACATTTATGTTCATTGCATTTAATAATTTTTTTCATTAAAAAAAAAAAACACGAAAATACCTACAATTTTTCTTAATTATCTTATTAATTTTAAACATCATTGTAAAAAATCTAACCATTACAATTTTAAATGTAGCATTTTATGTCTCTTAATGTTGATAGCCTTAATTATAATATTGTGTTTAGCACTCGAATAGAGGGTATCATATATTCGGCACAGCCCAATTTAACACTCATACATGTTGTTATTGTCTTCACTAAAAATATTTGGTTTTTTTTTGGAATTTTCAAAGAACTTCGTCATTTCTTCAACATTTTAAGCTAAAAGAAGGTTAAACACGTAAGAGTGGTAAATTCGGCTGTGTCTTAAACTCAATGTTACAACCAATGTTGGGTACGGCTACCACTTTAAAACTTTTGCCGATACTGAAATTGAAAAAATTTTTGATGTGTAAACATCTATACGCGCAGGGGGGTAAATTTCTATTTCACAATACAATCACAAAAACAGCGTAACTCATATCGGTGTGAGCTGAAGGAGATAACGCTGTGTGACTTATGATTGTATTGGTGAAAAAATTATGATAAAAAATTGTTTTTTTATGCCACTTTTTTAAAAGCGTCATCTATGTATCACTTATATACGTTTATATTAGGATATTTTTAACGTTTTACAGCAAACGGTTGTTGAATTAGCTGAAACAGTTTTTGCTATAAGTGATACATAGATGACGCTTTCTGTTTGATTTTAAAAAATGACATAAAAAATCTTTAATTACTAGATGTTTACACATCTTCCCTGTGATCGGACTCACATGATTTTTTTTTTAATTACCAACACTCAGGGGATGGCCCCTACAAATGCAGTGCATTGCGTTGATTTCAGGAAAATAGGTTAGGGGAAGGAGGAGAGAGGGAGTAGTGTTTGTGGATATTTGACTTAAATTTTATTAGATTATAACTGTCAGGAAAGACCTTTGCGGGGAGTTTATTCCACATACGGATAGTTCGACTGATAAACGAATAAGTTCGCTAATATCAGAAGAACATTTCCTATGGTAATATCTATATAAAAGTGCTACACAACCCACATTCCGATGATGTTTCAATGAATCAATAGAGTTGGATACCCTACTGTCATTGATGAGCGCCAACGCCCTCCTTTGCACACGGTCCAGTAGCTCCAAAGTAGACTTTGAAGCTCCTGCCCATATATGGGAGTTGTATTCCATTTTCGGTCGGATGTAAGTCGTTTACCAATTAAATTTTTGGTTAATTGCTTTTCTTTGTGGCCAATTTTTATATAATTTCTTTTTATAAAAACAGTGACCGTGTATTCTATAGAAATAATTAATTACTATTCGAAGAATTACATTAATTTTCTCTTACTAGAGTAGAAATCCTTTAAGTACTCCATAGAACACAAATAAAATTCATTATTTAAAGCAGATGGCTTTATAATAACCAAAGTTTGATCCCTATAAGAACGTTTTGAGACCTTAGAAATCATACTATAATACAAAAAAATTCCAATGATTATCCGCTAAAAACGTCCAGTTATTAATATTAAAAAAAGTAAATTTTAAAATATTTTTATCTGAATTAGCTGGTAATATATCCTAAAGCATATTACCAGCTAATAGACTATTAATACAAAGAGAGAATAAAAACAATGAAAACAGTCAGAAACTAAAGTCGCACACTTAAAAATATTCCCGATGAAAGCTTATATGTGACCCTGCTTAAGAAAATCCACATAGTGTGTCAAATTTCATGAATTCACTTTTTTTTTGGATTTGCATGTGAAAAACCTTCAATTTTCATATGAAACAGCTCGCAAGTCTTAAAAGCATCGGAAATTAATGTAAAAATGATTGCGATGGCGATAAATAATAACATACAATATCAAATACATTGTACAGTTGATCAAATTCATCACAGTCGCGAGACATTTTCACAATAATTAAAACAAACTCGGATTGAAATCAATCAAAACAAACAAATCAAAACAAACATCCAACAATGAAATGAGAATGCGCACACTATGAAAATGCAACACAGAGGGGGAAGTTTTAATTGCGTTTTACTCAAAAACTTGATTTGACTCACTAAGTGGGTTTTCATATGCAGGGTCACATATACTAAATTTGATCTAAATATATATTTAGTTCGCGTACCAGGTTTACGTGTACTGACATACGGCCCAGCGAATGTCGTTAAATCGACTAAAAAGTTATTTAGAGTCGATCTGTATAAGACGTGTGCCTCTGTAAAGTATTAGAGTATTATTAAATTTACATATTTGAAAAAGTGTACTTTTATTTAAAAAGGGTACTTCTTTAAAAGAAGTGTACTTAAAATAAAGGGTACTTTTTTTAAAAAAGGGTAGTTTTTCAAAAAAGGGAACTTTTTTAAAAAGGGAAAAGAGGACGATTATGGAGAAGAAAAGTTATTAAAAAAGTACTTGAAAAAAAAATCCTTTCATATTCTTGTGAACTTCTAATAAAATTCAGATCAGGCTTAGCACAATCGACTGCACAATGAAAAAATATTTTATTTTTTCTACAATTGATGCAACGACAATAAATTAAAACTAATTAAAAAATTAAATTGAGATCATTTTTCATTTTTCTAAAACAAATAACTTAAATTACTTTAATTTTTGCATCTCCTCAGATTTTTGAGAAAAATGAATATAAATTCCCAAAAAATAAGCAGCAACAATAGTGTTATGAACTTTGACCTCATTTTCTCTAAAATGTTCTCTAGTGATGTCTCGAGTGAATATTCTCCTGCACAAGCTGATGACCGATGCCATTTGTGGTCGATGTAATGAAGATCTCTCCGCCGATCTTCACAAAGACACGAAAAACATTGGTGTTTTGCGAATACCTTTTTCAGACCACTGAGAATGACAAAAATTTTCAGGTCAGAACAAATCACCCAACAATATACATAGGTCGTAATTTTTTAATTTAAGAATAACGTTCATATTATCATAAGTTTCCCTCATATCTGTGCCATAAATAATTGGCACTGACGGATACATGCTAGATATGTGAATCAGCACATCTTTGACGCTCCTCATTGATCCATCTATGAAGAGGTGCCATTCATTTGGATCATAGGAATGGACCATAGTCCATAATATTAATATTTTTTGAATATCTTCTGCGCAAGTGATGCCAGTTTGTTCATCCACTTTGAAACATTCATCGAATGAAGGTTCATTTTAGCGCCAGTTATCTTGATTCTTCAGCCTTATGGTATTTGACTGAGTTTGGCAAAAGTAACACGAATCTCGAGATTGTTCACTTCGCTTCAAACAAATCCCTGGATAAACATATTTTATTGCATACTACTTAGGATACTTCAGGAATATACTATGCCTTTGGAACCATAAATGTCTGCGAAAGCTTTCGTAATATTTTGTCCTTTATTCAAATGCACAAAGAAATCACAAACAATTCAAAATTTGTTTCTATTAGGATATTCCATAGTCACTTTTAATCACTTTCTTGCTACTTCTTAGCATTTTATAAAAAATAAAAAATACGGAGGGCACGCCGTTAACGCTAAATGTAAGTGTAAGTATATTGTAGTATGTAATGTGTACTCATATACAAACATATTTGTTTCAAAGTTGGTTTATATTTTAGTTTGTTATATGGAAGGAGGTTTAAATAGTGTAGTGTTTAATAGTCTAGTGAATTTAATTTTTTAATCAACAAACTATTTACTGCTTTCGGTTACTGATGAGGGTTGGTGACTCGACCCGAAACAGCTGTATAATCATGCAGGATGTGGATCAATTTATGAAACAAATGTGCCAATTTTTTTTTGTTTTATTTAAAGTTAAAACATTTGACCTTGAGCATGAATAATTTCTAACTCAATTATTTAAATAAATTTTTAAAAAGTCCTTTAAAAAGGAGAAAAAATCAGAAAATGAAAAACTGAGAATGCTATATGGTCTTGTTCAAATTTAATAAGTACTGTCACAGGGTATAACAAATATTGAGGAGATTGTCATCATTTGTTTTAAGTGTGAATTTTTGGCAGCAAAAAAGGAAGTGCTTATTGATTAATTTAAAATAAGAAAAAAAATAACATTTTTATTTTACTTTTTACATTTATTCTAATGTTGTTTTTACATCTTGGAACTTATTTTTACATATGTATATACATGGGCATTAAGTACCAGTGGTCTCCAGTAAGTGGCTTTATTAAAAAAGATTAAAAAGTAAAATTTTTTAAAAAATTAGCTTTCACTTTTGTACTAAAAAAAAGAAAGTTATAGTCGGTTTAGACCGACTATATGATGCCCTATACCATGAATTTGCCATATACCAATTTTTAACAATTTCAATAGCGATCGTCCTATGCCCGACAAAAGCTTACATATCAAATTTCATTAAAATTATATTTATATTTGCGACCAGAAAAATGCCGTTATAAAGTAAAAAACAAGAAAGCTCCCCATTAATTTTCTACATACTTTAAGAACCGTTCCAATAAAGATTTTAAAATATCAAAATGGCGCGATGAGAGGAAAATAAATGTATTTAGTTCCGAGCGTCGACACAATGTGCACAAGTGATCATTATCCAAAAACACGTTGGTGGCACTTTACCATGGCAAATTACAGAAATCATGATTAAAGAAATTTATTGTGATATTTTGAGGGATCTTATGGTTCCATATGTAAAGAACCATGTATCGGTAACAACATAAAAATTAACTAAATTGTCAAGCCGATGGAGAATTTGCACATGGAACTGAAGAAATGTATAAGGGTTAAAGATTTATTTCTTCTGAAATTTTCTTAACAAACTTATTGAGTCAATGCCCAAAGAATTCAAGTTAAAATTAATTGAATGAAATAAAAAGAATAATAATAAATGAATAAATAAAATTCAATTTCTTTAAATTACTAAAAATTAAGAAGATTTTTATTGTAAATTAAAAATATTTAAAAAAAAAAAAAATAGTTTCAAAGTTTTGAAGAAATACAAAACAAAGTCATTATTTTGCAGCACTGTATAATTTTGCGACTTACAAGTATTGGATTGAACGGACATTGCTTAAGCGTCTGAGACAGTGGTCAAGACCAAATAATTTTATTCGCAGCTCGGTAATCTATATTTCAAAAATTATACACTTTATTGATTTTATTCAAATGTATTATGGAACCACAAAAATTGATTAATTACAATTTATTTGAAAATTTTAGACAATGAACAAAGATCATTGAGACAAAATATATTTTAATGCATATGTATATCAAAAATTTAAAGATATTTTTTTTCTATTTCCTATACACTTTTGCACGTGAACGAACATGTAGAAAACTCTTGGAATTTTCCATTGAGGTTACTAAAAGTTCATGTCAAGAGTTTGCGTTAGTAGTGACTACATAGATGTTTGCGGATAAGGTTTTATTTAAAACTTAAGATGGTTATAAGTAACAGAAAAATTTGAAAAAAAATATTAGTAGAAACAAAAACAACTACCGTATGAATGCCAAAAAAAAAAAAATAAAATATACATCTATAGATATTTCGAATAGTGGTGTGGCGCGTGAGAAAGTTTTCTTTGAAAGTCGTAAAAAATCAACAAATGCTGAAGTATTTTTTTATATTTTTTCTCAGTTTCTTAACATAAATAAGACAAAAGTTAAGGGGTGCTGTCTGCGCATCTGAATGAATATGAAAGTAGGCATTGAAACTCACAAAATGGAATAAAAATGCTTTTTCTTGTGAGTGATGAAACACAATTAACTTAAAAAAGAAATGATATTATTAATTATTCATGGGACAATAAAATTTTATATATTATATAAATTTCCATATGTATTAATATGTATATATGTAGTATGTGTGAAAATTTTTCAAGATAAAGGTTTAGTTCGATCATTTGGAAATCCCGTTGTTGTATCAACAAATAATCATTTGAAGCAAGTTTGTTACTTTAGTTATTTGTTGTAAAAAAATGATTGAATTTTTTATTAGAAACTAGTATAAGCTGCAGGTGATACAAAAACATATACATATATTAGTTCAGTAAAGTTTGGTTATATTTAACTATGAGGGATCTTGAGTCACTTTTTTTTACAATTACTATTAGTTGTGAATTTTCCAATATACATCTCTCTCTCTCTCTCTCTCTCTATATATATATATAGATATTATTTGATCAAAGGTACACGCCAAAAACAAAATGTAAAATCACCCCAAAAAAAATTATATATGAGAACTACGTTTTTTTATATACGAATAATATACAATAATTTTGATAAACATTTTTCGAGTATTTTCAAAATCAAAAATTACAATAGCTATACAAATAAGTTTTATATATATTTTATTGTGATTTCTATGCTTTATAACATTAAGATATTTTATTTGTGAACATTTTTATTATGTATAGAATTATGTTTTTAATACCCTTCAAACCACTGTGCAGAGGATATATATATATGTATATTGGTTTGTCATTCCGTTTGTAATAATTATGAAAAATATAAGAACTCATAAAATATATACTTATATTCTTAATCCTTGTTTGTGGAAATCGCGATCACGCCTTTAATAGGTCAGGTGGATTACTGAATTTCAGTGAAAGAGATTCATTGACATCCTGGGCAGGTTGACATTTAAAATCATTAAAATCGGTTCAATAGATCACGAGATTTCAGTTAGGGAATTCATAAGTTGTACTAAAGTTTTAAGTTATAAAGAAATACAAAACATCAAATAGTATATATGTGAAAACCCTGTCTGATATTCATATACTAAAATCTGAAAAAAGTCAATTGAAAGCAAAATATTCGCCTTTTTACACAAAATCGTATCTCTATGTAATCACTTCCAACAATAACGTTCAGCAATTAATTTCGACTTCGTAACTTTATCTGTACACAAAGTCCTAGAACTGTAAAGAAAATGGTTTACAGCTTGAGTCTATAAAAAATTCCCTGAAATTATTTTAATTTTTTATAAATGGACGAAAAGCTTGCGATTAATTATTACTAGAACACGGAAAGAACTAAAATTTGATACTGCAAAAGTAAAAATATTAATATAAACATTATTTATATGTTTATAGAAATTTCGCATACTGTATGTTAGTAAAGTTGCGAGAATGGTTTAAAGTTTGGTATGGTTCCGTTAGTTGGCACCATAAAACCCGAATATTGAATTTTCATAAGTGATTTATTTCACGAGAAAGATTTGAAGTTTGCGAAACCCGGCGAATATTAATTTTAAGTTGAATAAACTGCAACTAATATAATAAAAATGAAGAAAAAATAATCTAATAAAGAAGATGTTTGCCGTGATCCGCTAATTCATTATAAATGCTTCAATTCTTTGGAACACTCTAAATTTGTAATTATTGAATCCTTGAAATTTTAAGTATTTCAAAGTCAGTTTGTTACCATTTACTTATTAAGAATTTAATCTTTGAACTGCTACAAAATATGTTAAGTATTAATCCATTATAGGAACATACTATTATTTTTCAAATCATGGAATTTGGAACACATTTATTTCGATAGCTTTTCGTTATAACATCAAAAAATACATATTCACTGTACAACGATGAAAGAAAATCTAATTAAAAAGTAAATATTGGAAATTTTATTTCGAAACAAAAAAAAAAAAAAGAGAAACTTAACGTCTTCAAATAACAAAAACTTAAGCGAAAATATCCTCAAAAATATGTCAAAAAAGTTTGTATGCAAATCTAAGTCATTTTTTCATAGGTTAAACAGTTAACTCTCCAATGTTCAATAATTAGTTGGAAAGCCTTTATTTGTTATGACTGCTTTTAGACGGTTTTGCATCGATAACACCAGGTTCGTGGTATCGCTCGGTGGTATTTTTTTCCACTCTTCTAAAAGGGCCTTTTTCAAGTCTTCATTGCCTCTTATGTCGTGTTTTCTGATTTGGCGCTCCAGGTGGACCCACAATTGCTCAATAGGATTAATACCGGGTGACTGGGGTGGGGTTTTAAGTTGTTTCTCACTTTATAGAGGAACCACTCTTTGAAAATAAGCACGGTGTGCTTGGATCGTTGTCTTGCTGGAACACAAGTGACTCGGCAATCCCAAGTTTAGTACCACTTATATGCAAGTTCCTTTTTAAAATATTTAAATAGACAAACCGATCCATTATTCCATCAATAAAAACAAGTTTACCCACTCCTGAGGCAGCCATACACGCCTAAACGAATACTGATTCACCACCGCGTTCGACTGTGCCCATCATGTTATGTGGCTCAAGCTCAGAATTGGGAATTCGACATACCTTGGCTCGTCAATCTGATCCGAATTTGCTTTCGTCCGAAAAAATAATGGTGTTCCAAAAGCTTTGGGCAGCTGTATCATATTGTTTTGCGAATTAGAGTCTCTTTTTTCGGTTTATTGGGCTTACAAATGGCTTTTTGCAAATTTGACGGTTATGGTATCCAGCCGAATGGAATACTTTGCGAATTGTTGCTGTAATTCAAACTTTTTCCCACCTCATTTTCAATTTTCATCTGTAATTTTGGTGCAGAAATTTTCGGATTTTTTTTTGCATATTACGCACGATATTTTGTTTCTCACTGGGTGTGAATGTGGTTGGCCGACCAGATCTTGGCTTGTTATTATTATTTCGTTGCCTTCTGTACCTTTCTATTGTTTTTTGGACGGTTGCATGACTTTTTCCTACCAATTCGGCTATTTGTCTTTGAGTTTTGTGCTCCAGGTAGAGTTTTATTATCACTTCTCTGAGATCCAAAGGCAATTCTTTGCCCCGTGGTGCCATTGGTGCTATTTGATGTATGTTTTTTACGTATTTTTTCCAGATATACAACCAAAACTTTTAAAAACACTATAACTCCTAATCAAAATATAAAATAATTGTTCTGAAGTTCACTTTGTCATCTTACACGCAAAGACCGGAATTAACTGTGCGTTTTGCATACAAACTTTTTTTTTACATCAATCAGAAAAACAATTGCTTGCAAATCTAACGGTGCTTTAAAAACTGGTTATTCTAACTAGATGCTGGAAGGTAACATCATAAACAACAAAACAGAAAAATAAAGACGGCAAGGTAATACAGGGTGTGCGAAAAATTTTGAATTGAATTTTGATTTACATTATGCATACAAACTTTATTGACTGACTGTATATAAATTGACATTTAAAATCTGACGACTAGCACTGTTGTTTCTTTATTTGGAGAACGGATATTCTTAATCTCAAAATTTTACTCTCCTATACTCTCAGTAGAGTTGCTTACTTTTAAATTTTTGACAGCAAAAATCATGTGTTGTTGATGTTCTTAAAATATATTATTTTTCTTATAAATGGAACCACATATCTGCTTCTCTTACAACTGAAAACGTTGACCGTTCCTTATAATAAATTAATTTTATTTTAAAATACTCAATTGGTAGTTATTTTGATAAAAAGAGTTTATCATTAATAGTATGACCAAAGAATGAATCTTCTTTTGGTTTTTGAAATATTAGGCTATTAAGAAAAATATTTTCTATAATTGCATATGGACGATATTATAAATTTCTGTATAAAGTCCCATGTTTCAAAGTAAAACTTGAAAATATTCTTGGTATAGAAACACAAATATAACAACTATTTGATGGTCAGCCTTTATTAGTAATTGCACATAATTAGAGCATTAACTACATACAATCATACAAACTATGCATGTCAGTTAGTGTGAGAATAAGTGATTTATTTAATTAAATGGCTGATTGTTACATTTAAAGTATGGAAAATATCAACAAATCTTTGCATTTAAGTTGACAATAAACTGCTATGTAACCTTATTCTATATCAGTTTCTGCTATGTCCCCGTTCACACTATGAAATTTTTCTTTCTGAAAGTTTGAGTTAATAGGTGAGAGGGTAGAGAAGAACGGCATGGGGTACATGCTTTCATGTATTCGGAAATTCTGTTGTGTTTTTAATTCGTAATTGTCAAAGTGAAATTATTTTACGTGTTCTTTCATTTTTATTTTCGTTCGTGATTGTAACAGCAAAAACTTGTGTTAAAAAAGATAAATTTAAATAAATTACAGTTTATTTGAATTAAATAAAACTTAATAAAATATTAAAAAGAAAAAACAAAATCAACAAAAAGCAATTTAAATTAAAAATGTTTTTCTTCTGAAAATATAAACATACAAAAAAAATAATATTAAACATGAAAAAATCTAGAATTTTATTACAAAAATTTCTGTATATAGACATGGATGAAAGTTTAAAAGAGAATTAAAAACAGTTTCAGAAAGAAAAATTTCATAGTGTGAACCGGGACTATTGTCATCTTCATTGCACATATTTGTTCTTATTTTGTTGTATGTAGCAGCAGTTCCCAGTCAGCATTTTATGAAATTAATGATCATATTCGAGTCTTTTTCGGCTCTTCTGCGCGAATCAAATATTCATACATATATACGCTCATTTTCTGGTCATAAAAAACTCTTTTTTCGGGAGAAAATTGTACCCTTCACGCGAATCTTCTTTTATTAGCCGCTTTTCGGAATCATTTTCGACTCATTTTTGCATTACAAAAATAAAATATTTAATATTTTGATAGCGGACACACAGCAGACCTTACGAATGTTAAAATATTAGACAAGGAGAAAAAAGAAAACAAAGGATATACTCTTGAGTCGCTTAGAATACAACAGAACTCAAACAATGTAGTCAATATAAAAGAAGAAAAGGATGGGACGAATGCAAATTACATCTTAGCATTAGTTTAGTTTAGAGAAAGAAACTGTTCAACTGTGATATAAACTTAAAGAAAAAATTATACTGTGATATTTACTTTTTGATTATTTTTACAATTATTATTATTCAATTATGTGTTTTATGTCGTTATGTCGTATAAAAACAAGGAAAAATGTTTTAATATTAAATGTGAAAAATTGACAAAAAGATTATATGTAGTAAGTTATATGTTTTCCAAGAGTGTCTTATTATCATATTGTTGATGTTTTACTAAGTATTATCCCTTTGTATATCTATGTCGTTACCAGATCTAATAAATTATAATATCCCTGAAGAAGTTGGAAAAAATACCAACGAAACGTAAGATGAAATAATTAAATAAATAATCTTTTATTTACATTGATTATGACCTTAAAAGCCCATTAGAAGAATTTCTAAATATATCAAAAAAATACAATAAAAAAGGTCGACAAAAAACTGAAATTAATTGAAGTATATTACTCAAATATGTCAGTTTATATAAACACGGAAATTATTTACAGAATTATTTTATTTATTTAAAAAGAATCTTATAAATAAAATAGTAATAGTGTTTGTTAAAAAAATCATTTGTATAATTAGAATTTTCCAAAAATACATATACAAATTCACTGCACTGACTAATCCTAAATTAATGTTCTTCACTGTCAAAATAACAAATATCACTTGAATCTTTGAAATTATCGTCATGGAAATTACTTTCATTGTTTGGTTGGCTTTGTTCCATATGCTCCGCAAAGTTTCCTGCGAATATATCTTTTTATTTTCTGGGAATATTAGTTCTTCGGCTTCTTTTTTTAAGCAAATCTTTTTAATTCTTTGGCTGAGATTGCGTTTTTTATTAAAATTTTTTTAATTTGCACTTTTTCATTTTTTCACATTTCACTTTTAAATTTATTCACTTGTATAATTTGTAATTTTAATAGTTGAACTTCACACTACGTTTCGACTCATATTAATGAACAAAAATTCATAATATTCAAATATTGAACACTTGTTTCAAAAATAGTAAAACATTGCCCCGTTATAAGCAAAAACAACAGCATAAGAAGCAGTTTTTCATCCTCCAGGTGTGCGAAATATTATATCAAAATAACGATCACAACAATCACATTTTCTTATTTTATTTGCAACAAATAAGTTTTTAAGCGTAAGCGCGAATCGTTTTCGAGAGATTAATGAGTTTTTAATCATCAAAAGGGTTCGAAGCAGACTCAGTAAGGTGATTTTTGTTAAAACAATCTTCCAAATGCTGACTGGGTTAATATTCATACACACAAATGTTTGAATATGCTCGTATGCATGCTATGTGTGTGTAAGTATTTGTGCTAAGTTCTTTCTCACAGGTGTACTCATGTACATTCATGCTTTGCACAAATTTACCATATGTAGTACATACTCGTATACTAACTATTTATTCAAATCTATGTTGTTGGATTAGTGGTTTATGTTTTTGTTAACGAAAGCATTAATGAGTCAAAGACTAAATAAAACTAGTTTTGTATTACGATTCTGTTCCAATTTTTGTTTTCACTAACACTCAATAATTAAAAACTATTTGGAGAGATACTTTTATATATAATAGTGAAATTAGAAATGATTTTGACTTATAATTGTTTAATGAACAAAAACAATAACCACAAGTATTGCAGTACAGAGAAATGTATGGAAATTTAAATGACACGAATCAGAAGCTTCGCTTAAAACTTGAAGAAAGAAATATGGAAGTAAAATTAATTTCACATTATCCTCGAATAAAGGATAGTGTTAACCCATTATTGTTAATTGATAATAATGGGTTGTACGACTATGTACAATTACTTGTAATTGTAAGTACCTGATATGTGGCTACTGAACTCATTATTTTAACATGGGGTATCATTGGAGGTAAGTGATTCCTCCGAAGCATACGAGTAGGGACATAAACTATTTCTTACGACATCGCTTACAAATAGGGATGAAGATTACGTGTTACCAGTGAAACAAAAACAACTCTTTAGGAGAAAATACATAAATCAAAATAAAATAAAATATAAATGAAAATATAATAAAATAACTCATCCAATTAAACGTTTACAAGGAGGGGAAAAACATATTTTTTTCCTATGTTAAGTTCATTTCGTATTTAATTAACCAATTTACATTAGTGTGTTTAATAGAAAAAAGTTGTTTTTGTGGTCACTTATTTAACATTTTATATAATGGTTTCCAAAATATCATGTGAAAGGGTTTTATAGAGGTGCATCAACCATATGTTGAACAGTCCAACGTCTCCGCGTGTTAGAGATATTCAATAAAAGAGTTTAATTTTTAAGGGTTTTGTAGAAAAATATTCAGATTTTTTATATCAAATTAACATATTTTTATCTTTATTCGTTTTAAGCTACGACGTATTTCACTGTTTTTCAATATTCTCGTTTGTTCAGATTTTAGCCGAATTTTTTCGAAGAACTCTATATTTAAAACATGGCCATTATGCGAATTAAACTTTTTGAATTGTCAAAGGCATTACTAATTTATATTTATATATTTACAAGAGGACCCGTGCTGCTCCGCAGCATTATATTATATTATATTATTTTTTATAATTATTTTGTGGGTCTTTAATTAAAACTTGAATTTTTTTTATTTTTTAAATTTTTTTTTTATTTTTTCAATTTGTTTTCATTTTATATTTATTTGATATACTTAGGTATATAGTTCTTAATAATTTTTGGTATTTTTTTTTTGGCTGGCGTTTTAAAACTTGCGGGGCCCTTAATTTATTTTATGCTTTTTTGTGAAAAAATCTTTTAGTTTTTTTTCGAATCTCTTTTCTTTGCCCTTTTTTGAGCCGGGGTTTTTTAAAATTTGCAATATATTTGTCCGTCCTTCCGCACTTTGTCCGTGCTCTTGCACTTTAGCATGGAAAACTCCTCGAGGACCCGTGCTGCTCCGCAGCATTAGGATAGACTATGTATGAGAGGGTGTAATTATTACATAAAATCATTTTACAGTACTTGCCTCCAGACAATATTAGCTGTGCGTCGGCCCTTAGGTTTAATTTTTACCTTTACATTTCTGAATGTTCTTCCTCGAGAAAAAGCAGAGTAATACCAGTACAGTTATACCAAAATAAGCGGGAGAAATTAAAGTACAGTAAAACAATATCCGAATATGCACTGAGAAGTTAACGAACAGTAATACCAAAATTTGCCAAGAGAAGTTAACGTACAGTAATACCAAAATTTGCCAAGAGAAGTTAACGTACAGTAATGCCAAAATATGCCAAGAGAAGTTAACGTACAGTAAAAGTAAAGTTGGTTGTCCACGCATAACGTTCCTCAAACATAACGAATTTTAATAGCTCAAAAGAGAGAGCTTGATCCACTGAGTGTTCTTAGACTTATGTCAACAGCCTACGTTAATAAGAATTTTAGTTATAGATGTTTGAGTGAAGGAAAATATTGAATAAATCTTGAAAAAAGTATAACTTGAGTAAGGTGCGAGTTGAGTAAATTCCAATGCTTGATGACATATTTGTGTCTAAATACCTTTCATTTAAAAAAAAATGAAGGAAATCGGCCGGATAGAACGGCCAAACGGACTGACTTTAGTTTTCATAAATTCTTTTAATATATAGGATACCCTATACCACTATGTGGTGTGGGTATAATTTATATATTTATACCCTATACCAGTATGTGGTTTGGGTATAATGACTTTGTGCTGCTGTTTGTAACTACCAAAAATATTTGACATAGACCCATCTTTAATTATACCGATCGAATCAAAATCACTATATGATTCGATTTAACGATGTCCGTCCGTGTGTCCGTCCGTCTGTGTGTTCATGTAAACCTTGTAATCAAACTGCAGGTCGCAAATATGAATATATTTTGACGAAATTTGGTATGTAAGCTTTTATCGGCCATAGGATGAACTCTGTGGAAACTGGTGAGAATCGCTCCATGTTCAGACCAAGCCCCCATACAAATGACCTCTATGAAATCGACATAAATTGCCATAAGATTCAAATTGTCATATAGATCTTACTCAAATTGGGTTTATATGCGTTTATGACATCCATTAATGAGTAGTTCAAAAATGATCCCTATGGGACAACTCTTAGTCATAGGCCCCATTATAGAGCTGCTTCCCGATCTTCATTTAAATCTATCAAAAAACAAAAATATTGCACTGATTCTTCTCAAATTTTGTTTGTATATATATTTTTGGAATATACAATAAACTTTACCAAACATAGTCAGGATCGGTCCATTTTTTGGCCTAGTCCCCATATAGATATAGCATCCGATATGAACTTTTTCATATCTGCAGCCAAAAAATTAATAAAAATCCCACTCAAATTTGGTTTATGCTTATTTTCTATGTCCAGTTAGTTGGTCCTATTAGATAGGGTCTCTAAACGCATGGTATAGGGTATCATATATAATTGTCTTACTTGTTTTCTTTTGTATTTCGTTAGTTTTTAACGTTCTGTCATACAAAATATGTCAAAAGATGCTGATTTTTCATTACGAAAAAAATATTTGAAAAACATACATTTCGCAAAGTTAAACTGTTCTGTAGATACAAACATAAATACGAAATTATTTCATGTACCTAGAACATGCGTACATTTAAATAATATTGTATATATGTAGCTCTTGTTACATTAAAATATGTGATATATTTTCATTATTTTAATGAAATATAAAGTATATATTAAATTATTTTGTACTTTTGGTATTAATAAATAAATAAAGGCAGTCCTAATATTATTTATAATTTTCTACTCTTTCCCTATTTAAGGTTATGTTGCTTCTTATTATTTTTTGAAAGTGTTTGTTGTACTTAAATTGTATTATTTTTCAAATAAAATTTTTTAATTAAGAAAATATCAGTTAATTGATTATTTTGTTCACTGAAGCTTATTAATTATTATAAGTGATGCAAATGCATTTAAAAGATAAAATCGCATAACTACATTCACTAGCGATGTTGTTTTTCTCTTGTTTTAGAAAAATTTCACATGGAATAAGATTTTCCATTTGCAATCGAAAAAGTTCAAAATGAATATTTTTTATCTATTTTGATCACAACTTAAAAAACATCAAGCTTTTAATTTTCCCGGCACTTAAGGTAGTATCTAAATTTATATATTTTCGCGTTATTTTGTTTTTATATATTGCATCACAAATACTGTCAGCATAAAAATCTTGTTGCAAAATAGTAAATAACTTAAGAAACTAATAAAACTTAATTTAAAATCTTAATATAAAAATATATAAAAATTTTGTTGTCTTTTATTACACATTTGGTCCACTTTATACCCTAAAATTAATTGAAAAAAACTGTAGTTTATAAAATCTTTTATTGAATCAGATGAGGTTCAACTTCAGATTTTAGTTCTAATAACTTTAAGATTCAGTCAAAGTTATTTTACTTGAATTGGAATTAAAAAAAAATTTTGTTACGTTTTTTAAGTATATAATATAATAGGTATAATTTTATAATATATATAATAGGAACTTATATATACTCGTACATATCTTTACCGAAAACTTATTATTTTCGATGTAAAAGTCAGTTTAATGATTGTCGTTACTAATAAGTATCTGCATAGCACACTATAAAAACTCGGTAGTTTTAATTGGAAAGTAATGCAGAGGTAACTTTTCCCCCCTCTTTATTTAAGTTCATACTACGACTACTTTTTATAGACTATTGAAGTTTAATGAACTCAATCTGGTTTTAATCGACCTATTGGGGCATGGGGTTCGTAGCGATTAAGCCTTCTTGGCAGACCCGAATTATAACGTAATTCGGGATTTTCATTATTGGGATGACTCAGTAGCCTTAGTCTATGGGGTATTAACAATATTCCTTAAAAAATTATATTGTAGTTTTTTTATTTGTTGCATGACATGGATTCCATAGGTCCAGCGTAATTAATGAGGCGATGAGTACTCATAATTAGTAATACTAGCAGTAATGATATGGCATTACCAAGTTTTTACTGGCTTGATTATACCCTATACCACTATGTGGTTTGGGTATAATGACTTTGTGCTGCTGTTTGTAACAACCAAAAATATTTGACCGATCGAATCAGATTCACTTTCTGAGTTGATTTAACAATGTCCGTCCGTCCGTCCGTCCGTCCGTCTGTGTGTCCATGTAAAGCTTGTAATCAAACTGCAGGTCGCAAATATGAATGTATTTTGTTGAAATTTGGTACATAAGCTTTTATCGGCCATGGGATGAACGCTATTGAAATTGATGAGAATCGGTCCATGTTCAGACCTAGCCCCCATACAAATTACCCATATGAAATCGACATAAATTGCCATAAGATCCAAATTGTCATATAGATCTTACTCAAATTGGGTTTGTATGCGTTCATTACATCCACTAATGAGTAGTCCAAAAATGATCCCTTTGACCCCATATAGAGCTGCTTCCCGATCTTCACTTAAATCTATTAAAAAACAAAAATATTGCACTGATTCTTCTCAAATTTTGTTTGTATATATTTTTGCAAAATACAAGAGACTTTACCAAACATGATCAGGATCGGTCCATTTTTGTACCAAGTCCCTATATAGACATAGCATCCGATATGAACTTTGTCATATCTGCAGCCAAAAAAATTAATAGAAATCCCACTCAAATTTGGTTTTTGCTTATTTTCTATGTCCAGTTAGTTGGGCCTAAGAGATAGGGTCTCTAAACGCATGGTATAGGGTATCGTATAGTCGGTCTAGACCGACTATAATTTTCTTACTTGTTTTTTTTTACATTTATTTATTTCTTTAGAAGTACTTCTCCAATTTATTTCCTGGTATATACCTGTCTTCCTTAAAGCCTAAACAAACAGACACAGAACAGGAAACTGACACATTTTGCTTATAATGCTTATGCTTGATGCAATAGTTACAACAATTAAGTAGTTAAGTGTGAGTTCAATGTCCTTTTGAAGGCTGTATCTTGAGTTTGTTTCAATTAATAACACTGTGCAACAGTGCAAAATATACATGGACTTGATAGTGTAGGTTCGATTCTACTATCAAAGGGTAGTAAACCCCTATATTCAGTTTGGCGACCAATTTTTTTTGTGGGCCTTAAAAGATGCTGAAAATCAGTGGGCCCTTCAAAAAATTTTTCATCAGTTTTTGTCCAACAGCTAATTCAGACTTGGTGATACCGCTTAACTCTATTCGACAAAAATGTAGCTAAGAATCTGCAAAAAAATTTTATTGACATTTTATGGGAAAGAAAATCATTTTTTTCTACACAATTTTTGGAAAAAAATTAGAAATGTAGGAAAAAGTTGTTTTTTTTTTGTCACGTACGTACGTAATAGGGACAATACTGAAAAAAGTAATAACCGATTTCTTTGGAAAACAACGCTCAAAAAATTATGAGCAATCTGTAAAATATATTCAAAATAATTGGAACCGGAATCGAATGAATAATGTGAACGGTTCCTTCAAACATTATTGTCAGTTGAATTAAGGTAATAAAGACTGTTTATAAATGATTATATATACATATATATATATAAATTTTACAATTTCTGACATGTTCGTTTTCAGAGAGGAAAGGGGTCTCCGGATGCTGTAATGACATAAAAATTTATTTAAATACGCAGGCTTCGAAAAAAAAGACAAAGCGTATGGAAATAGATGGCGAAGAACAGGAAGCTCGAGACCACGATGAAGTATTATTATTGGAGGATTACGAGAATTGAAATAACGATGATAAATATGACTATGGTGAAGAGTTTTATATGTCTAGTGATTTTGCAGAGAAAAATTAAAGGTCTCAAAATTGTTTTAATATACTTATACCAAATAAATAGTTCAGCTATACAACAATACAACACAATACAGAATTGTGCGATTGATTACATTATTTTCCAAAACAAATTGATTGTTATGTTAGCGTCAAAAAATAATGAAAAACTATAATTTTTGAGGTACAAAGTGGTTTTTATAAGCTTTTTAGGGTGACACGTTCAGATTGTATTTATAATTTGTTCAACTTTACCGTGGCTATAATATTGCCAAATATTGTTAGTGAAAAATTAGGAGTCCCTGTAAGTTATGCTGATAAAAGAGACAAAAAATAATTTTTCCTATATTTTCCCAAAAAATGTGTAGGAAAAAATTATTTTTTTCGCATAAAATGTTAATAAGATTTGTTCGGCAGATTATTAGCTACATTATTGACAAATATTATTAAGTGGTATCACCAAGTCTGAATTAGCTGTTGGACAAAAACTGATGACACCTTTTTTTAAGGGGCCTACTGTTGATCAGAATATTTTGAGGCCCATAAAAAAAAAAATTGGCCACCAAACTCGCCAAACTGAGTATAGGGTTTTACTACCCTTTGGTAGTAGAATCGGACCTACATATACTGTCAAGTCCGTGTATTTTTCAAAATGTCTTTATTTGTCGCACAGTGTTATTTATCATCAATTAGTATGTAAAGGAGACCATTTGAATAAGACAATTGTAAATACAGCTTAAGTCGTTACAGAAACCAGAAATATTTACACATATGTATATACTTACATACATACATACATACACACATACATAGTTTAATAATCACTTGACCATGACAAAAAGAAGAATAACATAAATATAAATACATATTCGTATGTATGTGTATGTGTATTAAAGTAGTAACGATGCATTTGATCAAACTGCAAATGAGGTAACTCCTCGAAGCAAGATTTTGTTTTTAGACTATTATTAACAACATCGACAGCAATATAAAAATAAAAACAACAACAACCGCAGATGCAACATCATTATCATCATCATCATTATGATTAAATTTGTTGATGTTGCGATGATAATGATAATCTCTAGTCCATAATGAATTTTCAAGTTAATATAAACAAGTTGAACGATGATGTACATACATACATACATATGTATTTATATGTATGCAATGTAGATGTAGGTACCTATTTATGTAAATACTACATTCCAAAAAAATCTTTTTTTCTTGTTTTCGTATTTCATTCAGTATTGATGATGTTGAAATTGGTAGAGTTAGAGTGCCAACAACAATTAAAAACTTAAGAAACCACAATAGAATATTGAACACAATTTTACAAAAACATATTTTGTTTTATAGAATTTAATTTCAAAAGAATAAAATTGGAAAACGGATGTACATGTATAGACTTATATATATGCTGATAAATATTCAACAACATGCCTGACCCATATAAAGAAGTGGGGAATAATGTATAAACTTGTTTTGGTCTCCATGATTTAATTAACTCTGCATTGTTTTCAAGTTTGTCTATTGAAGTTTTGCAGCTGCAAATATTTGACATTATCTATTTTGTGGTTATTTTATACGATATGTATACAAACAGCCGTACATGCATACATACATATGTATGTAGGTATGAACGAGTATGTAAATTCCTTTGATCTTATGCCATAATATTTACTAAGATACCAACAAATATTTTGCCAAATAAAACTTATTCAAAGTAAAAAAAAAATCATTGAGTTTTATTGAGAAAATGTTTTTCTTTGTCGACATTTGAGGCAACAGCCACCACTCCTTTCAACATAAATATTTATACATAACATTTTTGTTATTGTTATACACATTTAGAGACGATGTTTGTTTCTTAAAAAAAAAAAAATAAAAACATTTCTTAAAATACAAAAACAATCTCCTTCTTAACTGAAGCACATGCAACTGAGCACAAACTGTATTACATCCATACATACATACATCCATACATTATCATATAAACTCTACTACAACTTCGAAGAATGAATTCTTTTTGAAATTAAATTTTTGAAATTTGTGCTTAACTGAACAAATATGTACATTGAGCTGCATACAAAATATTTTCATCTTAGGAAAATTTAAAAATTATTTATCTTATTGTACCTATTAATAATGGCGTTTTCTTTTCTGACAAAATTTGTTGCATATTTTTCCCATTTCGCACTTTTTTTCTCTTATTGTGTTCTTTTCTAAAAATAGTGTCAACCTTGCGAAAGGGTAGCTTGTTCTTTTCTAAAAATGTCGCACTATAAATATATGAAAATGTTGCATCTTTCGTACTTTAAAAATACAGAGGGTGAGAATCGCACGTTAAAATAGCTGACATTAATTTTGTTTATTAATGTGTGTTTGTGTGAAGAAAAGAAAAAGTGTTCAATTTTTATTTTGCTTAAAATAAATTAACATGGAAAATATCACTACGCTTTTATGGGCTAAAAATTTTTTAGATGAGTTGTTAGATTCATCTTTATCATCATCTGATTATGAAATATATGATATGATCATGGGACGAAATCCCCAACCGCGAGTAAAATGATGTGTGGAGAACGTAATTAATGAATGCTCTGAAGTTGATCCTACCAGGGTGGAAGACAACAGTCAACTGTTGAAACCCATATCTTGTCATTTTTGTGGTAAGCTGGGCCAAATTCATAAAATACAAGAAGTAAAAATATTGTTTGTATGTTTAGCGGGAATAAAACCACCTTTAGAGAAGTGGCCAACCTTTTCGACATTTCATTGTCAAATGTTCACAATTCCTTCAACAAGGTTTTACAATTTATTATGGAAGATGTAGCGCCGGAAGCAATAAAGTTTCCTCAATCAGACGGTGAAAAAGAAGATGTTGCGAAAGAGTTTGAAAAAGTATGATAATCTCTATTGATATGACAAAATTTTATTAAAATAGTTTTAATAACTGTTTTACATTTATATTTACATTTCAGTAAGGACACCAAAACATAAAATTCGCTCAACATATGCGAACAGGCATGATGTTGTTTCAATAACCATGCAGGATATTTGTGATTCGAAGTTACGTTTCCTAGACGTGTACACTGGAATCCCCAGCAAAATCCACGACTCTAAGATATTAGATTTATCGTTTATAGGAAAAGATTTGCAGCGTTTATGCTTTCCTGATTCTCATATACTGGGAGATTCTGCATACCCCTTAATGGAATATCTTTTGACACCATATCGTGATTATGGCAACATGAGCGATTTGAAAAAAAATTATAATTTAAGATTTTGCAGAACAAGTGTTAAGATCGAGAATGCATTTGGTGTATTAAAATGTTGTGTTCTTCACAACATGTGTATGCGAGAACAGAAGACACAATTTACTTTCTCAATTAGGTCAAATTAAAAGAAATCAAATTAAATTTTTTTTAATTCAACAACAAATTAATGTATATAATTATTTATAAAAAAATTAACATAATAAAAACAAACATCTATTTACATAAACTTATAGTTTTGGCTTCAATTCATAAAAATAATTATATATTAAAAAAAAAGTTTTCAATAAATTACAATAGAAACAAATTATTATCATAAATAACATCTTTCAAAATGTGTAATTTTGTGCATCGAAGAGCACAAGAGCGGGTTTAAAGTTACAGTCGTAGTTAATTATTTATATGCTGTTATTCAGAATCATTATGTTAGATTTAATTTTTTAAAAATCGATATAAATTTAGAATTAATGGCTGCCGATGAATTTTTATTAAGAAATTAATTGGCAATATTTAACTTCGACAGTAACTTTAAACATGCAAATCGATTAACAAAATTACACATTTTGAAAGATGTTCCATAAAATATCCCAATTCTCATTTTTTGTTTTTTCATTGACCCAATTGCTGGCAAATAGTTTCCGTATAGTTCCAGTAACAGCCGGGTGTCTCCATCTGTCCAAACTAAAAAAAATAGTTATATTTATACATTATTATAATATTTATATGATTTTCATCATATACTGCAGTGTTGCCAGAACTCTTCGATGGAAATATGCTAGATTGGTCAAAAAAATCTGCTAAAATCTGCCAAATCGTAAAATAAAAAATATATGCTAAAAATATGATGAGTAAAAAAAAGCAATTCTTATATTATATTCCTTCTGCCAAAAATCTGATAAATTTAATAAAAAAAATATGCTACAAATTTGCTAAATAAAAAGTTTTTTTTTACAGTATTTATTATTTTAATAAAGCTTTATTAAAGAAAAAATAATCTTTTAAAATAATATCTATATTTAATTCATTGAATTCGTTAACAAGAATCATCTTTGTATACTTTTTTTAAGTACCTTAGAATAACTATAAAAGTTACATTTTTTAAATAATATTACATTTACATTTAATAATAATACATTTATTTAAAAAAGTTTGGAGGGAAAATAATATATTTTCCATTTCTTCATTATCCTCATTAGTCACAAGCGTTTCATATTTTTCAGATGAACCAATTTTAATTGCAAAACTATCTGGTATTTTAAAGGAATAGCAGCAAGAAGTTTCAAGTTTTAACCCTTCTCTGATTTGCAGGATGCTGCACAGAAGGTCAGTCTTCATTCTATTTCTTATTTTATTTTTGACCAGACCCATCGTGCTAAATAATCTTTCAACATCTGCGTTTGAAAAAGGCAAAACTAACAATGATATAACAAATTCTGATAATTCTTTAAATGGGTTTTCTTCAACCGAATTTTTAAAGTTGTAAACTTGAATCCAAAATGTTGAGGTATCCATATTAATGTCCCAATGCTGCTTTGTTATATTTTCCCATTGGTTTTGAATTTTGTCGATTTCATTACAACTTTTTTTAAACTCTTCAATTATAATGGTAATTGGTTCCTTTATTTCCTTCAATGTATTCTCAATTGAAAAATAGTCAATTTTTTTGTAAAATTTCAATATTTTTTGGTAATCTATTTTTTAACTCCTCTACAAGCTCTTTTAAAAATTTTACACATATTCTTCTAATTTCAATTTCATCCTCCTTTGAAATTACATTCAAATTAATTTTTTCTTTAAGAAGATTTTCAAAACTATATCCCAGATATGGTTGAGGCAATAAATACTCCTCATAATCACGACGGTCCTGTGTAATTAGTTCCAAAATTTTCTCTTTTATATAAATTTTTCCTGCAATTGCCTGAACGAGGAAAAATAAATCATTTAAAATTTTAAGAGGATCGCTTGGTTTTGCTTGTAAAGCTTTATTTTTTGGGTTTCACTTAAAATTGATTTTAAAAATGTTGAAAGTAAGAATAGTTTTTCGTCCTTGTAAAAATCAAACAAAATTTTAGCAGTATAACATTTTTCATGAATTTGAACAATTCCAAAATGGGTTTTAAGTTCCAGCTATTGATCACATATTCTTTTTAAAGTAATATCAATTGACATCCACCGAGTAGGACAGGCTCGAGTTATCTTAAAGGGATCTATACTATTATTGATGGATTTGTAAATATTTTTGTAATGCATTTGCTTTTTTTGTGACTTCGAAAACCATGAATATGTCTCATTTGCTAAAAACTCTAAGTTTTCTGGAAAACATTTCGAAACTGCATGCGTTACAGCCAATTGTAAAGAATGACATGCACATGGAACAACTGTCAAATACTGATTATTCTTTAAACTTTGTAGCTTTTTATGGACGCTATTGTTGACACCTACAATCACCCTGGCATTATCAGTTCCCAACCCAGAAAGATTTTTAACAGATAAGTTAAAATCATTCAAAACTTTTGTTATTATAGCTGTGATTCCTTCAGCAGTACTATCTTCACATAATTCCAAAGACAAAAATGTTGTTACAATTTCTTTTCTCTTTCTGCTGTAATACTTAATAACAATGCCAACATATTTTATAGTGCTTGTATCAGTAGCTTCGTCTATAATTAGGCTGAAAGGAGTGTTTCCTATATCCAATATTAACTGTTCTTTAAAATATGGACCCCAAATATTTTTTAGTATTGCAGTGCATTTGGTTCTTCCAAGAGAAATTTCCAAAGACACTGGGTCATTTTTATGATTTTCTTTGTCGCATTCAACTAGGTGTTTAATAGGATGAACTGCAGAATGACATGCTATATACAATGCAAGTCTTGCTTCAGTTATTCTTGCCGATGTTGATATAACACTGTTTGTAGAACTATATGGAAGTTTCTTTTGCAGTCCTTCAAATGGCTGTGCGAACAATTTATGTTTTTTACTGATAGCATGATATTTTAGAGTGGAATGCTTAGATTGAATTTGGCAATTACAGTATTTGCATTTCACGAAAGAGTTGTCGTTTCCACTTATTATAATCCAGTTTTTGAACATTTGGTTTTCCAAGCACCCTTTTCTGGCTTTTTGCAAATACCTTTTTTTCCTTGAAACAAAAAATATTTAGTTTTTGGTTTTATTAAAATCACAGTCACTTACTAATCCGGATTTTGCTCCATGCTATCATTTGTATCACCATCATCATTTAAATCTATAACATCGCCATCGTTTTTGTCCCCATCCTCGTTAGAATCACCATTATTATTTAAATTAATAACATCTTCACTATATTTGGTTCCATCATTATTTGTTTCTAAATTTATATCAACAACATCAGCATCGTTGTACTTGTCTTTGGAAGAATCATTTTTGTTTTTTTTTTCAAATACCTTAAATATATAAATTGGAAAAAAGTTCCACATGCAAAAGAAATGGGCAAAGTAAAAGATTATTGGCGTATTTCATTACTTACCTGTTCATATTAAATAACAATTTTTTTAAAAACAAATAACACGTTTTTTTAGGTTTTATTAAAAATATTTTTTTTTTGAGAACAAATAAACACGCCAAATGCTTTCTTCTTATTTCAAGTTTTCACAACCTGCATTAAACATAACTGTTTTAGATTTTTTTCATGTTTGTTTTTTATGATTATTTGAGCAGTTGTATATTATAGTAGTATATCAATACTACTACAAATTTTACACTGAAAAAAAATGGCAATTGATGAATTACGTTTGAAATAAGAAAGCAGTGAAAGAAAACATGTACAAATTGTTACAAAAAAAAAAATTATTTTATTAAAAAAAATTATGCTAAAATTCTGATTTTTTTAAATAAAAAAAATATGCTAAAAATCTGCTTTTGTCTAACAGAATATGCTAAAAAGCAGTTAGCAGATTTTTTCAAATAAAATATGCTATTGCTCAATTCAATCTGCTAAATCTAGCAAAAAATATGCTAAAATGGCAGCACTGATATACTGACATTGTTAAACATTAATATTCGAAATTTTCTATTTCTATTTCCATTTTAATTGTTATTTATTTATATTTTTACTTTTGGCTTTGGCTTCTTGTGTTTATTTATTGAAATATATTCAAAAAAATGTCAACAAAAAACATCGGTTCATTGAAAAAAAGTGTTACAAAGTTGTGATTTTATATTTTATTCTGACCATTAAAAATGCGATATCTTAAAAGTGTGGGGTAAACATTAAAAAATGCACATATGAAAGGTGTAACATTTTATATCAGAAAAGAAAACACCATAAGAAAATCAATATAAAATATGGTAAGAAGCTTCGCAATGAAGGCTGATCCGTTAGCTGCTTCGCGATCTTCACTTAAATTTGGTCATGATCGTTGCATTTTTCGACCTAGTCTCCAAATAAAAATTGCATAAAATTTTAAAGTTTTGATATTTGCAAAGACAAATTTTAAATCTGGTTTATTCTTATTTTCTGAATCGTTCTGTCCTAAACAAAGTTGAAACGAAGTCCCTTCTTCGAAACTACTGGTATAGGGATTTAGCATAGTCGGTCTAAACTTTCTTCCTTATACCAGTATTCGGCGTAAATTTAAATTGTAGTTATTTGGTCCGTCATATAAAAAATATTCAAGGGTCTACGTTGGGACACTGCTGGTGATAGATTTGCAACTGCGTACACATTTTTCAGGCTTTTGTCTAATTTTTTAAAATTTTGTATCCGAAAAAAGTTTTGTCGTTTCATTTATTTTTGCGTTAAATCAATCTAACTAACCTGCTTGATGTTAGCCTCCAATTATCCTTCGAAGTTTTAATTGATTTTTCGAGATTTGTGAATCTTTTACTACAGATAATCAGTCAATAAAATTTGTAATGTAGTTATTATCAATAAAAGTTCATCATTTCATTCTAAACCCTTTCTCTTTCTGAATGTACAACATGTCGAGAGTATTATTTCAAAATTTCAGGTAAATCGGAGCAAAACTTAAGAAGATACAGCGTTTCCAATGACCTGCCTCATACGGTATATCGTATATAAATCAGTTTTTAAAAAATTTTAAATCGGTTTTCTCGCAAATAAATGTTCGAAGTCCGTGAAATTTTATACACTATTTCTACACAAAAATCTCCAGGTAACCACGAAGAGTTTTTTGTTTTCCATTTTCTTCCCCATTTTTTAACAACAAATTCCTGAAATTTTATAGCAAAAATCGTGTTTTTCACTTCAAAATGCTGCAAAAAAAAATAAAAAATTGAAAAAACTCTTCGTCACTACCTCAGGAAACATGTCACCTTTTAAACGCATTTCGATTTTTTTATTTCACATGATCCGGTGACGAGTTATCAAGTTCACCGCAAAACAACAACGCCTCCGGAGATACGCTCTCACGGACTTATTTATTAAAATTTTTAATTGAAAATTTTTGCAAAGATTCTTCAAATGCTATGCTATAACGTGCATATGAAATAAATGATCCAACATTATTCATATCTTCAAAAATAATTATGAAAATACGATTTTTTTTAACTTTTAAAACCTTACCCCCCTTAAAGACTCTCTCTATTCTATATTATATTTACTTTGTATGGGAGGCGATACGCTTATTGGATCGATCCAACCCACTACTTACAAATATACCGTTTCAAAACTATTACCAGAACTGAAATGGTTTGAATCTGAAAAGGAAACATGTCAGGCTTTAAGCTTGTTCAAAGGAAAAACAGTCATACATATAAGAGTCCTTGGTTTAACTATAGATGTTATGATGCGTGGGAAAATTGTTTAACATGCTAAATATTTACAGAAAGGAAAGCGAAACAGTAGTATAAGCTAATTTGCATACAATGAAAATAAGAATATAACAAAGCAGTTGTAGCAAAAACCATTAGAGTCAATGACCCAAAATAATGGTAGAAAATTGCGAAAGAAACTAGAGGTCAAACATTTCAACTGGATGTAGATATTTCATCAACTGATTTTAGAACATATTTTGAAGTGGTATTAAATCCTCTGCTACTAACAAACGACGTTCAATTCGCACCAATATGGCATAGTGATCAAGAACCAGACAGACCAATAACAACAACAGAAATGCAGTAGAGAGTAAACAACATAAAGTCAAATAAAGCAGCCAGATCAGACAGGGTATCCTATGAATTCCTTAGGAACGCATCGATTGACTTCTTGGCTGACCTAACAAATGTTTTAATAAAATATTTGAGACTGACTCAGTAGATGCAACTTTTGTGCTGACAATAATCATTCCGATTTATAAGAAGGGAGATAGATGGTAACTCATCAAATACCTAGAGGAGAATTTCATTTATGAATTGTGTGATATTTTAAATGAAAGACTTCAAATTGGCTTGAAAATCATAGAAAGTTGAATTAATATCAAGCTGGTTTCAGAAGAAACTATTCTGCGGTTGATAATAATTACAATTTATCTGCTATTGTTCATGAACATTTGAAGAAAATAAAAAGGTGTATGCATTCCTTGTTGACTTCCAAGCTGAGTTTAATAGGGTGCCAAGGAGACGTTTGATTTATAAGCTTCATTCATATGCTGGGAATATTAACGAAAATGGTAAATCTTATTGAGAATATATGTATATATGTATATAGCCTGTATGGACAGACAATGAATTGTCCGAAAGTTTTGAAACATTTTCAGGTGTAAAGCAGGGATGTTTATTATCACCACAACTTTTCACACTATATATAAATGATTCATATGAACACCCATATGGTGGAGTGATAAGTTGTGAAACAAATATACGCTTGTTATTCTATGCATAAGATATTCTACGACTTGCAAATGACATCAACGTAATGACACAAATGATAAAAAAAATGGAAGCGAACTGCAACCAATGGGATATGGAGGTAAATTTAAACAAATCGGAAATGCTATTATTTACAAAAGCTGGAAGGTTATCTTGACAAAAATGCTGGAAGTACAAAGGGCAAGAAATGAGAATAGTAAATGAATATTGCAGCTATACTGATGGCAAAAATGTCTTTTGGAAAACATTTGGAAACAGTTTTTAAGCGATATAACAATATCGATATAACAATAACTGTATGTAGGTCAATTCAGATATATGGGGCGCAAGTGTGAGGTTATGGCTTATTTGAAAAAGTTGACAAACTACAAAGATTTTTATAAAAAGAACTGCGAGATTGCCGTACTCCACACCAAATAACGCTTTAGCACTGGAAACAAATGCAGAGGATAATAACTTTTATAGCCTTACCTACGCATGACGATACACGCCTTTTATAGGTTTCTGAATCATAGTATACTAACAATTTTCTTTAAGGCTCGCTGGAATTAAAATCAAATACTTTCGGAAGTCAACCTAATAAAACATGCACGTTGTGTAATACCGCAGAAGATGAAATGTTGTATCATTTTATGGCAAAATATTTTGTATTGAAGGAATTCAGAATCAGATACTTAGGTAAACCCAATCTCAACCATGATGAGATAGTAGAAGTGTTAAGTGGATTAATAGTTGATGCCTGGAAGAGGCTGTATAAATTTATTTGTTATGCAATGAATTAAAGAAAATATTTAATGTACAATTTGATTAATTTATTAAAAATCAAAGATGTATTCTACTTATATTTCAATTTAATTTTGTAAATGACGGACGACTTTAAACCGCTTTATATTAAAATGTAAACTATGCATTTTCACAGTTTAACGCATCAAGGGTCTTGCTATCATGACAGTACATGCTTTAGTGTTTAATTTGTATGGAAAGACACGCCTTCCAGTCTATTTTTGCCACGCCTACTCACTTTAATAATTTAGGAATTAATACAAAATTTCAATGCTCTCTGTACCATAGAACTCTTGATATTTTACTTCGTATAATAGGTGCCAAACCCACTGGTTTGATCCCGCCGATATTTAGTTCAACTGCTCTTATTTATAATTTATTAATGTATGATGATAATTATTTACTTTATATATGAGGTGCCACTTGTTTGATATGTTCGATGTGACAACCAATTCTTAACAATTATAGAACAATAAATCTTCTTCTTTCCACAAATTTTGGCAAGTGGAGCTAAGGTAGTCTTCTATATTCATTATTCTTATCATCTATTTTAACTAATGGGCCAACGTTCCACCATGTAATACACATACCCCCAACATCAATGTTGCTGAAGGTGTTCATGTGGTCGGTGCCAGACCAGATATGTATCCAGTCTTCGACTTTACATTTTCCATAATAATATAGAACTTCAGAAATGGCTTGTTTCTTTGTTTGACTGCCGAGGCCAGATCCATATTTTCAATTATGTTCTACTTACAGTTCACTCATTAACGCTTTTATTTAATGCCTAACCAGCCATTTGCGAAATAATTGGTTATCAAATTAATTTTTTTTTCATACACATTGCGCAGTACTGGGGAATATTTTACACAGTTCGAATCTGACTCTCTTTACGAACGGTCGTGTAAATAATTAAAGCGCTTAGAGTACAACTATTTAAAACTAAAAACAAGTGTATATTTTTGTTTTTGTAATTGCCTATTCTTGATCTCATTTGAACTCACGTGGTATAAAAATTTAGAACAGGAATAAAAATTTAGCGATGGCCCGAGGGGCCAAATCTTCATCAAAAAGAAAGCTTGTGAACAAGAAGATGACAAAACTTCCTCCGGGTTTTGTTAACCCGAACATTGCGTCAACTTCAAGCAACAGATTTAGCCTGCTTGCTGGCCTCAATGATATGGACGTAACTCCCGTATCAAATATTAACGATGTTAAGGAACACAAACCTCCACCCATTGTTGTAGAAGCTAACGCTTCATTTACAGAAATACAAAAGCTGCTTGGTAAGGATTGTATTTTCAAACGTACTTCAATTAGTACCAAAATTTTTGCTCCAAGTAAAGAATTGTACGAATGCTACAAGCAAATTCTTAAAGAGAGTAAGTTGGAGTTTCATTCATATGGCTCCAAACATAATAGGTTATACACCACCTTTTTACACGGTTTACCCGGCATAAAAACTGAGGACATCACCGCGGAGCTAAAAAACTACAACCTGTCCCCTTCTTCCGTAGCTGAAATAGTCACCAAATTCAGTTCGAACAACAATGCAGTTTACAAAGTTCAATTTGTTCGTAAAAATTTTAACCCAACTGCCTTAAGAAACGTAAGAACAATTTCAAATATTATAATTTCTTGGAAAAAATACAAATCTAAATCCAAAAACAAACCAACTCAATGCTGGAACTGCTTAATGTATGGCCATGGCGGTGAACATTGTCATCGTAGTGCTGCGTGTATGATATGTGCAGAACAACATCATACAAGTGTGTGTCCGTTTAACACAAATGAAAAAAGACCAGCTGTTTTTACATGCTTTAATTGCAAACAACAAGGAAAAGAGAGAACTGATCACTCTGCAAACGACATCAATTGTCCGTTACGTTCTCTCTATTTGGAAACTAGAACAAGAGTTACTTCTAAAAGGCCGAATAAATGCAGACAACAACAAAATAACTCATTTCAATTTAAAGTGGGAGATTTCCCTAATTTAAGAAACAACAACAACACAATTTGTAACAATAACATCAATAATAACAGCAAAGTTACATATGCTAACCAACTGAAAACAAACAACGATTTATTTAGCATCGATGAGCTTTTTGATATTTTCACTACAGCTATGGATGATTTGCAAAGGTGCACTTCAAAAGTACAACAAATCAAAGTTGTAATGTAAATGGTGAAATACGCCCATGGATTATACTAATAATTTAAACGAATTCAAAATGCTTCAATTGAATGCTAATGGCATTTCAAACTTTTCTAAATTAAAACAATTTGAGATACTAATTGAACGAGAAAATATTAAAATAGCGTCTTTGAATGAAACATTTTTTTTCAGAAAATCGTAGACCCTACTTTAAAAATTATTATTTATATAGAAGTGACAGAACAGATGCAAGAGGAGGAGGAGTAGCTCTGTTAATTCATAAATCTGTCGCTCATAAAAACCTCTTTATATCAAAAAATTCATCAATTGAAAACATCTCAATTGAAGTTATTATAAATAATAGACCTATTGTTGTATCTTCGTTATATTCACCAACATATACCCAAAGCTTTTGTGCTGATATCTTGAACCTAACACCTTCCACCAGGGAATATATAGTTTTTTGTGACCTAAATGCCAAACATTATTCTTGGAATTGCCGTTCAAATAATACTGCAGGAATCGCACTCAACAATCTACAGCAATCAAGCAATTTTTTCATACACTATCCTAATAGTCCAACCCTATTCCCCCATCAACACAATCGCGAATCATCCACAGTCGATATAATTTTAAGCAATACCGCTTTAAATATAGACGTAGAAACAATGGATTACGAAATACCATCAGACCATCGCCCCAATACCAAGGTAATAATTGATCAGGAAATACAAAAATTTATAAATCTAGTTTTCGAAGCAAGGGATGCGTCTACACCTAAAATAACTCAACAAAATAATTACAATTTACCAGAAAGTACTGTGAAATATATTAAACTAAGAAGAAGCTTTAAAAGAAAAAGCCAACGATCTTCAAATATAGCCGAGCAAACTTTTTATAATCAATGTACTAAGTTTCTAAGTAACATGATTGATAAAAGTATTAATTCGGAACGCAATAAGAAATGGTGTCAATTATTATCCAATTTAAAACCAGGTGATAAATCATTTTGGAGAATAAGCAGGAACTTGCGAGGAAAAGGAAAAAATCAAATCTCTCACCTTGAGGTTGGAAATACAAGGATAACATCTGATAAGGACAAGGCTGAAGTCCTGACAAATACATTTGTCAAAGCAAATAACCTCACTTCGAATTACAACCACTCAGCGGATATAGTAATAAATACAACAGTAAATAATTTTAAGAAGGAAAATCCCAGTTCTAAGTCAGCAATTTATACATCTCTAGAAGAAGTAATGAATATTGTCTCATCAATAAAACCCTCAAAATCTCCTGGTTTTGACAATGTTCCCAACCTGCTCTTAAAGAAAATATCACTCAAAGCTCTAAAATTACTTTATATAATATTTAACAGCTGCATCAAACTCAACTATTTCCCAAACCATTTCAAAAACGCTAAGGTTATAGCTATCAACAAATCTAGTAAGCCAAAAATAACCCAAATAGCTATAGACCTATTAGTTTATTAAGTAACTTAGGTAAAATATTTGAAAAAATACTACATTCTCGTCTTAGTGAATTTTTAACGACCAATTCTATTGTTGCTAAAGAACAATTTGGATTTAAAAAAGGGCATAGTACTACTCACCAAATATACAGAAATAAAAATCAAATAATCAGCAATAAAAACAATAAACGTTCAACGGGTCTAATATTGTTGGATATCGAAAAAGCGTTTGACACCGTATGGCATAATGGCCTAGTATTTAAACTTCTTGATGCAAATATACCAAAATATTTATGCAAACTTATTTCAGATTTCATTCACGGCAGAAGCTTTAAAGTTGCGATTAATAATGAAACATCATCTCCAAAAACCATTACCACAGAGTTACCTCAAGGATCAGTCTTGTCGCCATTGCTTTACTCGATATATACATCCGATTTCAAAGTCCCGAAATATGTGAAAATTGCTTACTACGCAGATGATACTGCGTTAATTTCTTCAAACAAACTTACCAGTGCACTCCTGAAGAAAATGGAAAAGGGACTTGTAAATTGCAGTAAATATTTCCACAAATGGAAAATCAAAATTAATCCAAACAAGTCCCAAGCAATTATTTTTCCGTTCAACAAATCTCCCAAAAGATTGTCAAGACGTCATCTTCATATTGGAAATAATACCATAAATGTACTTAACGATGTCAAATATATAAACAACATATTATGGCTACGTGCCAAAAAGCTATAAAATCATTTAAAGCATTATGGCCACTACTAAATAGAAGGTCATTTTTAAGCCCCAAAAACAAAAATCTACTATTCAAAAGTGTTATAAGGCCAATATTAACATACGCGTGTCCTATTTGGAGTGACGCTGCCAACTGCCACCTAAAACGCTTACAAATTATACAAATGATAAATAAAAAGCCCTGGAGGTATCCTACAAATCTTCTTCATGAAGAAACCGGTTATGAAAAAATTATCGATTTCATAACAAGGGTTAACAACAATTACTTTGCCAAAATTGAAAATTCCTCTTACCCACTGATAAGAGAATGTAGAGAAGTAACGTAAAATTAAAAAGAAATCACCAAATTGAAAATTATATGCTTATAGAGGTCCATTATTTCTAATAAACCTCCTATAAGCATATAAATATTTTCAGATAGTATTTGAATATATTAAATCATATAAAGGTTTTTTTCTCCCATTTTCCTTTAAAAATCATTAAAAATAAAATAAAAACTATTTAATGTCTTTAGATCCTATTATATTATTTGTTGCAATATCTATGTAAAGATAAGATCTCATATGTAAATACCAAATTTGTTAAAATATGTAAATAAAGGAAGAATATATAATTGAAAATAATTGGGGAATATTTTAGGATTTCGTTACTTCTCTGCATGTCCGACCATTTTCTTTCTGTTTAACTATTCGGTATTCCATCATGCCGTCGCTGACTCTGTCTTTTGTGCAAATAAATGGTTAGAAAACGAGAAAATGTATTCAAATAAAAGCTTTGAAATTACAAATCTGGTAATAACAAAAAATAAAATCTTGTGTTTCTTCATAGACGATATCTATTTATACCCTATACCACTTATGTGGTTTTGGTATAATGACTTTGTGCTGCTGTTTGTATCTACCAAAAATATTTGACCTAGACCCATCTTTTATTATACCGATCGAATCAGAATCACTATCTGATTCGATTTAACGATGACCGTCCGTGCGTCCGTCTGTCCGTCTGTGTGTCCATGCAAATATAAATATATTTTGATGAAATTTGGTATTTAAGCTTCTACCGACCATAGGATGAAAGCTATTGAAACTGGTGAGAATCGGTCCATGTTCAGACCTAGCCCCCATACAAATGACCCCTATGAAATCGACATAAATTGCCATAAGATCCAAATTGTCATATAGATCTTACTCGCATTGGGTTTGTATGCCTTTATTACATCCATTAATGAGTAGTCCAAAAATGATCCCTATGGGACAACTCTTAGTCATAGGCCCCATATAGAACTGCTTCCCTTAAATCTATCAAAAAACAAAAAGATTACACTGATTCTTCTCAAATTTTGTTTGTATATATTTTTGCAAAATACAAGAGACTTTACCAAACATGATCAAGATCGGTCCATTTTTGGACCTAGGCCCCATATAGATATAGCATCCGATATGAACTTTTTCATATCTGCAGCCAAGAAAATTAATAAAAATCCCACTCAAATTTAGTTTATGCTTATTTTCTATATCCAGTTAGGTGGACCTAAGAGATAGGGTCTCTAAACGCATGGTATAGGGTATCGTATAGTCGGTCTAGACCGACTATAATTTTCTTACTTGTTTTTAATTGTAGGAGAGCCAATTTCTTTTCTCGTTTACTCATGAACCATCCATCGAAAGCCTGCTGCGAAGAGGCAGTTGTAGCTGGTATGCAAAAACTCAAGATAAAATGTTTTTACATTAAATAAAGCAAAAACATTGGCACATTTGTTTAAAAAATTTATCTATATTCTCCATACATTTTTCCAGCACGTGTAATACCGAAAAATTTTTGGAGTCGCGACAGCCCTGTTGCTGTCCCTCGATATAAATAAGGTTTAAAATAGCTTTGCAAGACATAATCTACAAAATCCACAGACGCAGATACATAGGCAATGTTTTATGGATATTCTTGAATACATATAATTTATGCTTTCTTCATTGGATTACTAAAACATTCAAAATAAGACCGTTCGGTGGTGTTAATATTCTCTAAATAAAAATTCTAAAATTAGAAATGATAATCAAGGAAAAAAGAATGATTCATATAAAGTTCTGATAATAAAAGATATAAATTGTTTCTTTCGAATTCAACAATGCGCAACAAAATTTAAAACCAAAAGTTAAACTGTTAAACTGTTTTGCAAAATACAAGTTATCATTTGTTTGTAGAATGGAGTGTAAAAACTTGTCTGAACATATTGCATGTTGGACATCTTTTGTGGTAGTTTGCGCATAAAAATGGTAAAAGGTTTACGAATTTCAACTGTGCAATAAGTATGTTCTATTCTTATTATGAAATTTCATAAACTAATCATTAAGATTTAGATTTTAACTAATACAAATTCACTAGAGCAATTTCAATGTACATATGTACACATATATACATATGTATGTAGATAAGTATACGATTTAACCGTCAAAGTTTACCCTCGTAAACTTAACACGGAAACTAAGTATTTACGCACGCATGCTCCTGAATAGGTTTTAACGTTTCTATAAGCGCTTTCATCAAATTCAATATTTACAAACAAAAATGAAGCAGATACCAAATAAATACGTGTTTAATTATCATTTTCAACTTATACAACTTATTTTTTTTTTACTTAAATATTACACCTTTAATTTGTGTTTCTAATTGACTGGAGCGGAAAAGCAATTTGTTCGTATATTCACATGTATTTGCATTTTCTAGCATTAATATAAATAACATAATAGCTACCCAGTACTACTATGAAATGTTATCATTAGATGAGTGGTTAATAACTTTAGGTCTTCTTTTATTAAGTCCGTTTCGAAATTATTTCAGGTATTCGGATATTTTAATGATTACATGTGCAGCACTTTGTGTTGCTTACTAGTTTTTTTATGTGTGTATAACAATTGTATATTAAATTTGAAATTTTCCAAAAATTCTATTTCACTTACAAGCCGTTACACTTGTCTGCTATATTTGTATATTAGATTTTAAATATGGATAACAATTAATTGTGGAAAAAAATATAATCAAATGGTCATATCGATTTAAAGTAAAAGAAAATATAAAAAAATTTCTGAATAAACAAATCTCTAATCTGTAAAGAAAAATCGCTAAATTAGTCAGGTACGAATTTTCGCATTTAAGTATGTATATCCTGAAACTAATAAATTTGTGAAGAATTATCGTAAATACTAAGACCGTCAGTCTTTCTGAGTGTACATGGAAACCAAGCAGTGAAACTGTTGCTCGCATTCTTATAACACATTCATATAACACGAATCTTTGATACCCTTCACCCGTGTTCTAAACACATTATTTTAACCAAGGATGTTAACACTAAGAGACAAAAAAGGGTAGATTTCACATTATCTTGGCAAGATTTTTTACAATAATGTCTAAAATTAATACGATAATTTTAAAAAATGTTCGTGCTTTTTTAATTGAAAGCAATTATTAAGTGCAATCAATATTAATGCTGAGTTACGTTACCGTTCGCATTAATTACAGCAGTAATTCTTTTGCTCAGTAATCTTTTGCTCAGTTATTCTTTTTCTCATTAATTAACATTATGCATTCATTTGCCCTTTTTTAAATCCAATATTTGTTAAATTTTTAGTTTTTAGGCCCGTAGTTGTTATTTGTGGATCATTTCTGAGTCTTCTCTTCATAATGGTCTTGCCCCTCATAATAGCCAGATCATTAATGCTGTGCTCCCGTTTTAGCAGTATAACCCGATGCTCCAACATGCTGGAATACAAATTCATACTATGAGGATATTTTTTACCTAATGCCATTTAAGTTTCTTCTAAAATCTCTATCTTTCGGGTAGCATTGGCTGTGTTTGCTGCCAAGACAAGACACTTCGTTCGGATCCAAGTTTGACGATGCTTTGCCCATAAAAGATGTTTCTTAATTTGGGCCCCAGTAGGAAAAGGTTTTGCCCTTCAGTTTTTACTAACCTTATAAAATCCAAAATTCAACTTTTTGAGGTGTGGAAAACACCTAACCATTTCTGATAGTTTTTCTTGTAACCAGTGGCCGATGTCCATTCAACAGCAAACTTCTGACCAAACCTCTCCTATTTTTTTCTGATTATGGATTGCTATGATCGAATATGACGTGGTGTTATACTGAAACTTTACCGCAATTTTTCTTATCTGTTTCCACAGAGTTGGTTTTTTTCTCTAGGACTTAACCTTCATAAGAGTTCTCGCTAAAATTAATTCGGTTCCAATATCTGTATAACTTTTGCCATTATTAATTTTTCCTATCATTTATTCCCGAACTTCCCTTGAAATTATTTTCCCACGCAGCATTTTTATTTAATTATTATGTATATATTAACATTAGTTATCACACATAATCTATAATATTAATAGGCTAAGCGATTTCTTGTGACCGATATTTTGTTCTACCATTTTATCCCGCTTTTGATTAAACGTATATTATTGGAAAGGTATTTCTTTTTAGCCGTTTTGCAGATTCACTGATTTTTAAATTTTTTCCTTTATTTTCAGTAAATTGCATTTAAAGTTGCTACTAACACATACATAAAATTATACATATGCTATGTGTGTTTTATGAAATTTGTTAATGTGTTTCTTAATGAGTTTGTTATCTTCATTCACCAGAATAATACCATAAATGTGTTGGTTTGTGAATTGGCTAAGTTGAAAAATAAAGCTTCCTAGAAATTGCACTCGAATTTCGATCGCTAGAATCTGCTAGTTAAATTAGATGTTTAAAAATTGTTATTATTTATGTATAAATAACGGAACTTTCTATATAGTACAAAATTTTAGTGGTCAATTAAAAAAAAAAAACGAATTTGAAGTCGACTTTTGTAAAACCAGGTTTAATTTTTGGGATATGATTAGTTATTTTGAAAATTTCTGTATTGCATATCAAAGTGACGTACGTACCTGTAAGAAACTCAACTGCTGGAAAGTAATTGTAGATACTCTTCAGTATACATCTATATGGGCTCGAAAGTAGGTATATATGCGGTGTGTGGTCATACCTGGGTATGGTAAGCAGTGCGTAGGTTTTGAAGCACACATGAATACAAAGTAAACAACAGGTTATCAAAGTACTATTGAAATAATCAGGTATGTTTTTTTTTTTTGGTCCATGTAGTGTAAGAGTTAATGGCTTTCCGATTACAGATGACAAAATTAAACAGATTTGACAATATTTAATATATAAATGCTTTTTATGAATTCTTATTAGTTTATCAATAATATCTTGTTCTACAAAACAGTATTTCGGTTCAAATTAAATATGCTAGATATTAAGTTCTAATTTTTTTAGCGAAATATTTTTGTTTTTGAACAAAGTTGAATGGGATCGGAAAAAAATTGATTCTTGACAAATTCAACTTAATCCAAATGACCGGATACTTTTATTTTATTTTAGAGCACTACTTTGAAGAACTTAGAAAAGAGGATTGTTCAAATTTCATTGAAAATATTGTTTGAAATCTTGGTTAAAGTCTATTTGTCAATGCGGCAGAAAGACATCTTCAGCGATAACAACATGACATATTAATCCACAAGTGTATAGAGAAGAGTGCTTAAAAAGAGATTAATTAAAAAAAATATATAAATATTATCTATTAAGTATACTTAGTACATAGCCTATTTTGAATTTCACGAATTTGAAACGGTGCATTCCTTATAAACCCAAAAATCTTTGATTGTTATTCTAAAAATTAAATTCTTAAAATAAAATAAGAAAATATTTGAAAAATAAACAAAAATGCAAACATGAATGTACTCTAAAACATTAACTTTACTCATGAGTCGATTTAAATCATCAGGAGTCGATTTAGCGATGTCCGTCCGTCCGTCTGTGTGTCCATGTAAACCTTGTAATCACACTTCCGCACAGTGGCCGGAATACCTAATCTTTAGCTAAATTTTAAAATTCAGAATTCAGAAATTTTTTATTTTTTTTTTTGTAAACTTAAACCCCAACGGATTTTTTCAGTTTTCTTTTTGTTTTGTTCCTAATATTCGCACAGCTGTGAGCATTCAAACTTAGGACATTTTTCAAAAAGTGCAATAACTATTTTTGAGCTTTTTTCAAGTGCAATTTTGTTGACAGCAAAAAATTAAATATTTAATTTTTTTTTATAAGATTTGCGATTTCATTTTAATTAAAAGGTATGTATTAAATAAGAAATAATTGGTTTGTGATCTGTGATTTTATGTTTTAGTGCTTAACAGTGGAAAAAGAAAATGTCCTTTGTGTAAGTGTTTTTAGATATGAAATACAATTTTGTGTGGAATAAAAGTAGGGTGGATTCGACCGGATTCGGTTCACTGTTTGCATAGTTTGTTTAAATGGGTTGTTATGCATGTCAAGTTCAAAAATACGCTGCAAGTTTTTGCTAAACTTTGATTTTTTTGGTTTTAATATGACATTGTAAACCAGTGACAACAAAAAATTTTTAATGGTTGAAAATCATGTAATTTCTAATGTCATTGATCGCTCGAAATATAACGAAGAACAATACCACCAAATTCAAAAACAATTGAGAAATTTTATTAGCAAACTTGGACAAAAGTGGAAAGAAAGTCACTGAGTTTTGGCAGTGTTCGAAGAGCGAAATAAGATGTGGTTGGATGAAGACATTATTTTCCCTAATCCAGCCGTTGTCCAACGTAAAGAGAAACCTTTTTCAGAGTGCAGAGAAACCTTTTTCAGAGCAAGACTAAAAAAAAAATTCCATCAATCGCCAATGAGAAACCGAACCAAGAGTTAATGGTAGCAGCAAGCGTGAGTCTTTACAAGGCTGGAAAAAGAAGCGATTCACACGTTGTTTCAAAATTATGTTCAGAATCTTCAATGACTCCAAAAATGCTTAAATCTGTAAACTCTGAACCCCTATTCCGTATACACCTGAGGAAGCTTTAGCTCTTTATACTGATGGTGGATACTCAAAAAGGTTATACAAATTGATCCAATCTGGTGCCAAAGAACGAAACTGCAATATTTATACAAGCTACGATATTTTGTCTAAAACTAAAACGGAGTGTTATCAGCTAAGGCTGGTCTACCTGAACTAAGAGAAAAAAAAAAAAATTGGTGGACATTCCAATGACAGGTTCGGGGGATGCAAACACTGGGAATACTGCCAGAATTTTTTCGAGCAGCCAACCTTGCCCTCTATAGTAACTGGCGTACAAGTAGAACTTATAAACTAGTAAGAAAATTATAGTCGGTCTAGACCGACTATACGAGATCCAGCGTTTAGAGACCCTATCTCATAGGCCCAACTAACTGGACATAGAAAATAAGCATAACCCAAATTTGAGTGGGATTTTTATTAATTTTTTTGGCTGCAGATATGAAAAAGTTCATATCGGATGCTATATCTATATGGGGACTAGGCCCAAAAATGGACCCATCCTGACTATGTTTGGTATTTTGCAAAAATATATACAAACAAAATTTGAGAAGAAGCAGTGCAATATTTTTGTTTTTTGATAGATTTAAGTGAAAATCGGGAAGCAGCTCTATGTGGGGCCTATGACCAAGAGGATAGGGATAATTTTTGGACTACTCATTAATGGATGTAATAAACGCATACAAACCCAAAGGAAGATCTATATGACAATTTGGATCTTATGGCAATTTATGTCGATTTCATAGGGGTCATTTATATGGGGGCTAGGTCTGAACATGGACTGATTATAAGCAATTTCAATAGCGTTCATACTATGGCCGATAAAAGCTTTAATACCAAATTTCATCAAAATATATTCATATTTGCGAGCTGCAGTTTCATTACAAAGTTTAGTTACATGGACACACAGACGGACGGACGGACATCGTTAATTCGAATCAGTTAGTGATTCCGATTCGATCGGTATAATAAAAGATGGGTCGAGGTTAAATATTTTTGGTAGTTACAAACAGCAGCACAAAGTCATTATACCCAAACCACATAGTGGTATAGGATATAATAAGGTTTTCTTTAATATTGCGCACAATGGTATGTAGGTATGCAGTTAACGTAGAGGCTTTTATTTTTTTTTTTAAATATTGATTCCGAATGCCCTTGGTTTTATATGCCTCCATCTGGACATAAAATATTAATACAAGGATCAGATATTATTAAAAAAGATTCGCTACCAATAGGAACGATGTCAGAAGAGGCAGTTGAGGCAAGAAATAAAGATTTTCGCAGTTATATGCTGAACCACACGCGAAAAGTCTCGAGATTGCATACAATAGAAGACTTACTGCACGCTCTATTGGTTTCGCCGAATCCATTGATTACATCTAAATCTAAAAGCACCTCAAAATACTCCAAAAAACACATCAAAATAGATGATGAGGTCAAGCAGCTTCTTTTAAATATAAATGATCTATCTGAAGGTTGTTCATTTTGAAAGCTCCGACTCTGAATAGTTTTTTTTAAATTCTTTTTTTATTTTCTTGTAAACTGTGAAAAAATTATGAAGCAGAGACCTTATTTTGTTTAATTTACTCGTGTAATGAAAAAAATTATTCTAACATTTTATTTTATTGGTTGGTTATATATGGATCTACCCACTTAAAAAAACAACCAAATTTTAAAATTTAATGAATGGGTTATGTTTAAATATATATAAATTAAAAACAAAAAAACTCGTTCACAATTTTTGATATTTTTGAATTCATTAACAAAGCGCCGCTAGATTGGGTTTTTCGGCCACTGCGTGCATTTTCTAATATTTATATTAATTACAATGCAAATTAAATTTGTATTCTAATTTGGGTCCAGGGATAAGCCGAGTAACAAAGACCATATGGCTGGTGTTTTTGCAGCGACAGACCAAAGCCTCTGGTGGGAATCGAACCCACGACCCCCGCATGATAGGCGCTTAATATATTTTGATGAAAATTGGTGCATGTTAAGACCTAGTCCCCAATATAAATGACCCAAGATCCAAATTATTATAAAGATCTCGTTCAAATTGGGTTTTTTTGTGTTTATTGCAACAACTA
Source organism: Cordilura impudica (assembly GCA_963682025.1). Lineage (NCBI taxonomy): Eukaryota > Metazoa > Arthropoda > Insecta > Diptera > Scathophagidae > Cordilura > Cordilura impudica. The sequence continues at coordinate 247,356,902 of OY821517.1, forward strand.
AATAGTAGTCCAAAAATAAATCTTATAGGCCAATTCAAAGCCCCCATACAAAGCTGCTTCCCGATCTTCACTTGAACCTATCAAAAACAAAAATAATACACAGATTTTTCTTAAATTTGGTTTGTATATGTGTTTTCAAAAAATAGATGACTTTACCAAATATGGTCAGAATCAGTCCATTGTTCGACTTAGTCCCCATATAAATATATCATCCAATATATACTTCTTCAGATCTGCACGCAAACAAATTAATAAACTAATTCCACTTACCCAACTAGTTGCATCTAAGACCAATTCTCTAATCGCATGGTATAGTTTATCATATAGTCGGCCTAGACCGATTATAATTTTCTAACTTGTTTTATTTTGGTTGATCTATTTACTAGTACAACTAAGAAGGGAATAACAATCTTTAAATCTGTTGTGATATACTTAACCGAATGAGAATTTCGTGACCTAACTACTAGATGTAAAAAAATTTCGGAAGATGGGTAATAATTAATTTTTGTTCTATTTATAATATGAAGATAGAAATAACAATGTTGATAAATAGCTAACAGAGTGATTATTATTGTTAAAGTAAACATGGTTTCTTTGACAATTTTCAAACAGAAGAACAGTCGCATCAACTTACACATTTCGATTTATTTATTATTAATAGTAAAAGTATCAACACGAAGAACAATGGCAAAAAATTCACTTACCAATAAATATACCATCGTATTCATAATATATGAAACTTTTAAATATCGTACCTAAGGTCATTAAACCCAAAAGAAAAATATTTTCTCATAACAAAGCAACTTTGTTAATACTAAAAAGAAGAAGCAATAAGAACAAAACTAACAACAAATGAAAACTGCAAAAAATTATTAACTAAATAGGAAATGAAAAGAGAGCAAGTAAGAAAACTATAATAGGGCAGGCAGACTATACGATACCTTATACGATATGATCTTAGGTCATTTATTAATGATCAGGATATGATCATGAATTAGAGGGTTTCAAAGAAAACCTCGTTTTCAGATTATAACCATATTCTCTTTGAGATAAAATCGAGGTTAATATAAAAAATTTGGTATTGATCCCCGAAAGCCACAAATTGGGACAGGTATAAATCTGAACTTGAGGAAAAGATAGGATCATCTAGAGGGTACCAATGGTATTAAACACAGATCTGGACGCAGCTGTTGATAACTTGGCAACTGTCATTCTAGATACTTATGAGGACAACTGTCCACTGAAGAGCGACTTTATTTTTGACCATGATATATAACAAAATGGATGTTATGATATAATAGGTAAAAATTGTATATGGGAGCTAGGTTGGAATATGTACCGATTTTTTTCATTTAGTGATCATTCTTGAGCTGATCAAGTTTTATACAAATTCATTTAATTTCCGGCCTGCAGTCGTAGGGTTTATATTGATAGACATAATCGATTTATTTTATAAAAGGTTAAGTATTTTCGGAAGCTACAACATCAGCACAAACTGTTTATACTCCGATCACAGAGTGGTATAGGGTACAAAATATTTTGGCACCTAAACTAAAATTTAAAGAATAGGGGTTTCACATTTTATATATTTTTGTTATGGTATTACTCCAACAAAAATTATGTGTTGGATTTCGTTCGATTTAAACTTAATTTCCTGGCAAATTAAGTTATCGAACTTTAAAACAATTATATATACGATTTTTTTTTTTTTGGTAAATAAAAGTATAAGTTTTCAGGGTCATTTGCTAATATGACAAGTTTAACCCGAAATTGCACTAAAACTAAATTGCTGATTATTCTGTTAAAGTTTAACTACAGCATTATTTGCGACAAAATCTCGGTTCTAGGCCAATGAAAACGAAGCTAATGTATGCTTTTTATTATGAAGTAGAATATATATTTACATATTCCGATCATGGTAAAGTAAATGTTTTAAGCTAAATTATTATTTGCCTTTTTGCTTATTTTTTAACTCTGTGTCTATTTTACAAATATATCCTTATTTCCAAATTTGCCTATTTCCCCACAATCTTAAATAACTCCATGACGCACGTGAATAGCGGCAGTCTACCACGAGTATTATGTTAAATACTTTTATTAATTTGTAGCATTTCTTTCAATGCTGATTTTTTAACAAAACAAGTTTAACTAAGAAAGCCATTACCGTAACAGCATACCAATAAATTTGTTTCTTCGTTTTTTAAATGAAGTTAAACAAGTAAGAAAATTATAGTCGGTCTAGACCGACTATCCGATACCCTATACCATGCGTTTAGAAACCCTATCTCTTAGGCCCAACTAACTGGACATTGAAAATAAGCAAAAACCAAATTTGAGTGGGATTTTTATTAATTTTTTTGGCTGCAGATATGAAAAAGTTCATATCGGATGCTATATCTATAAAGGGACTAGGTCCAAAAATGGACCGATCCTGATCATGTTTGGTAAAGTCTCTTGTATTTTGCAAAAATATGTACAAACAAAATTTGAGAAGAATCAGTGCAATATTTTTGTTTTTTAATAGATTTAAGTGAAGATCGGGAAGCAGCTCTATATGGGGTCAAAGGGATCATTTTTGGACTACTCATTAGTGGAAGTAATGAACGCATACAAACCCAATTTGAGTAAGATCTATATGACAATTTGGATCTTATGGCAATTTATGTCGATTTCATATGGGTAATTTGTATGGGGGCTAGGTCTGAACATGGACCGATTCTCACCAATTTCAATAGCGTTCATCCCATGGCCGATAAAAGCTTATATACCAAATTTCATCAAAATATATTCATATTTGCGACCTGCAGTTTGATTACAAGCTTTACATGGACACATAGACGGACGGACGGACGGACGGACGGACGGACGGACATTGTTAAATCAACTCAGAAAAGGATTCTGATTCGATCGGTATAATTAAAGCTGGGTCTAGGTCAAATATTTTTGGTTGTTACAAACAGCAGCACAAAGTCATTATACCCAAACCACATAGTGGTATAGGGTATAAAAACAAATAATCAATTTCTGTTTTCTCGACTTTATATTGTTAAAGACACTATTCAAAATATTGCTTAACCTTAATTGGTTACAATAAAGAGATTAAATAGATTGTCCATGCTTGACGATATTGCTAATGTTTTGAGTGACTAACTTAATTGTATTCCCATCATCTTAAATGTATATTCGAATAAATTATCAATATAAATATGCACCTCTGTAGACTTAGAACAATCAGTTCCATGCATAATAACTAATGTGTTTTTTAATACAAATAACGATATGTCTATTTTTACATTTTTTATTTAATTTTGAAGCTCTTTTTTGGGTTGGTCTAATGAGAATCTGTGAAAGCCCTAACCAATTTTATAAATAGATTGTTAAAATACTAAGTCGGCAACAGTTTAAATGATAGCAATGTACCGTTAATACCGGTTTCTATAAACTGTAAATGTTATTCATAACACATTCACACTTTGAGGTTATTAATGTAAGCGTTTTTAGTATAGCTAATGCAGTAATGGTTATGTACAGATGTATATCATGCAGTGCGGGCAAACCAAGTATGTCTCAATGTATTGGAACCAATCAGCCATATGTGGTATTTAACGAAAAAAAAAAGTGAATTTGGTGTTTAATATGTTGGGTCACATTTTTAATGAATTTTTAATAATTTGAGTTGATGATTAACAAATTTGTTATTAAATTTCAACCATTTCATAATCATTTATGAATACGAGCAGGTACATTCATTACACAGTACAACATTTTTCAGCTCATTTATTTGGAACTCAATTCTGAGAATTGCAACCGAAAGTAGCCCGAAAAATAAGAACTTCTAAATCATTAGTTTTGTCAAGTTAGCTGCCATTATAATTTAATGGCCATACGAATTTTTTTGCTCAAGGTGGATTTTTCTCACTTTTTGTATATTTTAACACGGTTATAACTCGGTAACCGTACGGAATATCTCTTTTGTGTCTGAACAAAGTTGTAGATATTGAATGGGGGAAAAAAAAGCGGAACAAACCTACCCGAAAAAATGCATCCAGTGCCTTAAAAATCGTAAAAATGCCCATTTTCCCCCCCATTTTTCCCCATTTTCACCTTTTTTTCTAAATAACGGGATTACAAATCCTCAAATATGCTGTTTTTGATGTGTAAACATCTATACGCGCATGGGGGTAAATTTCTAATTCACAATACAATCACAAAAACAGCGTAATATGTGATCGTAAGATCTTACGCGTAACATGTGAGCATTAAGAGAAATCGGTGTGACATGATTGTTTGGTGAAAAAATTATGATATGTATTACCCTTTTTGTCGCTGTTTTCTGCATTTTATTTATTACCAGATGTTTACACATCTCCGCTGTGATCGGACTCACATGATTTTTTTCTTTATAAACTTTATTTTGCATGAAAATAAAAATTCCGATTCATATTACAGCTATTCTTACACAGAAAATATGCAATTTTTATATGTTATCTATGCATGGAAACAAGTATCCGGAATTTATGCATGCGTGGCACCTGGATTCATCATGTCCAGTTAGGTCTTGCACCCAAATTACTGGCTTCATAAAAGGGTATTAAACAACTTTTGTACACTGTGTTCGGCGTAAAATTTGTACCACTTAAATCTGTTTCATCAATATAATGACAATACGCTGCTTTGAATTCCTCAGTAAACAAGTTTTTTCGATCCTGTTTGCCTATTTTTGGGACGATATGACCACAAACGTAACAAAAATAATCCAATTTTGGGCATTTGTTGTATTCCATATTGAAATATTCAATGTTCGTCTGGTTTTAAAATGTAATTCACTCTGAACAAAAGGGTTGTTTATTCCACAGCTTTCAAAAACCGAATGAACAAAAAAAGGCACTAACTAAATACGTATGTATGTATGTATGTAATGGAGACAGTAGCGCGTGAGAGTCATGCGAAGTATATATGTATGTGTTTAGAAATAAGGAGAGACAAATCGGTTGGTTGAGTGGATGTACAATACTAAATCTTTAATAATTTTAAAATCCCTAAGAGCTAAAAACAAAAATCTTAAAACTAATCTAGAACTAATAATTATACCTGCATCTACCTGGTGTTGTATTATCTTGGAAAACAGAAAATAAAACTATCCTAATATAATGCATATGTATGTTATCTTAAACAATTAGGGATTTCTTATCACTAAAAATAGAGAATTACAAATATTCTTGGATATATCGTACTGTGTGAAACGTATGCTAAATTATATAAACCATGTTCATATTTGTATGTAAAAACAAATTAATGAGTAAAACAAAATACAAAATAGCCAAACCAATCGAGTGATAAAAAACAGCATATTTGTGGATTTTTAATCCAGTTATTTAACAAAAAAAAGATGAAAATGGGGAAGAAAAATTGGCATTTTTGCGATTTTCGAGGCACTGGATGCACTTTTTTTTCAAGTATGTTTGTTCCGCTTTTTTTCCTCCTATTCAATATTTACAACTTTGCTTTAGACACAAAATAGATATTCCAGTTATTTAACAAAAAAGGTGAAAATGGGGAAAAATGGGGAGCAAATGGGCATTTTTGCAATATTTAAGGCACTGAATGCATTTTTTCGGGTAGGTTTGTTCCGCTTTTTTTCTCCTATTCAATATCTACAACTTTGTTGCAGACACAAAAGAGACATTCCGTACTGTTACCGAGTTATAACCGTGTTAAAATATACAAAAAGTGATAAAAATCCACCTTGAGCAAAAAAATTCGTATGGCCATAAAATTATAATGGCAGCCAACTTGACAAAACGAATGATGAAGAAGTTCTTATTTTTGGGGCTACTTTCAGGTGCAATTGTCAGAATTGAAATCATATAATGAATTTATAAATATGTACTTCTTCTGTATTCTTTTATACGTAAATACGAAGGCGGATCAATAAGTCCACGACTTTTCGAACTACCCTCGTAGTTATATGAAATGCAACACTGCTCCCATCAATTATCGCCTGTTAATAGACGTACAAGTTCCGTCATTTACTTTGCGCTTAACAACCTCTTATGTACAACAGAAAGCTACTCCACTAATTTCTTAAACACAAATTGGCAAGTAGACATTATTTAATATTTCTGTTATTATACATACATATGTACAAAGTATATTTTTATGTATATATAAAAAGAATTGTTTTGGGATATCATCTAACATCTTTTTGAAATGCTAATCGAAAGACGATAGACACACTGAAGGTTAGTTAATGCTTTTTCTAAATCGTTTGTATATGTTTGAAATTAAGTGTTTAATTTAAATATTATTGGCTATATTTGTCGGTCAAATAACAGGTATCAACAGAATCTTTATACTTTAGTCATAAATAAATACATATGTTTACATTGTGGTTTTGAAATCGATATCGATTTTGAAAACGATATTGTGAAGGACACATACATACTTATGGATATTTACTGTGTATTGGATGTTAAGGTTATTATTGTAACGGAATTTTAGAACTTAAGTTCAATACTGTCATTTGTTATTGTTCAAGCTAAGATCAATGTCTGAAATTTAGTCAATATGTATAAAATATGATATAAATTATAAATATATAAATTTGATTTTTTAACCACTTACACGATATATATACATGTCTTATAACATGTGTTCTCTACGTTTAAAGTCAGGTTGTCATCATAATAAGGGAATGATGGGATACGAAATCATGCTAGCCATATGCTACGATAGCGAAAGTCTTGAAACTCTGTTCTACTTCATAAACTCTTGATGTGAGCAGTCGGGCCAAATGTGGGCGTTATTGAGTAAAAGCATATAGCACCTACCATATAAATTAAAATATCTAGAATAGTATGACAGAGAAACTTTATTTAGTTTCATTGGGAGAATCGGAATGGTGGTCGTGGCGCCTCCCATACAAAGTAAATATTTATCATTATATGTCTAGAATACTATGATAGCAAGAATCTTGAAGCTTTGTGTCAGTTTGTTAGTTATTAATGTGTGTAGTTGATTCAAAAATGGGTGGAATGGAATTAGTGGATGTGGCACATTCTATTCAAAGTAATTTCTGACTACCGCCGAAATTGTACGAGAATTTTGTGAGCGAGGATCAATGCAGCAGTAAATTAAATGACGTGATGTAATATTAATTTTATTATTCTTTTTGGTTCTATTATTTTATCCAAGAACAATTTTAAAACGAAAAATTTTTCGCTTTAAAATTTAGAATTTGTAAACTTTTTTTTTAAAGAATGTTAATGCAGACATGCTGTCCTATAAAGGCTTTCATTACTATTATTTTTAAGATGGTGAAACTTTCACTCTTTCTATTATTTTTTCCATCACTGTATGTACAGATCTGATACTATTATTATCAAAATTGTGGAAAACTTTTTCGGGATCAGCTCAAAGGGCATGGTAGCTCCGATAAAAAATTATTTATTTTAAAAGGTTGGTTCACACTAGCCTAACAACGTTTGACGATAAAATATTATAAAGATTCTACTGAATTTTTCAGCTAAATTTTATTTTCATCCTTTTACGCATTTTTTACTGAATATATATATTCCTGAATAAATAAATTCGTTTAATCAAAAACAAAAAAAAGTTTTTAGTTTTTAGTTTAATAGAAAGTAAAATTAAAACATTATTTAGTTTCTTATCAGGAATTTGGTTATTGTTAGTTGCTATTGTTAGTTACTAATATTATTTGAATTTACTTTAATATATTCAAAAATTCATTTAAATTTGTTTTTATTTCTTTATATTTCAGTTTATGGCAGCAGTGCAGACCTTAATGTCGCAATAGATGACGGTGATGCTTCCTTGTATAATGGTGATGCAAATCATAAAGTCTGGAGTGGTTCACAAGATCAGTTGGATAGCATTGTTACGGAGGGTCCCTACGACATGTATTCAGGCAATACATCAACACTAGGTCGCCCGGCACGTCTGCGACAAATTAGTCATCCCATTGATGTTGCGCCACCACCAATGAAAGAGGAGAATAGCAAAAAGAAAAAAGATAAAAAGTCATCGAAATCTTCCAGTAGTCAAAGTCTTTCGGGTACGCTAATCCGACCAAAACCAATACATCCAGCAGCAATGCAACGACATGGCATGGCCATGGGACATAGTCCAGGACCGGGCAGTATGATGTATGGGGCACTACCTGGCCCACCACCGCAACCAGCAATGGGAAGAAATTATCATACAATAAGTCACAGAGGATTTCCAATAGTGCCAAAACTACCATCACATCTACCGCCGCATCATCATCAATATCATCAGCACCACGGTCATCATCCAACTATGCCACCGCAAATGCATCCACAAATTATACATGGTCCACAACACATGGGTATGCCGATGCAAGTGCCCGTTATGCAATATGCAACGCTTCAACCGTCCAGTACTACGAAAAAGAAGAAAAAAGATAAGAAAAATACTGGCATACCAGTTGGCATGCCTATCGTTCCACCGATCTATGCTTATCATCATGCCCAGTCAATGGGTGGCCCCCCACCTCCACCGCCACAAACTGTCATGGCTCAATCAATGATAGGCGAACCAAGACCATTATCTATGTCAAGTCGAAAATTGGCCGCTTCCATGGGTAATGGTCTCGACGATTCGGGTAACTCTGGAGCAGAGTCACCGGGTGGCACTGGTATATATAGACGTAAGGGTCATTTAAATGAGCGGGCCTTTAGTTACTCCATACGTCAGGAGCATCGTAGCCGTAGCCACGGTTCTTTAGCTAGTCTACAATTTAATCCGCCAGATATAAAAAAAGAACGTGAAATTGCCCAAATGGTGGCCGGTCTTGACTTGAGCGATGGCCCAGAAGACCCGCGATCAATGGGACCGGCAACACTGCAACGAAAACAAGCGGCCATGATGAATGGCAATGGAGCCATCTATGGCAATGGTGGAAGACAAGCCATCTACGGAAATGGTGGAGGTCAAGCCATCTACGGCAATGGACCCTCAAGTAGTTTTGGCAAACCAAGAAGATAGAATAAGAATATTTTGTTCGCAACCACTTTAGCGGTTCACGATTATTTTTGAAAAGCATAAGCAAATTGTGTTTGTGTTGTTATTACAATCAAATTGAATTGAATGTATGAAACTTTTGTCAAATTGAACAATTGTTTCTTTGATTTTTCCACATTTTATTTGTTATCTAGGTTTATCTTAAACATTATCTAAACATACTTAAACAAATATACATACGTATAATATAAATAACATTTATATAATACATTTTTCATACATATGTACTTCGGTTTGAAATATTTCATTTTAATTAACAATTTATTCAATTATTTATGCGTTTATTTATTTGCTTTCGAACAGCATACCGTAATAATAATTATAATTTATTCATACAACTACACAATTATTAAGAACTTTAATTTAACCAATTTGATTGTATGTTTTTTTATATTAGGGTGACACATATTTGATTGATTTTTGTTTAACTCGCACCAATATGCTCCAAATGAATATCAAGCGAATTGTATTTTCTGAAAACTTTAATTCCTTTAAGATGAAATTTAATATTAATTGTGGGTAATAATAATCCGAAATATTTTTTCGAGCACCAATTGTCAATGTTCGTACACCAGACATGTGTCATCCTAATATAAGTATAAGAAAATATTCTCGTATATAAATAGTTTAAAGATGCTGGTCAATAGAATTGCTTATACATACTTGTAGGTTTCAACAGGCTGTCCTTTGTTTGTTCATAATTCAATAAACATTAAAGTTGTTAAAATGAAAAATACAATATATAGAATGGGCGATATAAAATCGCTTATTTGTTTGACAAATTTATTTTCTTCGGGAATTCAATGATAATAATAAAATGATAATCGTTCGTATGTGCCTTATTTTATTTACGAGTAGGTTGATATAAGTTTCAAATAATTTTGTCAAATTTGTTTAAATTTTGTTCGTCGCTGTAAAAATAAAATCCACAACTTCTACATTCTATTTACTTTGAAACGAGTTATTTGTATAATTTGTTAAATACTTTACATATAAAAACTTTAGTTTAAGAAACTTGTATGTTTGTCCATATTAGAAATATTTAGCTTTAATTATTTTAGTAGATACATATAAAAATATACTTATGACAAATGGACTATGTAATCAATTATGTTACTTTAATGTGTATTATTTATATAAAAAAAATTAAAAATGTATGTAACAGAAAAATAAATATGTTTTAATTTGTATGTATTAAAGCAATGCTACCGAGTTTAAATTTTTTTACACCCTCACTGGCAAGTGACGGGGATAGACTTAAATATATTACTTTTGGATAATATACTGTCTGTTGACACTATGGGTTAAAAGTACTTTACATAATTCCTCTAAACAGAACCCGCAGATAACGATGAAACTGGGATATGCTGTAGAACACAAACAATTAAGTAACTCATGTTTATGTTAGTTGCCCAAACTTATGTTTAGGGGATAAAAAAAAGGTACTAAAAAAAGTAAACTCTTAGTTTGATCCAAAGAAACTATACAAATTGGAAATCATATAAAAGGTATTTGTAACGCCTATCCAATAGAGCATATGACATGCACGGTCATGCTTAAGTGTTCGTGTTATTACATAGTGCTCTAGATATATGATGTTAAATTTTTTTATATATGGGAGGTGCCACGCCCACTTCATATATTAAAAAAATATATAGCCTATGTTACTTTCCCGATACAAACTTACACACCGTGAAAATTTCAAGAAGATCGGTCCCATGGCTACCTATTAATGTCAAACCCACAAACAAACAATTTCATTTTTAAACTCTTTCTTTTAACTCAATATCTCTGTCTGTCGTGGGGCAACCCCATTCCACCTTATCCAATTGATCTGAAACTTAGCCCATAGTCTTGTTGTGAGTACAGATTAATTTTGGCACAGTCACGGAGTCATCTAAATGTCATTTCCCCTCATCCGATCGATCTGAAACTTGGTACATACACTTGCTGTGAAAAAAGATTAACTTTAATTTAGTCACGCACAGCCACACATGGTCAGGCACAGTCACGGAGTGATTTAACTGTCATTTACCCTCATCCGACATAGTCATGATTTTTAGCCGTTTTGCAGATTTACAGATTTTTAAATCTTTTCCTTTATTTTGAGTAAATTGCATTTAAAGTTGCTACTAACACATACATACAATTATACAATGCTATATGTGTGTTTATTGAATTTGTTAATGGGTTTGTAATAAAAATGAGTTTGTTTTTTGTGTAGATTTGTGAATTGGTTATACTTGATTAGCATACCTTTATTATTATTATTATTAATTTTTATTAATCAGTATTGATCTGATAGTGAAGCTGTTCAGTCATATTGTTCGCGCTTTTACTTTTCTTTCAATTCCTTAATCCGTTTGTTTTTCTAAATAAATATATCAGAAAAAACAACAACTTAAGACTAACTAATAAACAGTGTAGTTGTCTAGCTAAAACTCAATACGTCATAGTTAATCCACTTGTTTGTGTAAAGTAAACTAAAAAAGCAAAAAACAAAAAAACTCTTGTTTAAAAAAAAAAAAAACTAACAAAAACAACAATGAATAAACCGCCTGACAATAACCAAAGCTGTTTTCAAATAGACAAAAACAAATTCCTTAACATAAAATCAATTGGTCCTAAATATATGATTATGAAAAGAGTAAAAAGCCAAGAAAATCTATCCAATGTTTCACCCTTCCTCATTAAAAAAGTGATAGATTCAGTATGTGGCAGTGAAGTGGATATGTGTAAGAAAATAAGAAGTGGCGATATTTTAATCAAAACAAAAACTTTCATACAAGCTTCAAGATTAATTACATTAACTTCATTATTACCATCTATTCAAGTTGAAATCGTTGAGCATCCTAGACTTAATTTTTCAAAAGGAGTAATATACTCAAATGACTTAAGGAATATAAATGAAGATGAAATCCTACAAGAGCTAAAATCACAAAACGTTTTCGATGTTAAGAAAATTCTAAAAAAAGGTAACGACAATAATCTAATTGAAACTGGACTGATCATAATCACCTTTGCTTCGACAACTTTACCTGAAGTTATAAACATAGGATATGAAAAAGTTAATATACGCCCATACGTTCCACTACCTCTAAGGTGCAGAAACTGTCACCGTTTTGGCCACCTCACTAATATTTGCAAAAATAATAAAATTTGTCCTGATTGCGCCAACAACTTTCATTTTGAAGAAGACGATGAGATCTGCGATGTAATGAAATCGTGCATAAATTGCAAAGAAAATAAATCGAGTATTTACAATCATGGAGCTTATGATAAATCATGCCCAATATTTCTCAAGGAAAAAGAAATTCAAGCTATCATCACGTTACAGAAAGTAGATAGAAAAAAAGCAACCGAAACGTATAAAGAACGTCACCAACAAAACACAACATACTCGTCTGTTACTTCACAATTTACACACAACAACTTAACTACTCCAAAAAATGGCAATGATCACATTACTAAGAGCACTACTACTACCACCAGAGAATTAGTCAACTACTCTGATATTAACCCGACCACATCTGATTCAAGGAACTCTCCTCCAACTAAGAAAGTTTTAATTCTCCCTAAAAATACATCGAAGAAGGCTAAAACGGACTTGAAACGAAAAATGGGCCAAAAAAACAAATCTCAGCGAAAATCTAGATCCGGAGAAGAGGATACAGATACAAATGAATCTATGGCTTTTGATTAAACGGTATCGAACTTAGCTTTCTGGATTGGTAGGTCGACCTCGATGCCCTACTGACATTCGGGTGGGAAATACAATCAAAATCAAACATTTGATTGTATATTTCATGCGGATTTTCTGGTGGGGCGTTTGGGTCGGCCTGCCGATTCAGAATCTTAGCACCAATATAAGTATATAAATATCTATTTATTTTTTTATATTATTTAGTTAACAAACCCCCAAAATCTCATTCAAGTACCTAATTAATTATATTAAAACCCTTTTACATTTTTTGGATATATCTCTTAGAATGACTTTAAAAATTCTACAATGGAATATAAAAGGTTACCTAAATAACTATAATGAATTAATATTGCTTATTAAAAAATATAATATAAAAATAATTTCTCTTCAAGAAACCCATCTAAAACCCAACACCTTAAATTTCCCCATCCCTATTAATTACTCCTGCTACTCTAATAATAATTCAAACTCCTTTGGCGGTGCTGCCATTCTCATCCATAATTCAATAAAACACTATCAACTCCCTCCTAATAATAATTTCGATGTTATAACTATAGAATTACAGTCTAAAATGAAATTTCGCATTACTTCTGCTTATCTCTCCCCATCAACCAATTTTAATAATAATGACCTCCAAAGGGTCTTTGGTACGATGAACACCCCCTACCTAATAACAGGTGATTTCAATAGTTGGCATGAAAGTTGGGGATCCCCTACTAACAACAAAAGAGGAAGGATATTAGACAACTTTATCACTCAATCAAATTTCACATTACTGAACGACAAATCCCCAACTCATTTGTCGACTCACAATTCACTAACCCACGTTGACTTGACATTCTGTTCCCCCGAACTAAATATTCATTCTAGCTGGGACATATATGATGATTTGCATGGGAGTGACCACTTTCCAATATGCATTACAATGTTTCATCCACAACCCAATGTAATATCCTATTACAAACCTCATTTCTTAACAGACAAAGCAAGATGGAACCTTTTTAATGAAAAATGTTTTAATTTTGAACCAATGATAGAGGTTAGTTCAAATATCAATAAAGAAGCCGGAAATTTAAAGAAAATTATTTTGCGAGCCGCAAATGAGTCGATTCCACAATCAAAAAGAACAAGCACTTCACCATCTGTACCATGGTGGAATTCGCATCTTGAAAAGTTAAAAAACGATAAAAATAAACACTGGTACAATTTTCGTAGGAATATCAATCAACAGAATATGATCAATTATAAAAAAGCAAATGCACTCCTAAAACGAGAAATAAAAACTTCTAAAAAACTTGCTATAAATAAACTAACATCCGAAATAAATCCTTTAACTCCAACAAAAATAATCTGGAAAAACATTCGGACCTTTTGCGGATATAAGATCAATCATGGCATTCATTGTATACGTAAAAACAACAACCTTAATGAATTTTGTACCGATCGGTTAGAAATAGCCAACGAACTTGGGTCATTCTGGTCTTCTAATTCAGAGGACAATTTTTTCCCCCAACAATTTCAAAACCATAAAAATACCCTGCAACAATCTTTATCCAATATACACCCAAGCAATAGTGCTGTCAAAATTGAACAGAATGTAAATACCTTAGAACTTTTATCTACCCTCTCTAAGTTGAAGGGAAAATCACCTGGATTAGATAGGATATCATATGCAATGATTATAAACGCTTCCAGTAGTTATAAAACAAGATTACTTAATTTTTATAACAACATACTTAATGACAAAATACCACAACAATATAAATCCAGTGTAATAATACCAATTTTGAAACCTAAAGCCGACAATACTTTGACGAAATCTTACAGGCCGATTTCTCTTAATTCCTGCATATCGAAAATTCTAGATAAAATAATAGCAAACAGACTTTGGTGGTTCCTAAACTCCAACAAGCTAATTAACATTCATCAGATGGGATTTAAAAAAGGGAAATCTACCGTAGATCCCCTTCTCTATATCGACCATGTTGTCTCAAGCTCTATATCTGCCAAACAACATCTTACGATCCTTTCTCTAGATTTTGAAAGTGCTTACGAAAAAATTGGCTTGCATTCAATAATACACCAGCTAATTTCATGGAATGTGGGTCCAAAAATTATAAATTACATAATCAACTTTATGTCCCAACGGAGGATTATAATTCGAGTCGGTAATTGCTATTCCCAACCATTCCCATTATACAATGGTATACCTCAGGGCTCACCTTTATCTGTTGTCCTCTTTCTCATAGCATACAACAAACTAAGTAGTATAATTCTTCAACATAAGAATCTAAAGTTCTTTGGTTATGCGGACGATTTTAATATAATAGTAAGATCGAATAGTCGTAAAAACCCTAAGATAAATCTTAAACATCTTGTAAATGACATTTTGACTTGGTGCAAGTATTCAGGTGCGGTTCTTTCCCAGACCAAATGCAAGTACGTCCACTTTTGCAGGAAACAAAACTGCAAATGTACATTGATTACAGATCAAATTCAGATATCCGAAGTGGATAACCTTAGAATTTTAGGGATTATCTTTAATAAAAGATACAATTGGAAATCCCACATAGTTCATCTTAACAACTCACTGAACAACCAGTTAAATGTGATCAAATGTTTAGCTAGCCCAAAATTTGAAAGCAACATCCTGTCACTGTTAAATGTCGTTAAATCTCTTGTTATCCCGAAAATTAACTATGGAATATTTCTGTATGGATATGCTCCTAAGTCGTCACTAAGACAAATCAAAACTGTGCTCCATTCAGCCATCCGACTCTCTCTAGGAGCACTTCGCACGACTCCAATTAATAATATGCTATTTGAGGCGAATTTTAATGACTTTTTGGGCTTACGAGACTACACCTCTGGGAACCTAATAAAATCTTTAATTTTCTGTGATGATAGCCCTCTAGGAGGTATTGTAAAAAATCTTAAAAAATCTAAGAGAAGAATGAAATTTCCATCTAGCATATGCAGAATTTTCGAGAACTGCGCTGAGCTGGACATAATAGTCAAACCTACCAAACTTCCCTCTTTAAGCAATCCTCAATGGAATTTAAGAGAGGAATCGATCGATACATCCTTGCATTTACACCTTAAAAGTAATACACTCCCGTTGCAATACCAATGGTATTTCCGTAACAAAGTTGAAAACCTCAAGGATTATTTTTTCATTTACACAGATGGATCCAAAAGTCAAGAAAGCACCTCTTTTTCAGTTACTTATGAGGATAAGATAATCAAAGTATCGCTATTACCGGACTATACCTCAATCTTTTCCGCTGAAATTATAGCAATAAATGAAGCTTTGACCTTCGTAAAAAACAGGAAAGGAAAATATGTAATTTGTACTGACTCCTTTTCTGCCTTATGTGCAATTTCAAATATTAATAATAATAACTTCTATGCAAATAATATAAGAGATATTCTAATTGGAAAATATCCAAAAATTCTCCTTATGTGGATCCCAGGACATTCCCAAATACCTGGAAATGAATTTGCAGATTACATTGCCCGAAAAGCTATAGAATTTCCTATCCTAAAGTGCCACAATTTTAATATGCGAGATATTAAAAACAAATTTTTTTTAAAATCTCAACGTGATAAAAACAACATATGGGAATTCACAAATACGTGGTACAAAAACTTAAACCCTAGTCAAATTAGCCTCCCTACATGGTTTAAATCAAATGAAAACATAAAAAGACTTGACCTAATTAAGTTTTTAAGACTTCGACTTGGACATACGAAACTCACACACGGACATTTAATAAGTAGAACTGCTTCTAGTGTATGTAGCTGCGATAACACTTCAATTATCAATATCAATCACTTCCTATCCAACTGTCCGCTATATACAACAGAACGGACAGACATCTTTGGTAACTCCGATCCCATTCAATGCTTATCCTCTCCTTCGTATAAATCCATTAAAGATATTATTAAGTTTATTAAATTAACACATTTATACCACTTTATTTAATTTTGAATTCCGAGTGCTTATATTCAGATCATTCTGACTACACTGTATTTACACCGTATTTTGATGTAAATCCTTCAATTAATAAGTATACACATATTACCAAAAAAATTTGTTATTTAAAACAAAATAAAATAAAACATTAAAAACTGTTCATATACCGAAGTATTTAAACACATATGTATGCATTTCTTTACACAACCATATTAGCTTAAGGCCTAGCTGCTATAGCTTTAAATATTTAGCATTTTAATTTTATATTCTAATGTTAAGAACTAAATAAATAAAATAAATAAATTTTTATTAATGAAAATCCTAATGTAACAAGATTTAAAATCTTATAAAACAACATTAGTCATAACAAATTAATTTTCAATAAGAAGAATGTATGTAAGTTTAATTTATAATTAAAATTAGAAGAATAATATAAAATAAAATATAATATAAAATATATAAAAAATAAAATAAAAATGTAAAAATAAAGTGTAAAAATATCCTGCACAACAGGTAAAAATTATATAGAAATTAAAATTAAATTAACTAAAGAAATTAAAATGAAGAATTAAAAATCAATTGAGAAAAAGTTTAAATAGTTCTTTCTTAAATGATGTTGTATTTGATATTTTGTGAAGTTGATTATTTAAAGTATGTAACGAGTTCCAAAGACGTATGCCATTTACAAAAAAGTGTCTTTCGGATATTAGTCTATTGTACGATATTGGTACAAGACAGTTATTACGGTTAGATCTTGTAAATAGTAATCGCTCGAAAAGGTAAACGGGTTCTTTAGTGAAAATAATTTTATGAACCATAAGTAAAGTTCTAAATTAGATAGTCTTCAAATGAAATGCCATAAATTTTATTTAGAAAAGCGGAGATACTATCATATTTGCGTAAACCATAAACATATCTAACTACACTTTTAAAGACGCGTGTAAGTTAACACATGTCTGCACTATCACAACCTGACAACAATTCACAACCATATAAAAGGTAGGTAAGATAAACGATTTTGCAAGAACAAATCTAATTTTCTGCGGTGTGAAGTACTGAGAAGACCAAAGACTACGGAGAATACTATAAACTTTTCCAGAAGCTTTGTTAATTTGATCATTCCACGTTAGGGTATTATTAAAAATCATTCCAAGGTTTTTAGCATTCGCAACGTAGGCGATATCCACTCCATTAATACTAACTTTCGGAAGACAAGAGGTATCATATATCTTTTTAAAAATAACAAGGCACTGAGATTTTTTCGGATTTAAGGTAAGACAATTCAACCTAGCCCATTCAAATACGTGGTTCAGTTCAGTATTCAGGTTCTGTACACAATTTTCCACATCTCGTACGTTACATGATGTGTATAACTGAACGTCGTCAGCGTACATGTGCATTTGGCATGAATTAATTACGCGTGGTAGATCATTTATGTAAATAGAAAACAAAAGAGGGCCAAGTATAGACCCCTGCGGAACACCCCTATTTAAAGACGCAGAGGTAGACGACTTGTCTTTAGAGACAACTACTTGCTCTCTGTTCCGAAGGTAAGAGCTAATCAATTTAGAGGAGGTTTCAGAATAACCAAAAATATGTTTAAGCTTTTTAAAAAGAATATCATGGTCCACTGAGCCAAAAGCTTTAGAGTGGTCCAATAAAGTCAAAAAAGCAATATTACCACTGTCAACGATATAACGAAGATCTTCCGATACATCAATTAAAGTAGTGATACACCCTCTTTTCCTGCGAAAACCAGATTGCTTAGATGATAAAAGATTATTATTGGATATATGTTCATTCATTTGTTTGCTCATAATTTTTTCGAAAACTTTCGAAAGAAAAGGAAGTACGGAAATTGGCCTGTATTCTTTATTAGATTTCAGCAAGGGAATTACTTTTGCCCATTTCCACAAATCAGGGAAAATAGATTTTGTAAAAATAGTGTTAAAAATATGAGTGATATAGGGTAAAACCTGTGGTAAAATAGCTTTAATAAATATTGGATTCATACCGTCTAAACCAATTGATTTTGACTTTATGGAAAGAAAAGCTTCCAGAACATCCTCCTGGTGAAAAACTAAATAAAGAATCCAGATTGCAATCTGGTAGATTTGCATAAGAGTCAGAACGAAGAGGAATTGAGTCATTTGAAGTAAATTGTCTATTCAATTCATTTAGTTCAAAAGTGGAAAGATTTATCGATTCACTTTCATCTTTATAGCCAATTTTCTTTGTCTCTTTCCACATATTTTTAGTATCCATAGCCTCTGAAAATACACGACTATAATAGCGTTGCTTAGCTAACTTTACTTCCCTAGTAACAGATCTACGTAGTGATTTAAAAATTTCATTTGACTGTGTAGTTTTATATCTTTTCCACTTATCGTAAGCAGAATTTCTTTTAACTATTAAATCACAAATATTTTGATTAAACCAAGGCTTAGTAGAAGATTTAACAGTTTTCTTTCTAACCGGTACATATTTGTCGTATAGGTATTTGGTAGCTTCATAAAAAAAGGATATCTGTTGGTTTAAATCAGGATTACTGTAGATACTGGTCCAATTGATTATATTAATTTCATTTAAAAGAGCATCATAGTTAATATTCTTGTAATCACGGAAAGTAATATGCTGTGGTTTTTCATGTTTAAAATAAGGAAGCTTAAAGGTCATATAAATGACATCATGTTTTGAGAAATTAAGAGAAGAAAACTGGTCATGCAAAAGAACTTTTCTAATATCTGAGACAAAGAACACGTCAATAAGGGTTCTACTCATTGAAGTGAAGTGAGTGGGGGTAGTAGTGTTTACAGCTGTAAGCCCAATCGGTTGGAAAAGTGAAATTAGATCAGAATCAATGAGCAAATTTCCATTTAGGACTCCAGAAAGAATAATATCACTATAAGATAAACAATTTTCATCTTATTAACAACCGGAGAAATATCTAGTGAATCATTAGGCCTATATAAAACACCTATGAGACATTTGCTTACGTCACAAGGAAGTTCAATAAATACAAAATCGTATTCTTCATCGATAGATTTGCAAACAAATCGAGAACTTAATTGTTTCTTGACATACATTGCAACGCCTCCAGCACGTTTACCAGTATTCCTATCAGCTCGATATAAATCATAGCCGTCTATTTTGACCTGAAAGTTTTTTATCTTATTCGGATTGAACCATGTTTCAGATATACAAATTACATCAATTCCTGAGTTTTCAAAAATGTATCGAAATTCATCAAATTTACAAAAAAGACTTTGAGCATTTAAGTGGCATATTTTTAAACCTTCCTTTTGTTTACCAATTATACGAATCATAGAATGAGTGTTGTATTTGGAACTCGACCGAATATTAGAAGAAGTCATAATAAAGTATTAAGCAAATATCAACATCAAATAAGAAATACTTAGAAAATTTAAAATAAAAAGGCATAATAAAAAGGAGAGATATAAAACAAGTAAGAAAATTATAGTCGGTCTAGACCGACTATACGTTACCCTATACCATGCGTTTAGAGACCCTATCTCTCAGGCCCAACTAACTGGATATAGAAAATAAGCATAAACCAAATTTGGGTGGGATTTTTATTTTTTTTTCGGCTGCAGATATGAAAAAGTTCATATCGGCTGCTATATCTATATGGGGACTAGGCCCAAAAATGGACCGATCCTGACCATATTTGGTAAAGTCTCTTGGATTTTGCAAAAATATATACAAACAAAATTTGAGAAGAATCAGTGCAATATTTTCGTTTTTTGATAGATTTAAGTGAAGATCGGGAAGCAGCTCTATATGGGGCCTATGACTAAGAGTTGTCCAATAGGGATCACTTTTGGACTACTAATTACTGGATGTAATATATACATACAAACCCAATTTGACTAAGATTTGTATGATAATTTGGATCTTATGGCAATATATGTTGATTTCATAGGGGTCATTTGTATGGGGGCTAGGTCTGAACATTGACCGATTCTCACCAATTTCAACAGCGTTCATCCTATGGCCGGTAAAAGCTTATATACCAAATTTCGTCAAAATATATTCACATTTGCGACCTGCAGTTTGATTACAAGCTTTACATGGACACACAGACGGACGGACGGACGGACATTGTTATATCAACTCAGAAAGTGATTCTGATTCGATCGGTATAATTAAAGATGGGTCTAGGTCAGAGATTTTTGGTTGTTACAAACAGCAGCACAAAGTCATTATACCCAAACCACACAGTGGTATAGGGTATAAAAATAGGTTATGGAAATAATTACGACAGTTTTAAATTTTAAAATATTAGTGGCGAAACCCTTCTACTACAGAAACTGGCAAGTTGTCACGTGAGTTAAGTCCAATGGAACACTGAACTCAACAGATTCCATCGAACTTGAAAACCCTATATCTAGCATAAGAATAAATTACCAAGAATAAAATAAATACCATATTATTAAAATTATAATTTTTAATAACTAGAACAAAGTGTTAATAAACTTTGTATTAATAAAATTGTTTACTCAATAATTATTTCAGTTCATCATTTAAAA
Source organism: Cordilura impudica (assembly GCA_963682025.1). NCBI lineage: Eukaryota > Metazoa > Arthropoda > Insecta > Diptera > Scathophagidae > Cordilura > Cordilura impudica. Next base: position 247,378,194 of record OY821517.1, read on the forward strand.
TGAAATAAATGTCAAACTAACAGAATTATAATTTTAAACGAAAACAAAGTGTTAATAAACTTTCATATGGAAACTTACTTCATTCATTGAAACTTGATACCTTTGTTTTCGTCATTAAACTAGAACAAAGAGTTAATAAACTTTGTATTGAAATTTTGTTTATTCATTTCAATCATTTAAAATAAAATAAATGTCAAATCACCAAAATTACAGTTTCAAAACGAAAACAAAGTGTCGATAAACTTTCGTATGAAAAACTCACTTTGTTTTCGTCATTTACTTCCTACAAAATACAATATTGTTTTATGACCAACCAATTAAACGTTCTATAAAAGAAACCAATAGCATAAGCATATTTTTTTATTGAATATTTATAGTTTTAGATTAAGAATATTTTTGTATAAAAATATAGCAAACAATAAAGTAAAGAGCAGTTCATATTAACATTCCAACCAAATGTATTCGTGGACTTTCATTTAACTGGCGCAGTCGGCAAACAAATCCAAAAGATATTCTGAAGAATATCCCTATTTGGTCGCGACGCTATCTAAAAGAAATTAATGAAGATATTCTAAAGAATATCCTTTTTTAAAACAAAGAAACATTAGTGAAAATTGTCTAAAGAATATCCTTTTTTTTTAAGAAAAAAAAAAAAAAGTGAAACATTAGTGAAGATATTCCAAAGAATATCCTTTTTTGAAAAAAAAAATAACATTTGTTAAAATACTGAAGATATTCTAAAGAATATCCTTTAAAAAAAAAAAAAAAATATATATATTTGTGAAAAATTTTAAGATATTCCGAAGAATATCATTTTGAAAACAAAGAAGAAAAAAGACTAAAGAACTTATTTTTCGTTACGGTTCGAGTTTGTGAAGGAACAGTGAATTGTGTCTAAACTCCAGGGAGATGCCTAAAGATACGGAGAAAACTGAAACACCACAGTTTAAACCATACTTCAACATATTACAAAGCAACGATATACTCAACACAATGACATCAACATCATCAACAGCAACACTAACTTCTGCTCCAACACAAACATCAGCACCCACAGCAGTGCCAACAGAAACATCATCGTTGGGTCCGATTCCAATTTCTATCCTTTTGAAGGAAGTAGATAGAATAAATGTTTTCACTGGAAAAGATCGAGACTATGACATATCATCATTCATCAAGGAAGTCGAAATCTTCCTACGAATTTTTCAAGATGGTGAAATGGAGGAATATATATACCATCGCTGCATACTTAAGAAGATACAGGGAGAAGCAGCCAATATAATTCGAGGTTTAACCGATAAATCATGGCAGAACGTGAAAAATGAGCTATTAAAGGTGTTCGGCATCAGGGAAAGCTACACCCAACTATACCATAGAGCACTATCAACAAAAAACAATGATGTAAGTCAATTATATAATAATTTAAAAATAATATTAGATAAGTTGAATACAAAATACGAACAAGATTCATGTAAACCATTAGAATTCAACCCAAATATAAACGAATCAATGATTTTTCGAACTTTTGTTAATGGTATACCTCCGCATTTGGCAAGTGTTATATATAGCCGAAATATTAATACTATTCGCGAAGCATATCATTGTTTACAGGAATGCGACATGATCAGGGAAAATAATCGACATTTTAGAAATACTAATCAAAATATTAAATACACTAACCAAAATTCTACCCATAATTATTCCGAACCTCACCAAAGGCAAAATTTTCGACAAACAAATTTTAGACCGAGTAGACAGAATTTCCCAGACCAACGGACACAAGGTTTTTCTTGTCACCAAACACAAAACTTTCCAAATTCAAATCGACAAACACAAGGTTTTGACAATCGGCAAGGGCAATATTCAAACGTAATTCGAAATTCGCAACAGTTCCGACAATCTAATCAGTCGCGACAAAATTCTGGTCAACATCGACATAATGTTGAACCGATGGAAATAGATCATATTGAACAGAGTGAAATTGTTCCGAATGAGGAAGCAAATTTTCGTTCAGCCGAAAAGAAAACGGTTTACCGATAGTACAATTAACTATTGGTAATTCCAAGATAAGATGTTTGATTGATACTGGATCAACCACATCAATATTAAATTGTAATGCACTTCCTAGTTATGAACGTATAAAATTAAGAAAACCATTAACTTTCTCAACTCTGGCAAGCAAAGTAATTATAAGTGAGGAAATTGTCACGGAAATCCCAGAAGAGTTTTCCGATAATAATTTTATGGCTTGGAAATTGTTGAAATTGACTAATAATAGATTTGATGGAATAATTGGTAATAATATATTGAAACCTTTAGGTGCAAAAATTTGTTTAGAAGAACGGTATATTCAGATTAATGATAGAAAAATTTTTTTTACAAATTCATTTCCTTGCTATTATAACGAGATTCATGCATTGGAATTTTTAGATGTCAATAAGGAGAACATTAAAAAACTTTTTAGAGTCGACATGAATTCCGAAGAAAAAGAGTTTCTTCGTGATCTCATAAGTAAAAATAGCGACTTGTTGTTTCATGAAGGTGATTCACTTACTCATACTCATGAGATAAGACATTCCATAATTACTACTACAGATAAACCTGTATACTCTAAAATATACAGATATCCCAAAATACATGAAGACGAAATTAACAGGCAAATCCAAGAAATGTTACAACAGAAAATAATTGTGGAAAGTAACTCTGCCTATAATTCTCCTATCTGGGTTGTTCCAAAGAAAATGGACCAATCGGGCAGGAAGAAGTGGCGCATTGTTGTTGACTACAGAAAATTGAACGAGATAACGGTGGACGACAAATTTCCAATACCCAATATAGAAAATATATTGGATAAATTGGGAAAATCTACTTATTTTACAACATTGGATTTAGCCAAGGGTTTTCACCAAATTCTCATGAATACAAACGATAGAAAAAAAACAGCTTTCTCGACTCCCTTGGGACATTTTGAATACAACAGGATGCCCTTTGGATTAAAAAATGCTCCAGCAACCTTTCAACGTCTTATGAACTCGGTACTTAGAGAATATATTAATAAAATTTGCGTTGTTTATTTAGATGACATTTTAATTTTTAGTACATCATTAACAGAGCATGTACAGAGTGTCAACAAAATTTTTCAAAAATTACGAGAGCATAATCTGAAGATACAGCTCGACAAATGCGTTTTTTTGGCGAAGGAAACTGAATACCTTGGTCATGTTCTGAGCGAGGAAGGTCTAAGACCTAACCCAAATAAAATTGATGCAATTCAGAAGCTAAAGCTTCCTGAAACAACTAAACAGATAAAATCTTTCTTAGGAGTTACGGGGTACTACCGAAAATTTATTAAAGACTACGCAAAAGTTGCACAAGGATTAACTAAATATCTAAAGAAGAATACGAAAATTAATCTCAACGATCCTAATTATCATGATTCCTTTGAAAAATTGAAAAAGTTGATCATTAACCCACCGATACTTAAGTATCCAGATTATTCAAAAAAATTTAAATTAACTACTGATGCAAGTGGTTATGCTGTAGGTGCCGTATTGTCTCAGGAAAATCATCCAATTGCCTATGCAAGTAGAACATTGAATGACCACGAGAGGCATTATGCGACTGTGGAAAAAGAATTGCTGGCTATTGTTTGGGCAGTAAACTACTTCCGTCCATATCTATATGGCAGGCAATTTGAACTATTTACGGACCATCAACCATTGGTTTGGCTTCAATCCAAAACCAAGGGTAAAGATATAAACCAAAGACTCCAGCGTTGGCTGTTGAGGTTGGGAGAGTATGATTTTAAAATAAGTTACATCAAGGGTAAAGAGAACGTTGTAGCCGATTTTATGAGCCGTATAAATGCACCAAATGATATTGTTTTCATGGCAGATGATCAAATGAGTGTGGCTGCAACTATCCATTCTCAACAGGAAGAATTGAATGATCATTTTTTTATTTTGGACACAGTCGTTAATAGATTTGAGAAGCAAATAATACTAACTGATAACAAAACTAATGAAACTCAAATCATTGACGGCAAACATAAAATTTTTTTAAACACTAACGATATCATAACCGGTACAATGACCGATATAATTAGAAGGAATATAACTATCAAGAGAAATTTGAAGATAGGTATTTACACCGAATTGTCTGATCATTTGTACAATAAAGTACAATTAAAGCTAATTGAAATATTCGGTAACTCAATAAAATTTGTCCGATGTGTTTATCACGCTAAAGATATGCTGAATGAGGATGAATTGTATAGATATATAGCAAAATACCATAAAAATGAAACAGGTCATGCAGGAATTAACGAAAATTATTGTGGTTTGAAAACTAAAATTTATTTTAACAATCTTAAACATTTTATTCAGAAATACGTTAATAATTGTAATGTTTGCAACAAATCCAAATATGATAGGAAACCAATAACACCAAAATTTCATGTCACAGAAACACCAAAAGATGTTAATGAAATAGTACATATGGACGTATATACAAATAAGAAACACAGTTTTTTATCTTTCATTGACAAATTTTCAAAATACGCAGTTATGTTATATTTGGAAGACAGAAATAGCTGTACAATAGTAGAGAAAATTAGACTCTATATATCAATGAGAGGTAAACCAAACAAAGTAGTTACAGACAACGAATTCGCATCCATCAATGTAAAGAACTTTTTACGAGAGGAAAATATTACAGTTCATTTCACCAAACCTAACAACCATACAGGAAATGCAGATATCGAAAGATTACATAGTAGCATATCAGACAAGTTTAGAACATTAGAATTTCAACGATCAGAATTATCAGTACAAGAGCGAATGTATAAATGTGTTGAATGGTATAATAAATCCATTCACTCAACAACGATGAGCAGACCATTTGATGTAATACAAGGAACAATAGATAAAATAAAATTATATAATCGATTAAAAGACTTTAAGGATAAAATTATAACAAAAAGAAATTTGAATAGGGAACAATTTAATTATGACAAACCAGAAGCATATGTGAAAAATTATAAAGCTTTAAGACATAAATACGAACCTCGTTATAGAAAACTGAAAGTAGATAATATCCACCCAACTAACATCAAACGTCCCTTTAAATTTGCAGATTCACTGGATATTACGGCTTACGATTCTAATCCTACTAATATCACCGGTAATGAATAACTTATTGATTCAACCTATAAATGAAGGCAACAGTGGATATACGGAAATTAAGTTGGACAATGTAACAATGGTCGAAGCATATACAACGATAGTTCACACCATTTATCTAAGTGAAATCCAGGAAATAATTAGCCACATTGAAAATAGTATACAGCAGTCTAACATAAATAAACAAGTCTTACAAGCTCAGCTTAACAGGGTTATAATAAAGTTTCGTACTCTACAATTGAATAGAGGTAAAAGAGGTTTAGCTAATGTTTTGGGATCAGGTCTGAAATGGATGGCAGGAACTATGGACGAAGAAGATAGGGAAACAATACAGAATCATTTACAAATTATAGATAACAATAATCATAATATAATAGAAACCGCAAACAAACAAATAAAAATTACAAATCATTTCAATGAAACACTAACTAACTTAAAACACACTATTGAATCGGATAGAGATATTATTCTGGCAAAAATCAATTCAATAGACAAAAATAACTTAGATATTTTTTCACACATTTTTTATCTTGATTTGGTGCTAAAGATTAAAACATTGGACGAACAGATTGAGCATATACAAGATAATATTATTGCAGCTAACCACAATCTTATGACTAACAATATACTAACACCAGAGGAAATTAATGATTTAAATATTGATTTCAATAAATTACAACAAATACAATTAACAGTTGCTAAATACCGGAATGAACAAATTGTATTTTTTATAAAGATACCACTAAATATTATTACAGTCCCAAAATCATTGATTATGCCAATTAAAAACAAGGAAGGTTTTGAATTAGATATAAGAATACAAGAAATTGTTATTGTCAATAATACTGTTTACAATTACAATAACGAACAAAATATTTCCAATCTAAAAAAATCAAACCTATGTATTTTTAGTAATAAGCAAAAGTGTTACAAAATTCTCAATAATAAAGAAGAAATTTTAGAGGTTGAACAGGGAATGGTGCTTCTAAAGAATGTAAATGGTGCAAAGGTAGAAAGTAACTGCGACAGCAGGAAATTAGTTTTAAGTGGAAATCAACTTCTTACATTTAATGATTGCAAAATAAAAATTGATGGCAATATTTATGAAAATAAACAAAAAGAATATAAAACCAGTTTTGCATTATCACCAAATTTAAATTTAAATAATATGGAAACAACCATTTCTTTGGATCAAATAGCTATAAATGAAGTGGAACATATAAAAACCATGGAAGAATTGAAATATCATAAAGCAATACATTTTAATTCAATAATTGGTAATTATTTTCTAACTATCTGTATTGCAATTATATGTTTAACTTTTATAATCATAATTTATAAGAAATACAAAAAATCTCTTAAGAAAATCCAGGAGAATTTTCAATCTAAGGAGGGAGGAGTTAAGTCCAATGGAACACTGAACTCAACAGATTCCATCGAACTTGAAAACCCTATATCTAGCATAAGAATAAATTACCAAGAATAAAATAAATACCATATTATTAAAATTATAATTTTTAATAACTAGAACAAAGTGTTAATAAACTTTGTATTAATAAAATTGTTTACTCAATAATTATTTCAGTTCATCATTTAAAATGAAATAAATGTCAAACTAACAGAATTATAATTTTAAACGAAAACAAAGTGTTAATAAACTTTCATATGGAAACTTACTTCATTCATTGAAACTTGATACCTTTGTTTTCGTCATTAAACTAGAACAAAGAGTTAATAAACTTTGTATTGAAATTTTGTTTATTCATTTCAATCATTTAAAATAAAATAAATGTCAAATCACCAAAATTACAGTTTCAAAACGAAAACAAAGTGTCGATAAACTTTCGTATGAAAAACTCACTTTGTTTTCGTCATTTACTTCCTACAAAATACAATATTGTTTTATGACCAACCAATTAAACGTTCTATAAAAGAAACCAATAGCATAAGCATATTTTTTTATTGAATATTTATAGTTTTAGATTAAGAATATTTTTGTATAAAAATATAGCAAACAATAAAGTAAAGAGCAGTTCATATTAACATTCCAACCAAATGTATTCGTGGACTTTCATTTAACTCGTGTGTTTTTCGATGTTTCGATATTTTCCAGAAAATGCACATTCTCCACACAAAACGCACTATCGGACTTAGAGCGTTTGGCATAAATACGGCCACGGCGAGTGTAAACTGATGAGAGTAGTTTTTTCCGTTTTAACTTAATTGCTTCCTTAAGAAGATTGTGGTTAAATCTGGTTAGAACTTCATTTATATAGAATGGTTCTTTAGAATCAAAACCAGCATGACAAAGGCGCAGAAGGTCTTCAGAGTTACGACGAAAAACAGCAGCTTGCTTCAAAATATAATTTTTCTCCTGAGCTGATGAAAATTTTATGGCAATAGTAGGATCAATAACGTTATCATTTTTACTATTGTTTCGAGAGTTTTGAAGACGAGTTATTTTAATTATATTTGGAACAGTTGCATTAATGGTCTCACAAATATTCATAAATGTAGTCTGTAAGTTTTAATTTTCATAGTATGAAATGCCGTGAATTCGTATCTCATTAGCGACTTTAGTATTTTCTTGCTTGTCCAAAGATCGCTTTAAGGTATCAATTTCATTTTACCTTTAGGGTCTCTATTTAATGAAAAAAATAAAATTTCCAAGAATTTGCACTCGAATTTCGAGGGCTGGAATCTGCTAGTATAGATTAAAAGGATATCGGTGGATTTGTCATCTAGCCTGATAATATATGGATTATCAAATTTAAGAAGAACATACGCACCTTGTGTATGCTATGACGGTGTTAATCATTGGGCTGATTTCTTTGAAAGAAAATACGTACAATTTTTATAATTATCTTATCTATAATATTAATAGGCAAGGCGATTTCTTGTGACCGATGTTTTGTTCTACCGTTTTATCCCGATTTTGACCAGCCGTATATTATTTGAAAGGTATTTCTTTTTAGCCGCTTTGCAGATTTACTGATTTCTAAATTTTTTCATATATATCGCCCTTCCCATGAGAGATCAGCCAAAAAAAAAACCCATTTTTATACCCTATATCACTATGTGGTCAGGGTACAATGACTTTTTGCTTACGTTTGTAACTACCAAAAATATTTGACCTTTTATTACTTATTTTTTATTTGTATAAAATTATAAATTAAAATTAAAAATTTGAAAAGGTTAAAATTATAAATTAAAAAAAATTAAATAAATTAATTAAAGATTAATTATAAAAATAAAAAAATACTTTTTTAAAGAGAATTGCATTGCTAATAAACTGAATATTTGAAGGTAGCGTAGCGAGTTCCAAAAACAAATTGAATTTATATAAAACTGCCATTCGGAAGTCTCGTGGGCTTAAAAAAATAATTCAGTAAGCTTGGTGACCTTTATATAATTACAAACATACTGACTGTGATGTCACCTATGTATATCAATTCACATTTTGCAATGTCTAGTAGACATTTTTTAGAATTAAACATTCGGAAATATTATTGCTTTAAATCAACTTGGTTTAATAGGGTACATACACTTTTTCAATTCCTTTGTAACTCACGAAATAAGTTCCGAAAGCCCATAAACCATATATATACTTGATCCTTATATAAGGAGAAGTCGATATAGCAATGTCCGTCTGTCGGTCTGTTGAAAACATTCTCCTGCCCACAATAGGTCGAGTAGGTCGTTCTACTTAAGCTTAAAGCGTTCGCCATAATCTGTCGCAGTTTGGTATTGATTCAAATGATTCTTGTCTAAAAGTTTCCAGATATTAATATTAAGAAAAGCAAACTTTAAAATATTTTTATCTGAATTAGCTAGTAATATGTTAACTTAAGGAAACAGAAAAAAAAACAATAAAAACAGGTAACAACAAACTCACTGGGTTTTTAGCTTTTTAGATGTGTCTACATCATATTCATAGGTCATATTTAGCATAATGAGGCCCAATTTGCCCCATTTTAAACATCTACTTGCTGGAAATAATGGCAAATAATATTATTGTAGCCGTACACAGGTAAATAGTTTATTTTGTAATTGAGCGTGATTTCAAAAGACAGACGGACATACAGACAGGCGGACATACGGACAAACGAGCATCGCTGTATCGACTCGAGCTGCTATTAGGATCAAGAATATATAGAAGAATATATAAATGCGTTACAAACGTAATGACAAACCTATATATACCCTCTGTACAGTGGTGTGGAGGGTATAAAAATGTGTATGCATCGCTAATAAACCAGCAAACAAAAATGTAATTGTAGCTTTTTTGGAGCCACTAGGCCGAATAGCCGAGAAATGACGTACGAAAATGAAATGATTCTTGTCTAAAAGTTTCCAGATATTAATAGTAAGAAAAGCAACCTTTAAAATATTTTTATCTGAATGAGCTAGTAATATGTTAATTTAAGGAGCATTTAATACAAAAAAAAAAAAAAAAAAACAATAAAAACAGGTAACAAATTAAAGTAATTCTACACGGACAAAAAATATGCCCGATAAAATCTTATATATCAAATTTCATCTAAATATTTATTTGTATAATGGCGACCTTTAGCTTGCATACCAGGTTTACGTGTACTGACACATGGATGGGCGAAAGTCGTTAATTCGACTACGAAAGTGATTTAGAGTCAAGTTAATACAAGAGGTGTGTATGTGTAAAGTATTATTGATAGTTAAAACCATCAACATAAACTTATAAAATTTTTGTATCAAAAATTTTCTTCTCAACGTACTAAGATGAATATTTATTTTAAATTATTTATAAAAAAAAAAAATAAATAAATTTGTAACAAAAAATATCAAAACAATTAAAAGAAAGTAGTGCTGTATATAAAATTGAAACAATCGATTATTTTCAAAATCAAAAATTACAAAAGCTATCCAAAAAAAACTGTTTTTCCATTCTATTGTTATTTCTAGGCTTTATAAGGTTAATAAACATTTTTTATGAAAATTTGCATCATGTTTAAAACCATTTTAGAAAATAAGAAAATTAAAAATGAATTGAAACTTTTCAGATTCACAAGTCATCCGTAAAATTATTGAATATATGTATATCACTAACAACAACATGAGAGTGAATGAAAATAGTGTTGCTAATTTGAAAACGTAAAATAAGTATAAACTTTTTTATTTCAATTCAAAAAGCGTGTTAAATATAATTGATGTTATAGATTTTTTGGATTCGGATTGGTACATATTTCTAACCACATCAGAGGGTAGCGTCAACTATATCAAAATAGCAATAAGCTATTATTTAAACAAAGAAATCCACACTACCTTTTAACATTATTTGCTTTCAGTTCTGATTAATAATATTTCCTTTTTCTTTAGATCCAGTTTGAAGAATAGTAACTTTTACTAATGACGAAATTATAATAGAATCATTTATCCTTTGAACTAACTTAATACTTATTGTTAATTGATTACACATAAGATATTTTATTTAAAAATAACATAAATATTCCACAACAATTTATATTTCTATAAGCACACTTTAGTTGACATCACAGTTAGTATGTTTGTAATTATATTTTGCCTTAAAGTACGGGTTTCCAAGCTTAGTCAATTACTTTTGTACGGGATTTCCGAATGGTATTTTTATATCAATTCAATTCGCCTTTGGAACTCACTACCTTCAAACATAAATTTCATAAGCAACGCAATGCATTTTAAAAAGTAGCTTCTTAAAACTTATAACTAAACTTTTTTAATTTATTTTTTTTTAATTTTTTATTTATAATTTATATCTTTTTAAATTTTTAATGCTTAGTTTTTAATTTTATTTATAATTTTTAACTTAAGATTTTCGATAGATGTATAAGATTAGGTTGCTCTTAATTCCGAATATATAAAAAATACACTTTTCGAAAAGTGCAAACATAATGTGATATGTGAAAAGACTCAGGTGGAGGGTATCAAACACTCGGCACAGCCGAATTTAACACTCTTACTTGGTAAATTTTAATTTTTAAATGGTTCTTTTTTAAAAAGAGGGTAATTTTTTAATAAAATGGTAATTTTTTTGATGTTTTTAGGGATTATATTTTTTCTTTCACATTGGCGATTTTTTATTATATCGTAATAACGATAAAAAAAATATGTGGCTATTTTGGTAACTGTGAATGTTGTTGTACAACAATTATTTTCAACCACTAAAATATTACAAGAAACACACTGGGTTTTTAGTTGATTTTATAGGTGTCTACAAATTTTAGGTCATATCTCAGCACAATGAGGCCCGATTTTCCCCATTTTTAATACCTACTTGCCAGAATTAATGGCAAATAATATTGTTGTAATCTTACCCAGGCATATGGTTTATTTTGTAAATGAGCGTGATTTTAACAGACAGACGGACATATAGACATACGGACAGACGGGCATCGCTGTATGGACTGGAGCTGTTATTAGGATCAAGAATATATATACTTTATGGGGTCGGCAATTAAGTTTTCGCTGCGTTACAAATGGAATGACAAACCTATATATACCCTCTACACAGTGGTGTGGAGGGTATAAAAATGTGTATGCATCGCTAATAAACCAACAAACAAAAATATAACTGTATGTGTTTACATTTATGGTGATTGCATATAATAAATGCTGATGCACGAAAATATCTAAAATTTTTATAATTATCTTATAAATTTTACACATCATTGAAAAATCTAGCCATGATAATGTGAAATCTAGCTTTTTTGTCTCTTAACATTAACACCCTTGATTACAATAATGTGTTTAGAACACGGGTGGAGGGTATTAAAGATTCGAAACAGCCGAATTTAATTTAATCTAAAATTGTCAAAAAAGTGTAATATTTATTGGAATTAAGAAAGTCGGCCTGGCGAGGTTTTACTCTATCTCCAAAAAATGAAAATATCAGATATTTATACTTTATTTGGTTGCCAATAATTTCCTTCATTACTTACATTACCATCATAATATTGATGAGAAGTCAAATGACTTTAAGTTATGATATCCATAAAATGAAAAAAAAAAAACATTTATAAACTGTTCAATCGTGGATCATGATAAGAAAGAGCTTTTCTCATATTAGGATAATAACCATGGACAAGGTTTGTGTCCCTTTAGTTCGTAAGTTATTTTTCTGCCTTTAATGGTGCACTGACCATTCAGAAATATTTTAAAATAATAAAAAAAATTGTATTACTGGTTTTTTTGACCTGAAAATTATTTTGCAAACATGTTTATTGATAGATTCACAGAAATGTTCAAAGTATGATTACAGGCTACTCGGTTGGTCGGTAAAGTCTGTGGATTGTTGGTTTGGTTGGTTGTTTAGTTTAGTTTGGTTGGCTTACATGGAATTATGGTGGTGAAAAACGATCGCGTCTTATGAGAAAAATTGCGTAAGCTATAACATGTAGCTACACACGTATTTTCATTAGGTTGCTTCTTATCTGTATGGTTCAAAATTAGAAAAACTATACTATATTAATAAATTGCAATTAAAAATTATTGATTTCAGCCAGCAAAACATTCAACTATGACCCTGAGGTGGGCTCTGAAGCTTTAAAGAATGTTGGACATAAACTAGTAAATAAATCGCGTTCATAATATACTATTTTTTAAATTCAATATAATACGTGTTTATATATATCTATAATATTAATAGGCTAGACGATTTCTTGTATAATATTAATAGGCTAGGCGATTTCTTGTGACCGATATTTTGTTCTACCATTTTATCCAGATTTTGATCAAACGTATATTATTTTAAAGGTATTTATTTTTAGCCGTTTTGCAGATTTACAGATTTTTAAAATTTTTTCCCTTTATGTTGAGTAAATTGTTTGTTAATGATTGTTATCTTTATTCCCAATAACAATAAACCATAAAAATGTTGGTTTGTGAATTGGCTAAGTTGAAAAATAAAGCTGCCTAGAAACTGCACTCGAATTACTATTAACGTTCTGATTACTTTAAAAAATTTTTTGCACAAGGATGGACATAACTCTCATATATGTACTTTGTTTATTTCAAGATCTGAAATTATTTAAAATAATAATCGATATGATATAACTAATTAATATTTTCAGGAATTTACCTCATACGACAAAGTTGGCCTACCTCGACCACTACTAAGAACATACACTTAAAAAACGTAAATATGCCATGTTTTTTTAATTGTGATTTGAGCAAATTTATATAAAATTTATAAGTAAATTCACGAATTAATTTGAATTCTATAATGTATAGTGGTTATAGTACATTATTTTCAGAGTATCAGAATCAACGCGATACTGTCTATCTTTAACCTCTAACCATTTATTAAAAACAATTTAATTTCATATGGGTTGACATTAGTAATAATTTAATAGAAAACAAAATGTTAGATTTGATATGATGGCATTATCATTAAAAATAAAAAATTAAAAATTAAAAATTAAAAATTAAAAATTAAAAATTAAAAATTAAAAATTAAAAATTAAAAATTGAAAATTAAAAAATAAAAATTAAAAATTAAAAATTAAAAATTAAAAATTAAAAATTAAAAATTAAAAATTAAAAATTAAAAATTAAAAATTAAAAATTAAAAATTAAAAATTAAAAATTAAAAATTAAAAATTAAAAATTAAAAATTAAAAATTAAAAATTAAAAATTAAAAATTAAAAATTAAAAATTAAAAATTAAAAATTAAAAATTAAAAATTAAAAATTAAAAATTGAAAATTAAAAAATAAAAATTAAAAATTAAAAATTAAAAATTAAAAATTAAAAATTAAAAATTAAAAATTAAAAATTAAAAATTAAAAATTAAAAATTAAAAATTAAAAAATAAAAATTAAAAATTAAAAATTAAAAATTAAAAATTAAAAATTAAAAATTAAAAATTAAAAATTAAAAATTAAAAATTAAAAATTAAAAATTAAAAATTAAAAATTAAAAATTAAAAATTAAAAATTAAAAATTAAAAATTAAAAATTAAAAATTAAAAATTAAAAATTAAAAATTAAAAATTAAAAATTAAAAATTAAAAATTAAAAATTAAAAATTAAAAATTAAAAATTAAAAATTAAAAATTAAAAATTAAAAATTAAAAATTAAAAATTAAAAATTAAAAATTAAAAATTAAAAATTACGAAAACTGAGAATAGTGGAAATAGAAGTATAAATTAAAAAAATATTAAAAAAATTCACCACACTGCTCGTAGGCCTGACTTTAGGTGAGTGTGTTAAAGCGCTGACCAAAAAGTGCAAGTACGAGTGTAAGTGAAGGTTCATGGTTCAAACCTCACGGCCGCCCTAAGTAGAAGCAATCTATTCAATTATAACATAACAATTATCACAATGTTCAATAAATCGCTGATGAAGGCTGAAATGCCAGAAACTGAATACAGTGTAGTTATGAATATTTGAAATATATGCTTTCTTCTTCTTCTTTGCCACGCAAAGAAAATTAAAAAATTAAAAACACTAGC